>CAJNDT010004423.1:0-210000 GCA_905221615.1 Symbiodinium sp. CCMP2592 | reverse complement strand
CAACATGGCAGCTTGCATTTTGTCTTTATTCGGCCGAGTGCGTTTACGCAGATTTCAAGCTCGTAGTTATTTATTGCTAACGCTGGGACATTCCGCTAGTCAATGAGGTCGAGGTACTACGGTACTACGAGGGTGAATCTGTATGTGGGCCAGTGTAAAGCAGAAGAATGTTGTCATCTTGCTGGTTGAAGCTTCATGGCAATACGTAATACATATGTGTTTGTATCTGCGCTACCGAGCATGCAAGCAATAACGACCGAACTCTATCGACTCTGCTTCCTTTTTGTCGCCCTAGCTTTCGTGGCTTCTTCTCTAGTCATCTAGTAGAAAAGCTGCCCAATCTTTCGTCTTCGGTTTTGCGAGAGGCCACACTGTTGCAGATCATGGGCGCGGTCAACGTTGATGCTTTGTTGCAGGCCCATGCGGGTGGTTGTTGCCATTCATAGTATGAAGAAGAAGGGTAGCAGGCTTTCCGCAAGCCGTGGTCTTCAAATGTTATCGCGTGGTGCAGGACCGTGTTCTGCTCTTCGTCTTCGGTGGTCACCGCGCCACATACGAAGACGATACCTTGGCATATAAAAATGTGTCGCTGGCGGTATTCGAGGGTGCAATCGACACGCAGATTGCCTTCCACCCGTTGCTGGCTGCAGCTGTGGCGAAAAGACATAGTTGAAATCATGCCAGGCGTACATGGCCCGATTGGTCAAGGAGCCGTCTCCTCAGTTGCGGAACCAGAACACACATAGCAATCACGGCGCAATCGAGGGAATCGTTCCGTGTTCTGGAGCGCTCAGGATCTGAATCACGTACTCAGCTTCGGGGTCCCAAGCTGAGTGTCCAACGCTGTGCACAAGGTTTTGGAGGCATATCCTGTGTGAGGCAGTATCTGTCCGCGATAGTTCTGCTTGCGACGTTCGACCACTACGACGTACAATGGCTTCTTATTGCAGAGAAGCAGGTGCTCCCTGGGTTACAGTGCATATTGCATTGGCTTCTCCAACAGCCAAATTCAAGTTCGTTGTCTCAGTCTCGAACTCGGGTGTCTCAGTTTCGAACCGGGGCTTGCATAGTCTTGCAACTGCAGGTTCGACCAATCTTGTTTGCCTTTTTTGCGCAGTTCTCCTTTAAACGTATAACGTTCAGTTTGCGATTCGCCCTTCCGTTAGATCTCAGAAGCTAGTCCAAAACACCAGAACGTGTCAGCCTGAGCTCGTGAAGACGCACTTGTCCTTCTGTCTCGTTTGTACCCAGTGCACATCAAGTCTCACCATTGTAGCGCCCAAGCATTGTTCGAAATAACGAAGAAAGTTACACTTCGGCATGCTGCATAGAAGGCTACGTCTGGGATTGGTGACATCGAATGGTGGAACAACGTCTGGACAATGCAGGGCCCTGTGGTTTGACATGATTGATAGTGTTTTTCAGACGAGACTTTCCTTCATTGTGGGGACTTCCGAGGCTGGGATTTCATACCATCAGCCGAGTCCACTCCAACCAAGAGATGGTCATCCAATGAGAGGACTTGCGTCCTACGTTCTTCTTCAGTCCGTCGGCTTTGATGCTTGGTTTGTAGTGTGGTGCAACAATATGGTTTTCATGCAGGTCTATGACGAATCGCCCGTGCGCTCACTGCACTCCGCCGCATCCCCAGTTTGTTATCTGCCGCACCTCGTGTGATTCTGAAGCGGCCAACTTTGCGTGCAAACTTTTCAATCGTGCAGCCGCGTGAGTGGCATGAATTGGGCGTGGCGGCCTTCATCGTGGGCCGCAACAGCAGGATGTTAGCGAATCAATCAGGTTGCCATTTTCGCCGTAGAAGGCTTGCCGAGGTCCCGGAATTGGGATGAACTCGTGTTTCCCCGCGGCCGCACATGAGCGTAGTAGCTGTTTGGTGCTTGTTTGATGGCAATGTGAGTTTTGGTTTTTGCATCCTCTGCGCCGGTGGAACCTGTTTCTGCCGGGAAATCCTTGCACAACGGCCGCTCAGTGCCGACTCGTCACTCGACAAAACTCCAGCTGCTGCGGGCGAATTATGTTGATCCTTACACGATGCCTCGCCTGAAAAGCTTGTCGATATTTGGGATGCCATGGTAGAGACGCGAAGATGGGCTTGGCCATGAGTTTAAGATTTTGTGATTTCGAGCTGCTTCACCTGGAGACCTCGAAGTCGCATGGAAAGGAGCTGCCAGAGGTCTTGCAACTCATGACGAATCCCTTCACCTTGCATTCACGTCGAGCTTCATTCGATTGGTGTCAGCGACATGGTCTTCTGATCTAGGCAGCTATGGTTTTCGCCCTGCAGCGCAGGGGCTCTTGAACGGCTCGGTGTCATGACGTGGCATGGCACAGAGAGAACTCCCAGGCTGAAGGCTATGGAGACCAGCGTGCAAAGAAGGTGCAGCCTGTGCAGCAAGCAAGATGCAGCAAGCTTAGGGGGCCGTGTTCAGCCTGCCGTCTCTGCTCAGGGCATCCAGTTTGTCAACTTCCCCCCGGTCCTGATCCTGCACTTGAATCGCTTCATCTTCCGCGGCGGACGCATGGTGGGAAGCAAACAGCACATCAGGCAGTTCTGCCGTGCTGGAGCCGCCAGGTGAAACTGAACAACAGAGTCGGGTTCTGGAAGGACCTCGACCTCTCCCCGTCTGGAGGAGGGTCTAGAGCTTACGGGAACTGTTGGTGTCTACCACAAATCGCGAGGGTCCGTGACGTATGGCAGTGCCCGACTTTGAGGCAATACGCCCTCCAATCCATCGGTATCCACAGTGGCGACTCGAACGTCGCAGACGGCCACTACTACACTTACGTCCGGCCGGGAACCAAAGGAGGTGACTTCTACAAGTTGCCACGACGTTGAACTTCAGCCTGAAATCACCAAGGGATCCAAGGACCACCTCGTGGTTTAAGGTCGACGACCACAAGGTATCTTGGCGAGAAGTCATGACCAAACCGCAAGTTTGCCGAAACTTGTTGAGCCTCAGGTCAGCAAAGTCGCCCGGTTGCCAGGTCCATCTGCCTGGGAAACCCCGTGCTCCCCTGTGTTTTGATGCACGTGTTGCATGTATGCACACATTCCCGCTTCGCAGGTACATGCTCATGTACAAGCAGGCAGCGACATGTAGGACTGACCTGAAGGATACATGTATGCGTCTGGAAACATGTTGTTGCAGTTGCCGTCTCTTTCAGGGCCTGTGCTTATCTGAGCTGACGACCCCCCTCCCATTCTTGACTACACTTTGTGGGTGTTTGCCTTGCGGGTTCGTGGGAGGAAGCGCGGCAGAACAGAACTACCGCCCCCCCTGTGTCTAGCCAGGCGTAGGCAAAGGCAACCATGCAACAGCGATTCTGTCAAGCTGTTCACCGGGGACTTCGCAACCAAGATAAATTTGTCAGAAGAACTTTGCCATTCTCACACGAGGGAAAGCAACAGCAACGGAGTTCGCGTGACCGTGGAAGGTCCCAAACGCACCGCGTTCGTATATCTTGCAAAGGCTTGTGCCCGAAGGGAAACCCCCACAGAACGGGTACCCGACCTTGAAATGCACCTTGGGTGAGTCGAGAGATAGTTTTATTTGGAATATCCAAAAAGAGTTTCACAGCGCGTGCAGTGTTGAGCGTTCACAAGCACACAACATTAGTTCTCACCCATTCGCTTTGCAGGATGAGGCCAAGTCACGTTGATCTTTGCTCGGGCGTGCAAGTGAGTGCCAGTGCCGTACTCCAGTGCTGATCCTCCCAAGAATCCCAACCAGAGCTATCTTGACCGTAGTAATCCCGCTGCCAACTGCCCCACGGAGAGCTGTCGCTTGGCTGTCGAGCCCAACCTCCGTCGTCTTGAGATGCCACACCGGGCGGGTCGTCGTCAGGAGGAGAACCCGAAGGCTCGGTCGTCGGAGCCACCATGTGGCTACACGGGGGGGTCCTAAGGCCTACGTTCCTTAAACCCCACAGACACAGACAAGAAACTCAGTACAGCACAGACCACAAGGAAAACACAAGAAGGCACGATCCCCGGCGCGGCCTGGGCTCCGCTACCAATGAGAAACCACAACGGAGACAAGTAGCACAACGAGACAAGTTCCCAGGACCCTGAAGCACCCCTGAACGCAGAAGACACCCCCGGGGCCCCACCTACAGGAGAGGCGACAGCCTCTTTTCCACCAAGCCAAAAGCCTGACGTGTACACTTCTCGATTTGTGCGTGTTTCGCACTCCTGGGCTCGTGCAGGACTTGGTTTAACAGTTAAGCAGCTATTGGGATCCGCAGGAAACCTGGTGGAAATGGTGGAAACTCCACGACCACAGCTCGTGTTGTCGAGAAATCCGGACCAAGATACAAGTTTGCTTGAGCATGTTGTTTGAGCTTCAGCTCACGACATTTCCCATTAAGGCGCATTCCAGCAGAGCATCCCAGTTTCTTGAAAAAAGCAACGACGCTGTTTTCGTTGCTTGTCGTTCCAGCAGATTCAACAGATCTGGGTGATGAGCCCGTTTTGTAGGTTTGAGACTAAAAACACGGCCCTGAGACATTAGGACCGTTCTGAGCAGCGAGCGTGAGAGTTGACGCGTCTCGATGGACGGATGGACGTCCCCATCACATGAGATTCCGTTCCGCGCCAGGTCGTGCCTTCTTCGCCACGCGGCTCGGTGTGAGCGAGTTCTGCCTCGTGGGGAAAAGATTTGGCATGATCTATTCCGAGCAGTTGCGTACTGTAGTAGTAACTTCACCTAGCTGTAAAGCTTCCGTTCCAACGTGAATGAGACGGGCTGCAAAACCACACGTTTACCAGCTGCCACATCGCCTGCTTCGTGTCGCTTGTCATCCAGGCTCGTGCAGTTTGCAACGCAGGCTTCCAGGAGGTCAATCCGTTTTGGGAGGCCGAAAGAGAGGATGTGAACATGGGCGTTGAAGACGATGTGGAAGGTTTTCAGCGTCACACTCCTTGTTGATGCAATGGCGACACCTGCTGCTGCTTACACAGGTTTACAAGCTCCTCCATGTGCTTTATCCCGCGTGCATTATACGGTTTGAGGCGTGACTATACAGAGCAACACCGCCTGTCGTTAGTCGGGCATTCGGAAAGCACATTTGTTCACCTCGGGGTTGCTGAGCCGGGCTGAGCGCACACAGCAGCACGTTTTTTGACAGTAGTTTGCCTTCACATCTTCTGTTTCGGTTGTCCGTACCTGCTGACCGGGACAACTCGCGAAAACTTCCCAACGCTCGACGGTTCATTGCTTCTTCGCCGACTCGGAAGACTCGACACAAGGTCGCGACAGCTCAAGGCTTGCTTTCTGTTGCTGACATGTGTCTTTCGAAATTCGGCTTGCGCGTGCGTTGTCTGTGTCAGTTGAGAAGTTGGCATAGAAGTACACTTCATGATCCCAGGCCAGGTGTGCCACGGTGCACACTTTGTGCATTGTGTGACGAACGGTGCGACGCTGTCTGTCAGAATAAGGCCGGGGCCAGCGTCTAGGAAGTGGCAATACAAGCAGCGACGCATAAGGATTGCGAGGAGCGGAGCGTGGCAAGAGATCCCATTTACTTCCGTGCTCCAGCGGAACTATGGCATCAGATGGCTTGTTCATTCTTGTTCATTCACGATCCGAGAACGCCGGGACCGAAAAGACTTCCTGGAGATCGGAAGCCAAAGCATTCTCTTGAAAGGGTCTTTGACACGTGCTTGAATCTGCAACCGAGGCTGTTTCCCCAGACCGCCTGTGAAGTTTTAGTTTCTGCAGCGGTGTGGCTCCAGCAAGTTAGGGAGTCACGGTATTCCCGTACACGAACGAAGCTGCTATGGTTCCTCGGCAAGGGGAAGGGTGGTGCGAGTTCAGGATCAGTCAACCAGTCGCTTCGGTGGCTACGGGCAGGCTACGGGTTTGCCCAGGCTTGTTCCGGCTCCCTCAATTCTTTGTCAGCTGCTCTTGCTTACGTGCCTCATCCCTGTCGTGCCATCTGTGAGATTCCTGTTGCCTTGGCTGCCGGACCCAAGGTTGCGAAGTGTCTACAAACTGGGACGATACCACATGGGACCGATATAGCCACCTGGCCGGAATTCGGGATGGCTGAAATGAAGAGGATCAAAGCGATGCAGACGTAGCGTGCACACGGCACAGACCACACACACTTCTGGCAACGAAACAACTTGGCACTCAGCAACTTCGAGGACACCTCTCCGTTTGATAGGTTTCAGTGTTCCGTGCTTAGGATCTGCACTGAGGAATCCCATACGGGCCATTCTACCATTTTCACTCCGAAATGTAGAAATCTGCTGCTGTTCTTGAGGCACACATGCGCTGCCCGAGACTACTTCGAGTGCTTGTCTCCTTGCCATGGCTGGTCTGTGTGCTGATGAGTGACTCGAGTCTGTGAGCTGCTACGTAACCTCAAGGACGGTCCGAGACCTGTTGTATGACAGGAAGATAGGACAGTGATGATGATCCGAATGGCCAAGATGATGCGACGAACCACATGACTTCGAGTTCTGCGGCTCCAGGAAACGAGGCATTGCCCACAACCTTGGCAGTCTTTCTTCTATGTGTCCGCCGGCAACTCTGCACCTTGGAGCGAGTGCTGCCAAGGCTTGCCGTTCGCATCCACCTGCCACAGCATGCAGTTGACAGTGCGGCTGGGCTGCATCGAGGTGGAAGATGGAGAGGAAGGTCGCGATTAGAGAAGACATTGACGCTCAAAAACAAGGGTTTGTCGCTCCGGTGAGGCTGAGAGTATCAGCAGGGTTGGCTAGCTGCAGCTCGGAGTTGAGTTGTGGATGTAGCACATGCGATGTCTCAACTTGCAAACGGATTCGGCACTTGAAGGTGCTGACTGTGTGCATTTGGTATGCGCGCCACGACGCAGCACGGGGTGCAGGACTGCGGTCTGGTGATCCTGTGAAGTCTTGCAACAGGAAGCATGCTGCAGTGCTGAGGAGGCTGAACTCATGTCGTCCTCAGCAGCATGTCCCCGCAAGTCGAATTGGAACCGACCCTTCCGAGGAGGGGCTGCAGTCTCACGCCAAGAGTCTTCTTGGCACACCGTGCTGCCGCTGTCCTGCATGGTTGGGGTGGTTGTGTCCTCCTGCGTCGGGTGGCTTACAAGAGCGGCTTCCCATGGCATGTTTAGGGAACTTCGCCAAGCTTCTGGAGCTGGGGAGTTGACTCGGAGCCCGTTTTCCCCATGCCTGGCAACTCCAAGTCCCATGTGAGCCGGGGCTTGCTTTTGAGCTGTCGAACTTGTTTAGAGCGTCAGTCTTTTCGTGGAGAGGGGGTGGACTGGGATTGGGGTGTAGGGGTTGCGGGGTTAAGCAGGTACAGGAGATATTCAGGGTTTACAAGACATGGAATCATTGTCTCCGGCGCTCTCAAGTCACGTGTCTTGCTGTGGTTGGGGGCATCCTAGGCAGCCCGATACATAGTCTGTGGAGATAGAGATAGTAGGGCCATTTAGGGCCTCCACTTGCAGTCCACTGCTCGAGCACCTCTGAGGAATGTGCTTCCCTCGGATGCTGCGGGCTACCGTGGGCTACCTGGATGCTGGGCCGCTTGGCTTTGCTGAGGATGAGTCGGGTCCTTATCTTTGGGTGTCAATGGCTCTGGAGCTGTACAGCAGGACGTCTTTGACAGCCTTTGCCCCACGAGTTATGCTTCCCGGCGACTTGTAGAACCGCAGACCTTGAGAAGTCCCTCATTGTCAGGAAGCTCGTCTTTGCGGATGAGGCATGCGTCGATGCAATACGTGGCCTTCAGGGGAGGGATGTGGTAGCTCTTGACAGACTCCCAAACCGGGCAGATTCTGTACCAATACAGCTTCCGACGCAGATGCATAAGCAAAATCGATGACAGCATCATTCCTTTTCTGCCTTGACACTCATGATGCACAGACTCGTGTGGCACCAGCTGCCGTGCAGCATCTCATTTTCGTTAGGATTTTCGGCCCGTTTTAGAGGGTTGGGCCTCATCTGTGTGGAGTCCCCCGGAGCTTTGCTCCAGAACCCAACTTGCGAGATCGCTCGGCGATCGTCGGAAACCCTTTGGACCAGGAGAGGAGAATGTCGGGGACTCAGCTCTCAGGTATTGCTTGTCTCACAATTGTTGAATGTTAAACGTGGCTAGAACATTCTGACGGATGATCGAGTGGCCAGCGAAGAGAAAAAGAAGGCGAGCATTCCACCAGCAGTTGGCCTCTCTAAGGATTCTTCCGAACGTCCTGCCTTCTCCTCCCCTTTCCTCCGGATTAGGTGGAGGGTTACTCAGTATTAACCATCAAAACGCCAGAGGCCTTTGGCCTCGGCGGATTATATCATATATCTGTCAGTGTAGTGCATGCACATCCAGGCAGGGAGTTGAGGGCGGACGGGCAACAAGACTTGCTGGAAACGTTGTCCGCGCGATACTGCACGCATCAGGCACACCGCTTGGACCTGGTCACGGAGCAGGCAGCAAGACTAGAGCATATGCCTGGTTCTTACTGGATGCTATTGCGTGCATGGCCCTGCATGCTTTGCGCAGTTCCGAGTTAGGATACACTTGGGGTTCACGTGATGTCTGCTTGCAAAGAGATCTCAGCGCTTCAAGGTGGGTGATCGCACTGACCTTGCTGACCGTGTGCATCTGGCATGCGCGGCACGACGCGCAGCACGGGGTGCAGGACTGCGGTCTTGAGTCCTGTGATGCGGGGAGTGCGTCGATATCCTGGCCTGAAACATTCACACGTCAACTTGTAACAGTCCCCGCCGGGAAGCTGCTGCGTCTCGTGGCTTGCAAGAGTTGCTTGAAAGCATCGAGCCTAGGGTGGGGAGGTCGTGAGCCCATGATTAATGCCAAGTGAGACGTTCTGTTCTGGCACTGCTTCCAAGGCTCTGTACAGCCAGCCTTCGAATGTCGATTCAGAGCATGTCGGGAAGTTTCTGCAACGTTCCAACGTGCTGGGTCTTCGGCGCCTGTGACTTTGCTGAGCTCCAGGCCCGAACCCTGAAACCTTCAAGCCCGAAGCCTAAGGAACTCAAAAAAGTCAGGAAGAACTTGAATCCTGTAGAAGGTCCCAGTGCCCACACCCCCAAAAAAGGCCGCACTGGCTCGAACTCCCAAAAAGTGCTTCAAACTTTAACTGGTCAGCTCTGAGGCTTCTACTCACAGTACTGGCTCTACCGCTCGAGCCATTCCTATGTGAGCCATGGCCTGGTTGGCAGTTCTTTGCCCCTTTTGCCCTGTTTTGAAGGGGCGGGGCTTTTTGTTGCAGATTTCGGGGTTGCAGCGTTTAGGACTTGGATTTGGGGGTTCAGGAAATGGGGTTTGGAGTCTCGAGCCGGCTTTGAGGCAAAAAGCGGGATCCAACCTTGAAATACACCTTGGGCGAGGAGCGAACGAGTAATTTTACTTGGAACATCCACTAAATGTTTCACAGCTCGTGCAGTGTTATTCGGTTCTTGCATCGATAGTTGCAGTGGACTTCGCTCCCTGGAGCTCCTATAGTGTTCCGAGCCCCCCCCCCCCCACGTGAGGTACGGCGCTTTTCCGTCGATGCGGAAAGCCTGAGGCCCAGAATCCCAGAAAAGCTTGCGTAGGAGCTCATGGGGTTGTGCGGGCATGCAATTGGGCACGCTTTGTTTGCAGTTGGTCCCGACGTCCATTCGCAGAGTTTCCTCTGCCCGCGAGGTCTGGGTTGTCTACGTGTTGTACGTGAGGTGCTGCGAACAATCTGAGTCCGCACATGGCACTTCGGTTCCGGTTGTCAATCGGTACAGCAGGACTGAAGCAAGAGCATTTGCAAAGATTTGTCGTGCCCTCAGCGAGAAGAAGGTCTTCAGTCGTCCAGCTGTTTCTTTCGCTTCAGGGCCTGCTTCGCGCTGCCCCTAGCCATGAAGCGGCCGCTCCGTCTGAGACACCATGCCGGCTGCACTGGTCTGGTGTTGCTCTGCTGCTCGCTGCAGGAGCTTTGAGCTTTCTTGAGCTTTGGGGTGTGTCCCTGTGATGACGCAGATTTGTTTATGCATGCGTTGGGCAGTGGTTCACGTGTTCGGTGACTTCCGCAACCGAGCCGGCCATGAAGAGGCTTCCTGCAAAGGGGTCTCGGATCGGAAGTGCGGGGCCATTCACTGAAAAGTGGTGGTCTCGCACGCTCGGCTCGGTCGCGGTCGTAGTCGTTCACAAGCCCTCACCCCTGCTTGCACTTACTTGTAACTTGTAGCTTCGTCTGTCATGAAGGTGGAAGGCGCGCGTCCGTTTCTGCATAAACATAGATACCCGCCCAGAGGAATCCAAGGACCTTTTCGAGCACCCGAAAAGCCGTGGCAGAAGCGATGAAGGCCGGCGGAGGGATTGAGATGTTGTCCCTTACTTACTCCTCGTGCAGACATGGGAGGTCGGGCGGGTGGAATGAATTGTTTCCCTGATCATTTGTTTTCACAGGCTCGCCGTGTTCCTTAAGGATGGCTCGGGTGGGCGGCGAGGAGCGGCGTGGGGCGCTGGCGGTTGGTGCAGCTGGTGGAGTTTTGCAGTTTGGGAGGCGGTGGAATTTGGTTTCCGAGGACATCCTCGAAAACAAACGCTGACGGCAGAGTTTCCACGCGCAGACCCCGAAGGTGCTTACAGTTGATGGGGGGGTTGGTGCAACGAAGCTTTCCTGGTGATGGCTGAACACACACCTCAGCGTTCATTTTCTT
This sequence comes from Symbiodinium sp. CCMP2592, assembly GCA_905221615.1. Taxonomy (NCBI): domain Eukaryota; class Dinophyceae; order Suessiales; family Symbiodiniaceae; genus Symbiodinium; species Symbiodinium sp. CCMP2592. The sequence continues at coordinate 199,340 of CAJNDT010004423.1, read as the reverse complement.
TACTGGTGGCAGGCGTCGTCGGCCGCGGGGTTGGTGAGGAGGCGGTGGAAAGAGTTGTTTTTCTCGCACGGCTCTTTGAGCTTTTGCTACTTGAAAGAGTCTTGACGTGTGCAGACCTACGAGGCATGTGTGCGAGAGGGGCGGCATTCGGGTGGAATGAGTTGCTTTCCCGACCTCGCTCCTTCTGGTGTTGATGGAAGCATAGGGCGCTTTCTGCAGGTGCTCGCATGCGGGGGCGGGCCGCTGGAATGAATTGTTTTCGCGTGAGAGATGGGTAATTTCGAACTTGCTCCCTCAACAATGCTGCAGTTTTTTCTCGTGGAAGAGTTGGCCGTCTTGCGGAGGGGTTGGGTTGGGAGGAGGGGTGTACGGGCAGGCGGCTTGAATGATTTGATTTTCCCAGATGAAGGTGAACTTGCAAAAGTTATCAACAGTATCCGACATGCTGACTAAGCAGCTGCTGGGCACCAGGAGTCCTGGCAGTTTTTTCATGTTGTCGTGGTCGCACCCAGTACGAGGCCAACAGGCACAGGTGGGGCAGCAGCCAGAAGCTGGGGTTCAGGGCCGGCGTGACGAACATGCTGCGCAGAACCTGCGATACGAGCAGACGCACATACACCATTACACTATGTCCGCGTCCACTGGGTATACCTTCCAGTCAGGGTGCAGAGTTGCAGCGAGTTTGAACAGGGTTGGATCCGAAACGCAGAAAGCGAACGCATCAGAACACGCTGGCTCTTTGGTTGCGCAGCAAGCGCAGTTCGCAAAGGCACAGGTTGGAGACAACGTTGACATCCGTCTGGTTGCGGAGCGGTGAGCCGTTGTTGTCGGAAGCCGCACGCCGTGGCAGTAGATGAGTAAATTGAGTAGATGGGGCCACCATCGGATCCATCTCGGCAGAGCCTGTTAGGGGAGCTGCAGGAAGCATGAGTACTGTGTACTTGTGACACAAGGGCGGGCTTCAACTTGATTTTGCTACGTCAGGCTCGACCTGTTGCAGAACAAAAGCACTGCACGCTGGGCGCTGAGAAGTAGCAAGATGGGGCACGGGTGGCGATGGACTGGTGGAATGAGTTGCTTTTGCCTCTCGTTCCTGGAGTTATGCTGCTGGAAGACGTGGGTCGTCGCTCGCCTCGATGGGCTGCTGGTGCTTTGTAGAAGGGGAGAGTATGGTGGAAGGAGCTGTTTTTGCCGGTCATTCCTGGAGTTGTGCTGCTGGAAGACGTGGGTCGCTCGCCTCGATGAGCTGCTGGTACTTTGTAGGAGGGGAGAGTGTGGTGGAATGAGTTGCTTTTGCCGGTCATTCCTGGAGTTCTGCTGCTGGAAGACGTGGGTCGCTCGCCTCGATGAGCTGCTGGTACTTTGTAGGAGGGGAGCGTGTGGTGAAATGAGTTGTTTTTGGCCGGTCATTCCTGGAGTTATGCTGCTGGAAGAGGTGGGTCGCTCGCCTCGATTGTAGAAGGGGAGAGTGTGGTGGAATGAGTTGTTTTTGCCGGTCATTCTTGGAGTTATGCTGCTGGAAGACGTGGGTCGCTCGCCTCGATGAGCTGCTGGTACTTTGTAGGAGGGGAGAGGGTGGTGAAATAAGTTGTTTTTGCCGGTCATTCCTGGAGTTATGCCGTTGGAAGACGTGGGTCGCTCGCCTCGATGAGCTGCTGGTACTTTGTAGGAGGGGAGAGTGTGGTGGAATGAGTTGTTTTTGCCGGTCATTCCTACGCTGCTGGAAACGTGGGTCGCTCGCCTCGATGAGCTGCTGGTACTTTGTAGGAGGGGAGAGTGTGGTGGAATGAGTTGTTTTTGCCGGTCATTCCTGGAGATACGCTGCTGGAAGACGTGGGTCGCTCGCCTCGATGAGCTCCTGGTGCTTTGTAGGAGGGGAGAGTGTGGTGGAATGAGTTGTTTTTGCCGATCATTCGACGTGGGTCGCCCCCTCGATGAGCTGCTGGTACTTTGCAGGAGGGGTGAGTGTGGTGGAAGGAGTTGTTCTTGCCGGTCATTTCCGGAGTTACGCTGCCGGAACACGCGGGTCGCTTCGCTGGTACTGTGTAGGAGGGGAGTGTGGTTGAATGAGTTGCTTTAGCCGGTCATTCCTGGAGTTATGCTGCTGGAAGACGTGGGTCGCTCGCCTCGGTGAGCTGCTGGTACTTGGTAGGAGGGGAGAGTGTGGTGGAATCAGTTGTTTTTGCCGGTCATTCCTTGCTAGTCAGCGCTCGATCTGCAAACGCAGGTTCTTGCAGTGAAGCCGAATACGGCAGAGTATGCGCTTCCCTCCAGCCTCTTTTTCGTTCAAATCCCTGGTCCTGCGTCAGGCCAAGTCCAAGACTTCCAGAAAGAGCGAAGTCTCCGAGGAAGTGCGGCCCATAGCAGCTTAGATCCATCTGACAGCCGTGTTCGCCGCTCATCTGTTGATGTATTCCCGTGCCCATGCACAGCCGTGATGCTCATAGATTTGTAGTGAGCCCATACATGCCACAGCCCTCTTCTACATAGGAGTTTCCGAAAATGAGGGGTACCTTACTTCGGGGTCCTTGTAATCAGGATCCTGCTATTTAGGGAATTAGATTCGAGTCCCCCATTTTCGGAAACCACCATTTCTAAAAGGCCTCCCCTTCACTGCGAAGCTGCCTGGAGTAGGGCTCTCTGGGAACGCTCACAGGCTGCCTTAGCTAGCATGAGTATTCGTGTTAGTATTCGTATTGCATTACTAAAGGTATTAGTATTAGTGCTATTAGTGTTTTATTCTTGTTCTTTTTCATATTCGTATTGGTATTCATCTTAGTATTAGTATCATTGCTAGTGCTACTATTACTGTTGTTATTACTATTGTTATTATTATTGTTATTATTATTGTCATAAATGATTCTTGGTTTTCGCAATATTACTATGATTCGATCTTTGCTTGCTACTTTTCTTAGGCGGAAGCCAAGACGTCGTCAAGGAGATTACAATGGTTAAAGTGGCTGAACCGAGGTTGAAGCCCATCTGCTGGACGATTTTCTGGCTCAGAAGGCACCGGAGATCTGTTCTTCGCTGCCCATGGCAATGGTACTGTCTCTGGATGCCGCCATCATACACGGGTGAGTTGCGTTGAGATGCATGGTTGATTGTTGCAAGGGGCGCATGATCCTGGAGTCCTGGAATGCAGTGACTGAATCATTGTGAGGATGACCTTTGAAAGCAAGAAAGTGGAAGACCTGCAAGAGGCGGCGTGAACGTCCTCCTGACGGACGCCCTGTCCCATGCACAGCCATTTTCGGCAATGGCCTTACTTACCGGCGTGTTGCACGAAGCTGGGGTTTCCAGCACCTGGTAGAAGCTTCATGAGCAAACGTTTCAAGTGCGCCGCAATGGTCCAGGCTCAACATCAAGTGGTCGTGCTCGCGGAGGTGCAGTTGGGCATTCTTTCATTTGCGACCAGCACCACACTGAAGTTGAAGCAGTCTGCTTCCATGAATGCGCTGCACACGGTTTTCTTCCTGTGTAGAGACCTTCGGAAGGTGGCATTGATCAGCATCTTCATCTTCACTCCTGCTGGTCGGGTGCTTAGTGCGACTGTGCTTAGGGTCGAACAAAGCCAAAACCGCAGGGAGGCTCCGAGACTTCTGGTCCCGGGTTGAAGGCCGGTGGTGTGCCTTTTTCTTCTGAAGGTCCTCTCTTTCTGTGCATGCCATTCCTCCGTTTTGTGGTGATAGGCGGTTGCTCTGGCGTCTCAGGTCCGGACTCTGGATGGTGTTCGGGGGTAGTCTTTTCTCCAGTCGTTGTGGCTTCGCAGTCCGTTCCAGCCATATAGTTAAGACGATGTTAAGACGACCGAGCTCTGGACACAAAGCTACATGTTAGATTTAAAGAAAAGCTATGGGAAAGCTAAATACAAGCTAGCCGATGGGTAGTTTCGGCGTTGGATCCAAGGGAGCTAATGGCGCTGAAAGGCAGCCAGAAAAGCTCCAGAATGGCGCTGACAAAGCAGCCATATCTGAATCTTTCGTAGTTAATTAGGGCCCGGTCCTGGCATGTCCTGGCACTCCCAAGAATAACAAAGCATCAACATACCCCCCTTCTTTCCTATTCGAGGGGTAGCCCCCCCGGCGGTTTCGCTCGCGAATTTGTTCTGGCGATTTTCGCGTATCCTTTAGTGGGGTAGCCCCCAAGAGGTAACGCTCGCGAATTTTTTCGGGCGACTTTTCTTTCGTTTAGCGGGGTAGCCCCCGGCGGTGGCGCTCGAGAGTTTTTTCTGGCGACTTTTCTGTCGTTTAGTGGGGTAGCCCTCCAGTGGTCATGGTGGAAAGCGGGCAAAGCCAGAAATAACCTAAGCAAGAGCTAATCCAAAAGCTCCCTGAGTCAAGATGGCTTGCGAAATACAGAGACGGAGAATACGGATGGCACCGCGTCACGGTTGGGAACACACGGTTTGTTTGGGAGGGTTTTGGGCAGGGCCGTGTGGGTTGCTACTGGGCTGCTGGGTCACTCTTGCACAACCCTGTATTTTGGGCTTGTGGCAGCCTTGCTCAGATCATTGTGTTTCCTTTTTGATAGCTTCTGTGTAGCTTTTTTGGTAACTTTCGCTATCTTCTTCGTGGTTTTACTAGCTTTTGTTTAGCTTTGTGTTAGCTTTTTCTTAGCTTTTTGTTGGCATTCTTGTGGCTCTTTGTTAGCTTTTTAAACTTTGCCGCAGGGAAAAGCTACATTTCCAGCCCGCGCACACCCGCGACAGCACCCCCGAAAGAAGAATACCCCAAACCCTACAACCCTGCACCCTTGACCCTGAATCCTGAGCCAAAGACCCCTGCGCACAGATGCGATCCCATTCTGCTTTTTGCCCCGGTTCGCAGTCTTGCATCTGGGGCTGCAGACCTCAGTTTTATGTGCACCCTCTGTGCCTCCCGCGATCATTGAAGAGTCAAAGCAGGCTTGGCGAGCCCAACACCCTGAGGCAAGTGCCCACTTCAGGGCAGGTCCTGTCCTGCGGCGGCTCACACCTGGAGCACAAACACTGGCTGTCAGTCAAAGACTTGAAAGGTGTTGGCAGCCTGCTCGGCTCCTCTGAGATTATCCTGCAGCGTAGTGGAACCCTCCGATGCGACAGGCATTTGCACTTTTCAATAGACCCTGCCACTGCAGAAAACCTTATAATTACTACCTGCTTGTACTGGGCTTCTGCCTAATGCACACACACTCAACAACCTCAGGAGAGCACCGATGCAGTAGTATTTGGATCGACATGCACAGTAGCCGCCCCCTTCCTCTTGGCTTCCAGGCACCGCACCATGTCTGGCATGCTGCTGCACACTTGACATTGACATGTTTCGTTAGACTGGCTGCTCTAGTCTTGTCTACTGGTATGCAAGCTTGTCGGGAAAACCCAGTGCATCCAACCTCCCTTCTTAATAAGTTCAGGCTTCAAGCGTCCTGGGTGGAAACAAGAGAAGTAGCACGCCCCTTTGGGACATGGTGCTGAGCGTTGCAAAGGGATTTTGAGTTTGCAGCGTTCGGTCTTCTCGCCTTGCCAGCAGCAGCCCTGTATGCTTTGCTGTCCGAAGAAGATAGACTCAAGCGTCTTCCTTGGCGCGGAAATTGGAACAAGTTGCAAGCTTGAGGCCTGGGGGTTGAAGATCATCATGGCCTAGAGCTTGGGCACCGGTATTGCTTAGTGATTGCATGCATCGATAGCAATGCATGCGGAAGCTGGCTGAGGCCAGCAAGAGCGTGACAATGCCCATGAAGGACAGGAATCCGCTTTTCGAGCTTCTGCTTATTTGGATTCCGTTGGCTTGTACGTGCCTGCAGGCGGATTCCCACCGGCAGTCGCAGGCGCCCTCACAGGCGCCCTCATGATCGCGTTGCGACGGTAGATTTTCGAAAAGATGCTAAGTATTTGCCGTCCTTATAAAGTCCTCAAGAATGCATTCCGCATTCCGAAGTAAACCGCGACTCGAAGATGGCGATTCCGTACTCTTCTTGTCTTGGTGCCACACTTGGGAAATTCATGGTATCCTTTAGTTTGTTCTGTTTCGTGAAGCGCGCTTGCTGCGTGTCTCCAGGCCAGAAGTTGACGGCTCCGATTGCCGTAGTGTGTGCACTGGATGGGTGATGATGGGTGTATTTGTGGTAGGATAGAGCAAGAGCAGCTTTGATCCGACGCCACGCGAGGATCGTTCCTTGCGTCGTTCCAACCAGATCCGCATGGTCAAGGCGAGAAACGTTTGCATGAGGATCCCCCTTATGAAAGGCAATCCGTGTAGATGCCATTCAGGCGACTCGCGCTTACCGTGCTTGGTCAGCTTTCTTTGCCCAGCATGGTCGCGGTGAGGCGCTTGCAGCTCAAATGTCCAATGGGCTTTCCAGTTTTCCAGTCATGAGCCACATCAGTCATTTCAGAGTACAAAGACGGGAGTTTTATATTTGGAAGTACAGCTATGCATGCTTGCTTGATGTTCGCCTGTTCAGGATGATCCCATCACTCCGAAAGCTGACGGAGCGACATCCAAGAGCTTCTTTGAGAAACAGCTGCGGGAGTGGAGGCAGAAGTTGCACCTCGGCTGCAAAGCATCGTTTTTTGGTGGTTGTGTGCATGGCATCCGAAGGAGCCAAAGCCCCACGCTGTGATCGCGTGGTAAGTACTGACAAACAGAATTCATACATCATACCTGTGCCCGATGGTGCACACGGTTGAACTTGTAGCCCCCAGCATTTGGACCATCCGATTGTCACCACCGTCATTCATCACGGGAGTTCTGTGTCGCACCGTGGTGGAAGATGGTCTTGCTTTAAGGAAGCTGTCACGATTGTTCAATGCATTTCTGGCTCGCTTGAGTGCTCCGTTTGCAACAACTGACCCAATCCTTTCAGTGTCGTGGCTTTGCCCTCGATGCAGGGCCCCGATTTTCCTTTGAATGGGGGCGCCATTGTGCAGTTTCAGTCGTGTACCGGAGCCGGGTGAGCCGGGTCAAGGCATGCTGCTTGGAGGCGAGCATGCCGACATGCCTTTCAAGGGGGAGGTTTCGATGCACGTGCAGCTGGGAAAGCAAAAGCAGGCTACGAACGTCACCATCTGCGGCTGATGGGTTGCAGTTATGTCACGTGTGATGTTTATCAGGCCAAACTCAAACTTTCATGATTTCCTAAGCTGTTCACATCGGCCCAAGCTTCCTCCCCGTCTGGACATCCTCCCAAGCCATGGAAGGCAGTGTAGCGCTAAACAGGCCCATCCTGTCCATTCCGGGCGGGCGTGGCCGCTGCAGCAACAGGTAGTAGCGGAGTCTCTTGAAGGTGCCAAGTTCCAGCTTTTGAAAGAGCTGTGGGAGGTTGGCATGACTGCATGCTTCCTTCCGCTTGTGATCTACCATCGCACTGATGACTCATGAGCAAACCCTCGCAGGAGCGTTCAAAAAACAGCGCAGCAGCCTCAGAGTGTAAGACATTCGCAAGAAGGTCTAGCGTTAAGAGTTTGGGCTTTTCGGGCGTGTCGCGTTGTGTGCAGATTGAATTTATGCGAGGTGCCGCTTTTTCCGCCATCACAGGCAAGGCTCCCTTCACAACGGTCCAGATCTGGGGTCCATCGCAGCGGTGGTTGCATCAAGCGAATCCAGCAGATATGGATTTCGTGATTTCTTGTGTTGTATGCGCAGTGGCACCACAACTTATTTCCTCATCTGATTGCGGTTAGCTGCTATAGCTTCTATAGCTCTTCATCCGACAGCTGACTTGAATTGTTCTCCTAACTACGTCGCAGCCGTGATCAGCAGCCGTGGTACGTCGACTCGCAATTGTTTATGTACAGGAAAAAGAGCGGCACGAAGAAGAGAAGCAGCAACAGCAGGTGCACCGCCATGTCTTGCTGGTGGATACCCCTGCAGTCTTCCCCAGTCTTGCCACATCGAGCTGCCACGTGTGGCCACGGGCCCGGCGGAGAGCGAGGTAGTCGTGGGTACTAGCATGCACTTGGTAGCTTATTAACCGTCATGCGAGCACATCTTCTTTCCAGTCAGATCTTGGTGTGTTTTGAAGGAAGAGAAGTTTGTGATATGTGATACCCATCCGGATCCAATCCAGTGTGGGCTCGTCATAGCTGGGTGGGCAGAGGCCGCAGGCAACAGTGACCTGTGGGCCTCACATGTCATCCCTTCTGCCTGGAGTACGTCGAACCAAACCATACCCCAATCTGAGTCAGACGGGGAGGGAGGCACAAAACCGATTTTCGACAGAGAACTCTACTCTGGACTCCAAGTTGGGAGGGCGCAGATGTCTGTGGAGTAGCCAAGACAATCGAAATCAGCACAAAGAATGCATCAAGGTGGATAAGACTTTGGAAGGATTGGCTGCAGGGTTACGCGATGAATTTTCGGATTTCGCATGCTATATAGCATATCGCCTCTTTATTCTAGGAGGCTGCCAGATCAAGGGGAGGACAAGAGGTGCCGCAGGGTCTTCAGTGCGGCAGCCTGCTTGTCCGTGTAGTTGCCCAGCTTCAGTTATCTTGTCGTGTGGCAGGAGGAGGTGTGCTCCGTGGAGAAAACCAATGCAAAGGCCGGGCGTGCTTCGTGGCACATGGTGTGTGCAAGCACTGTCAGATGCTTACTGTTGCATAGTTGCAGGAGCCGGCGGAGACGCACCGAGAAGAGGCGGGTGATGAAGAATTTCTTGCATCAAGCCAGGATTGTGTATGCTTCCCTCATATCCGTATTGCATGCACGGTGGCACAACCATTTTTTCCCTGGGGTACCTTGTGCTACTGCCCGGCGTCCTTACCACGCCCATCCGTCTGTAGCACCGACTCGCACTGAGTGCATTTGTACTGGAAAAGGAGCGGCTTGAAAGGACGCAGCTGAAAGAGGTGCACCACCGCGTCATGCAAGTGGATGCTTCTATACATACGTTCTTACCCATTCTGGCCACATTGAGCTGGTCACTCTGTGTTGAGGAGCAAAAAGAGGAGGTGGTTGAACATGTTCCGGCAGAGGAAGCGACAGTCGCGGGCAGTAGCGGTCAGCGCAGCACTGGCTGGCATGGCATTGAGATAACTTGGCAACTGCACCAGTCTCTGTCACATTGACAACATCTGTGGTCGAGGAGCTTGGCGATAGTGGTGCAGACGTCGCAGAGGCAATGGTTGGGCAAGCCGTGGTCCGAATTCGCAGATCGGAAGCTTTCTAGATTCTAGCGTGCACACAAAGGGGAAGGCTGATGTCACTTCTGCGTCGATGTCGAAGACACCCGTGCAGGCGCGGCTGTGGTCTACTCTTCCCCAAGTTCTTAAACTAGTGTTGCATTATGTTGTAATCATGGACTTCCCGAAGAAGCCCCAAAATTGCTGGAGGAGGATGGTGACGTGCCTGACGTGCCTCCGGCGAGAGAAGCAGAAAGAGCAGATGAGGCCGAGCCCCCTCTAAGCCAAGGGAATCCCTAGAGTCCCCGACCTCAGATGGCCTGCACTGAGCCTCAGGAGCCGCAGGGCGTGGAGGACAAAGTTCCGAGCTCAGCGGCCCCGCAGGAGGCCGCTGGAACGCCAATGGAAAGGGTGAAAGCTGCCGGGGCAGCAAAGAAGCGGACGGAAGAGGACCAGCGGCCTTGCTTCTGTTGTGCGGGCCTCTGGCTGCTAACACAGCGGATAGCCAGCTGCCCACTCATCGCATCTTGCGATTTACTCCACGTGTTTGGCAACCTGACCAAAGCTGTCAGTGTCACCAATTCGTTGGAAAGCTGTTTGCTCCGATAAATTCGTCCCCCGAAGTCGGGGGCTGCACGTGGGGGCCACCACTGCTGCAAAGCAGCTTGAAAGGTCCCGAGCACCGTCGGGTGGATGACAAACAGCCTGTTCATAGTCTCCGTGCGATTGCTCATGGACCTGCGCTGATTATGGTATCTCCGATGAACGTGCAGATGGCTTGCAGGAGCTGGTGCCCGATGGTGCACACGGTTGAACTTGTAGCCCCCAGCATTTGGACCATCCGATTGTCACCACCGTAATTCATCACGGGAGTTCTGTGTCGCACCGTGGTGGAAGATGGTCTTGCTTCAAAGCTGTCACGATTGTTCAATGCATATCTGGCTCGCCTGAGTGCTCCGTTTGCAACAACTGACCTAATCCTTTCAGTGTCGTGGCTATGCCCTCGGTGCAGGGCCCCGATTTTCCTTTGAATGGGGGCGCCATTGTGCGGTTTCAGTCGTGTACCGGAGCCGGGTGAGCCGGGTCAAGGCATGCTGCTTGGAGGCGAGCATGCCGACATGCCTTTCAAGGGGGAGGTTTCGATGCACGTGCAGCTGGGAAAGCAAAAGCAGGCTACGAACGTCACCATGTGCGGCTGATGGGTTGCAGTTATGTCACGTGTGATGCTTATCAGGCCAAACTCAAACGTTCATGATTTCCTAAGCTGTTCACATCGGCCCAAGCTCCCTCCCCGTCTGGACATTTTCCCAAGCCATGGAAGGCAGTGTAGCGCTAAACAGGCCCATCCTGTCCATTCCGGGCGGGCGTGGCCGCTGCAGCAACAGGTAGTAGCGGAGTCTCTTGAAGGTGCCAAGTTCCAGCTTTTGAAAGAGCTGTGGGAGGTTGGCATGACTGCATGCTTCCTTCCGCTTGTGATCTACCATCGCACTGAAGACTCATGCGCAAACCCTGGCAGGAGCGTTCAAAAAACAGCGCAGCAGCCTCAGAGTGTAAGACATTAGCAAGAAGGTCTAGCGTTAAGAGTTTGGGCTTTTCGGGCGGGTCGCGTTGCGTGCAGATTGAATTTATGCGAGGTGCCGCTTTTTCCGCCATCACAGGCAAGGCTCCCTTCACAACGGTCCAGATCTGGGGTCCATCGCAGCGGTGGTTGCATCAAGCGAATCCAGCAGATACGGATTTCGTGATTTCTTGTGTTGTATGCGCAGTGGCACCACAACTTATTTCCTCATCTGATTGCGGTTAGCTGCTATAGCTTCTGTAGCTCTTCATCCGACGGCTGACTTGACTTGTTCTCCTAACTACGTCGCAGCCGTGATCAGCAGCCGTGGTACGTCGACTCGCAATTGTTTATGTACAGGAAAAGAAGCAGCACGAAGAAGAGAAGCAGCAACAACAGGTGCACCGCCATGTCTTGCTGGTGGATACCCCTGCAGTCTTCCCCAGTCTTGCCACATCGAGCTGCCACATGTGGCCACGGGCCCGGCGGAGAGCGAGGTAGTCGTGGGTGCTAGCATGCCCTTGGTAGCTTATTAACCGTCATGCGAGCACATCTTCTTTCCAGTCAGATCTTGGTGTGTTTTGAAGGAAGAGAAGTTTGTGATACCATGTGATACCCATCCGGATCCAATCCAGTGTGGGCTCGTCATAGCTGGGTGGGCAGAGGCCGCAGGCAACAGTGACCTGTAGGCCTCACATGTCATCCCTTCTGCCTGGAGTACGTCGAACCAAACCCTACCCCAATCTGAACCGGTTATGCCCCTGGCGTTTGGCGTGACCGGCAGCAGACGGGGAGGGAGGCACAAAACCGATTTTCGACAGAGAACTCTACTCTGGACTCCAAGTTGGGAGGGCACAGATGTCTGTGGAGTAGCCAAGACAATCGAAATCAGCACAAAGAATGCATCAAGGTGGATAAGACTTTGGAAGGATTGGCTGCAGGGTTACGCGATGAATTTTCGGATTTCGCATGCTATATAGTATATCGCCTCTTTATTTTAGGAGGCTGCCAGATCAAGGGGAGGACAAGAGGTGCCGCAGGGTCTTCAGTGCGGCAGCCTGCTTGTCCGTGTAGTTGCCCAGCTTCAGTTATCTTGTCGTGTGGCAGGAGGAGGTGTGCTCCGTGGAGAAAACCAATGCAAAGGCCGGGCGTGCTTTGTGGCACATGGTGTGTGCAAGCACTGTCAGATGCTTACTGTTGCATAGTTGCAGGAGCCGGTGGAGACGCGCGGAGAAGAGGCGGGTGATGAAGAATTTCTGGACAGGATTGTGTATGCTTCCCTCCTATCCGTATTGCCCGCGCGGTGGCACAACCATTTTTCCCTGGGGTACCTTGTGCTACTGCCCGGCGTCCTTACCACGCTAATCCGTCTGTAGCAGCGACTCGCACTGAGTGTATTTGTACTGGAAAAGGAACGGCTTGAAAGGACGCAGCTGAAAGAGGTGCACCACCGCGTCATGCAAGTGGATGCTTCTGTACATACGTTCTTACCCATTCTTGCCACATTGAGCTGGTCACTCTGTGTTGAGGAGCAAAAAGAGGAGGTGGTTGAACATGTTCCGACACAGGAAGCGACAGTCGCGGGCAGTAGCGGTCAGCGCAGCACTGGCTGGCATGGCATTGAGATAACTTGGCAACTGCACCAGTCTCTGCCACATTGACAACATCTGTTGTCCAGGAGCTTGGCGATAGTGGTGCAGATGTCGCAGAGGCAATGGTTGGGCAAGCCGTGGTCCGAATTCGCAGATCGGAAGAAGAGCCAAGAACAGTCGCACAATTGGCTGCCACCTTCGAGGAGCTTTCCAGCGTGCACACAAAGGGGAAGGCTGATGTCACTTCTGCGTCGATGTCGAAGACACCCGTGCAGGCGCGGCTGTGGTCTACTCTTCCCCAAGTTCTTAAACTAGTGTTGCATTATGTTGTAATCATGGACTTCCCGAAGAAGCCCCAAAATTGCTGGAGGAGGATGGTGACGTGCCTGACGTGCCTCCGGCGAGAGAAGCAGAAAGAGCAGATGAGGCCGAGCCCCCTCTAAGCCAAGGGAATCCCTAGAGTCCCCGACCTCAGATGGCCTGCACTGAGCCTCAGGAGCCGCAGGGCGTGGAGGACAAAGTTCCGAGCTCAGCGGCCCTGCAGGAGGCCGCTGGAACGCCAATGGAAAGGGTGAAAGCTGCCGGGGCGGCAAAGAAGCGGACGGAAGAGGACCAGCGGCCTTGCTTCTGTTGTGCGGGCCTCTGGCTGCTAACACAGCGGATAGCCAGCTGCCCACTCATCGCATCTTGCGATTTACTCCACGTGTTTGGCAACCTGACCAAAGCTGTCAGTGTCACCAATTCGTTGGAAAGCTGTTTGCTCCGATACATTCGTCCCCCGAAGTCGGGGGCTGCACGTGGGGGCCATCACTGCTGCAAAGCAGCTTGAAAGGTCCAGAGCACCGTCGGGTGGATGACAAACAGCCTGTTCATAGTCTCCGTGCGATTGCTCATGGACCTGCGCTGATTATGGTATCTCCGATGAACGTGCAGATGGCTTGCAGGAGCTGGAGACATGTTAGAAACGTGGCTGGAGTCCCTGCCCAAAGTGAGCAGAACATGCAGCTTGACAGGAACTTTACTACTGGTACGACCACTACTAGTACTAGTACTAGCATTACAACAACAACAACAACAACAACTACTACTACTACTACTACTACGACGACTACTACGACGACTACTACTACGACTACGACTACTACTACTACTACTACTACGACTACTACTACTACTACTACTACTACTACTACTACTACTACTACTACTGCCACTGCCACTACTACTACTACTACTACTACTAGTACTAGTACTAGTACTGGTACTAGTACTACTACTACTACTACTACTACTACTACTACTACTACTACTACTACTACTACTACTACCATCACTAAGAGCGTAGTGCATAATTGACGCTATGCATTTCCTTAGTTCACATGCCCAAAACTCGAGTTATCAGCACATTTCACTAATTCTCTGGGGGGCATTGAATTCTGAAAACCTTGACTTAGGAATTCTATCTGTGGGATTTGGGTTTCAGCTTGAGAGCGGGGATGTCTTTGTGCTTTGGGTTTGATGAGACCTTGGATTTCGTATGAGGGCCCTGGTGTTCGTATCAGGTCTATGGATTTCGTATGAGGGCCTTGCTTTTCCTATGAGGCCCTTGGCATAAATTTTCAGTACTTGTTTTTGGCTTGGCTTGGCTTGGCTTGGGGGGTGGGGGTGGGGGTTGGGGGGTTCGGGGTGGGGGGGTTGGGGGGGGTGGGCGGGGAACTTGAACATCATCAACATCATTCCTATGAGCCTTGCTTTTCCCATGAGGGCTTTGCTTTTCCTATGAGGGCCTTGCTTTTCCTATGAGGGTCTTGCTTTTCCTATGAGGGCCTTGGAAAAATCAGTACTTATTTTTGGCTTGGCTTGGCTTGGCTTGGGGGGGGTGGGGGTGGGGGTTGGGGGGTTCGGGGTTGGGGGGGTTGGCGGGGGGAGTGGGCGGGGAACTGAGGGCTAACAACACACATGATCCGACACTGCTGAGTCAACTGCTGGCAACTATCCTGATCCAAAACTCAACGCCCCCCTGACTGAGGCAAGCCATGTCCTGCGTACATCGGAAAACACAGTGTTTTATGCGGGCGACGTGCACGACAACGCAGCGTCAAATGGGCGCGTACTACTACTACTACTACTACTACTACTACTACTACTACTACTACTACTACTACTACTACTACTACTACTACTACGACGACGACTACTACTATACTACGACGACGACGACGACTACTACTACTACTACTACTACTACTACCACTACCACCACTACTACTACCACTACCACCGCTACCACTGCGCTGCCACCACGACGACGAGTACTACTATGACTATAACCTCTAGATGTTTCCAACGAAGGCAGAAGGAAGACCCAGGAAGACCCAGCATCCAATCTTTCAGTACCCGCTGTCGCCTGAAGCCATGAATTCAGAGGCGCGCGGTGTTGTTGGGCAATTGCGGAGAGTGCAGTTGTGGTGTGGTTGCCATAAATACTTCAACTGTTAGCGAAGGAGCTTTCGCAGATACTGCCACAGGTGCTGCAGCTGTTGCAAGCACATAGAACTCCACGTTGCCAGTGCACGTGCCCAAAGTGTTTGGCGCAGCCTTCTCTTCCCTGCTGGTTCGAGGTACCTGCTGCAGCGCCGGCGCCGGCGAGTGCAGCAACCTCCCTTCGGTCTGGGCAGACACCTTAATCTGGTGTCATTCATGGCAATACTTAAAGCAGGTGCGTGCCATGGAAGCTGCGTCCGTGGCATCAAAGCTGGCTTGACTGCTTGCTTCCCTTTTCTCCTTTCATTTGACCACCTTCTCCACTTGGCTTTATCGCGGCCAGACATGCTGTGTATTGATGGGCACAGCACACCCGTGACAGCAAAGCTCCCACAGACCGGCCTGAGCGAGAGTGCAAAAACACCCGAATGTGCAAAGGTGCAAGAAGATCTTTGTGCAGAACGTCCCGACTACCCTTTCGAAGGTACGGACCTTTCCACCGCTTCCAGCCTCTTAGCATGTCGGCGCATTCCACGAGTGCCGGCAGTCACCCGACTGCTGCGTCAATACTCGTAGGGCTCCTTGGCCACGGATGCTTCAAACACACCAACATAGCCTGGTGCACACTAAGACTAGGTTTCTTAATTGTGTCGGATGGGCGTGTAAATCAATTGGGAGCTTTCAGGCTAAAAAGGGACAAGTCTGCACTTTGCACCGTCCAGTGCATGTTGTGAACGGCTTCGGTCACTTGGCAGGCACCGGTATGACGTTGCAAGCCCCCTCCAGGTCAGAACTTGGAGGAGACGCGATCACACAGGCACACATGCAAGCACACCGACTCACCGAACCGGCTGATATCTGGCACTTGACGCGACGGACGCGGATTCCCCGGTGGCTTCCAGTACGCTTGCACAGGGACGGGGCTGAAGGTTGCACATGATGACGCATTATAGAAGGCCACAAGGAAGCTACAAATGCGCATGGGCATACGCATCGTGGACCGGAGAAGAGATGCAAGCTAACGGAGCAGCTGTTTGCAGCATGATGCACCATGATGCAATAGCAAGCTTGCCTCAAGGGGTCGGGGATGGTCTTACCTTTGTGCAAAGTGGCAGGCCGACTTCCAGTCGCACCTTGCAGTGTTTGGCAAGGTTGTGAAGGCTGGTTTGGGCATCAGATGCAAAGTGCAAGACTGATCAAAGCGTTTTCCGCAAATTTATTGCATTGCTAATGCGCTTCGGAAGACAGCTCCTGACAGCATCCGCTAGGTAACGAGAGATCATGGGTTAGAGGCCTTGTCTCGTTGGACAGTTTCACTGTGCAAGCCTGCAGCGCTCAAACAAGTCCAGGTGGAGCTGCATTCGGCCAAGCTCTTCGGGTTCGTCACTTATGACGTTGAAGAGGCGTGGCCAAAGATCAGGCAGCACGTTGCAGCAATTAGTTAGAGCTCCAAGACCCACCTGAGCCTCGGCACGATGCAGAGGAAGTTGACTCTCCACCAGTGCCCACATAAACCGAGCTGCCCTAACTCAAGGTGAGAATTTCAGACCTACCCGACGTATTTGGCTTTCCTCTTCAAGGCCATTGTGCGTGCGCGCCAACTCCTTTTTTCATTCAGGCTGCGCATGCGGCAGCAGCGAAGCCGCTGCCGCACGGCATGAAAGCTAGGATCTCAGCGAGTGACAAACATGTTTCAATGCGGATGGGTACATTTCTGCGGATACTTCTGCACTTTGATGTGTAATTGCTTCAACTACATCATTACTATTATAAGCGGAACCCTTTGAAAGCACTTTGCCACGTGCGCCGCTTTGTGACGCGCCTTCGGAGTCCTGACGCACGGATCCACCGGTGAGACCAACATGCGTGCCACTTCTGCAATGCTACGGCTCTGGGTCTGGTACTCCGCGCCAGTGCGACCTTCCTAGTTTAGGACGTTTAGGAGACACTGGTCACTGGGCATAGCTTTACAAACAGTTATGCCGGGGCCACCGTGAATGGTGAGATGGTGATTTTTGGTGGCACAAACAGTTCTACCGTTTGGATTTGGAAGACACTCCCCAACAATTTTGGCACATCCAGCCCTCCGGCACAGCTCCGTCAGTATCTTGGAGCCATATGTCGGGCAGCCGGACCCACGATGAGCTCCTCATCTTCGGTGGCAACCGCGACGCGAGCGGAGACGACAACGTCTATCGACTGACCTTCGACGACTCGAATGTCTTCGCCTGGCTTCAGATCACTGTGGCAGGCACCCGGCCCGCGCGGCGGGATTACCATGGTGCCCTCAATCTTGGGGATCGATCAGCATCACGGATGCGACCCTGCAGGCGTCCAAGGGCCAGATGGCCAGCTTCTAAAAAATCGTTGTAGTGCGTGCTGAAGTCATTGTGGCCTGCGAATGTTAGAATCTAACCGCAGGCCACTCCGCCTTGTCCTCAGTGGCTCCACAAGAACATGGCAGCCCCGACGGTATGCTCATCTGGGGTGGTTTCAATGATGAGCCTGGCCACCCGCAGAAACAGACGTCATATGCAGATGTGTGGCACTTAATCCTGGACGCAGTGGGTGCCACGAACGGGGTATGGCAGGACCTGACGCCGCTTGGGTCTGCACCTTTCACGGGATCCTTTGCCCAGTCCTCTATCATTTGTGGTATCGGCATGGTCATCACCAAGGGCGCACGAACAGCCAGCCTCAACTTCACAACCGGCTGTGCAGAGGGAGAGGCGAGGGAGAGTTAAGGGTCATTAAGTCATGCCCTTCCGGCTTCGCCAGTGCTGGCGGTCGCGCAACGGAATGCCAGCCAGTCTCCTGCCCAGAGGGCCGGCTGCTGTCTAACAGCACATGCCTTCCCACACTGGCCCATGCGGTCAAGGAACTCCCCATCCCAGCTTCAGTGCATGGAGCGATGACGGGGGCCTCGTGCATGTGAGCTTCCAGGCACAGCTCCCGCTGATCGCTGAGGACGTTCCTGTTGCGTACTGGCCCGATCTTGTGCCCACGATCATGCAGGGCAGCCTGGATACCATGCCTACTTGCTCTGACCACTGGAATGGAATGAGACCCGGTCAGAACAACGTACCGAATTGCGCCTCACACTGAACTACTCAGCACTGGATGGGGATTGCCAGCTCAACACTTCCTGGACAGAAGACACAGTGGAAGGCCAGGGTCCTTCGTTGCAGGTGTGGATCCCTTGCCACAGGCATTTTGGTACTTCCCAGTAAGCATCACCTTCGACCGGACCACGCATGCTTCCTTTGCTGGGATGGTTTCAGGCAGGTTTGTGATAGCAGGCAGCACGCTGGTCAATGTGCAGTTTGATGGCAGCCTGGCTCTCTATGACTCTGCGAGCTTCGCCATCCCGAAGGTCCCACCCGTCTACACGGCTCAGGAAGTGGCCTTCGTGGAGATGACGCTGAGTGCCCCTGGAATGGAGTTGCGGGTGGACTTGGTGTGGCTTTCGCAGACCAGTGACCCAGAGACTCCCATGCGGCACAACCTCACGGACTCTCTTCAGCTGATCAGGGGCTGGTTGGGGTGGGGAGATGTTGGGGAGGCCTTCTGTCAGAATTACTGCCCGCAGGCCAAGCTCGAGTCAGCCCTGGTCACCTTCCCTCATTCTTTGTCTCAGGCCTGCAACGAATGCTTTCTACAGGTCCTGGTCACCCGACGCTTGAGCGAAGAGCAACACGGACGTCATTCGTCATTCGGGTGTCGTCAACCATGCCCTCCAGAACGTCGCGATCACCGTCAAGGAGGCCATCCCGGGTCGATCCCAGAACCTACAGTAAAACTACGCTTAAATTGATGTTGGACTCAGAAATGGTCCCTTTGAGAGTTTGTCTCTTTCAGAGGGTTGTGCCTTTGGCGAAGGGCCTGAGCCAGTGACGCCGGCTCCATCACACCTGCAGGTCTTCCGAAAGGAGTGGTGTATGTTAACGCTATGTCGGAATCATCTAGCAGGGTTCGTGAGAGATCACGAATCACGAGCAGACGGGACATCATCCATTTGGGCAGCTGAAAACTATTGAAAACTGGAAATGTACGACGATGTAACGATGACGCCTGTGTGTCCCGGTGTGCATACGCACTATGAGGTGGCTGAGTAGTGCAGAGGTTCGCGGTTTTCGAGCCAGGCCACCAGCTTCACCACGCCCCGCACGACCTCTCCCCAAGTCTTCGGCTTCTTCGAGTTGACCGCCGTGGATCCCGACGCCTTCGTGAATGTGCCACAGGCAGCCGCAGTGGTAGCAGCAGACTCTTGTCCAGACGCACGGCGGATGTGATGCCAGACTGGCCGGGGAGGGGAACGAGTCAATGTAGAACAGCGGTATGCAACAAGAATCAACAAGACATACATGTAGAGACACATGGTCAGCATGTCTGGATTTGATAGGTGCGGAAGGCTTGGCGGACACGCTGGCGAATGTGTGCGGCCTCACGGAGCTCGAGGTGCGCCTCGAGGCCATGGCATACGGTGGCAGCCTGTAGTCACCAATTTCACTCATCACATGCTGAGTTGCGTGACTGACAATGCCAAACGATGAATGCGAACTCTGCACCCTGTGTCAAAGGGAGGTTGGAACCCTCAATATTTTTGAAGCTGGAACCAATTCTACCGAGTCCGGTGTAAATGCCCCTTGGCAACTAGTAAAATCCCCTGGCACAAACGCTGACCCCTCCATACTCACATCCGTCTGCCCGGATCCGGTGCTGCTGTATCACACACCAAACCCACCATCTAACAACGTCACCACCAAGTCATCGCGATCCCCTCTCGGAAGTGACACACACACACACGATGCACACACCTGCAGAATGCCTGAATATGTTTGAAATGTTTGCAATGCGAAGTAGGACATGCAATGAGAAGAACATGAGGTCTAAGAAGCTGGCGGGAGACTTCACGAGCGTTGTTTTCCGCGGGGTGTCTGTCACCGGCCCGCACATCTATCCGCCAGTCAAAATTTGTGTCAAGTACCGTCAACAGAAACAGCCGGGAGACTCGCAATACAGACCAACGTCATACACAGTCGGGGTGCTGACAGCAACTACTTGTGCAAATACTTGTGGTGCAATCGCGACTAAGGATTGCATGACCTGTTCTCTTGCAGGGGCTAGATGGAATCACTTTACAGAAGATGAGTAGTTTTTTACTCGCAGTCGTACATGCAAGACTTACCAAGAATCATATTTTCCTCTCGTATGGAGGGCTTAGAGTATTCTTGGTATTGAAATGGAAGGGCATACTCTCTGAGGCTTCGTCATCACCACCCATATATCAGGTGTACTGGCATACACATAGTCCGCCGCCATTACACTACACGCTCGATGCGCGCTCGAAATAGCGACATCATGCATCAGCACTGACTCATGTGCCATACTCATATGTCATTTATGCTTGTGCGCTGTTCGCAGAGACATTACATGACCCTACCCATTTGAGTACTTCTGTCCAGTCTTCGGATGAAAGCTCCTCACCCAACTCATCTCCAGCAGCGAAGATTCCCTTTTTTGCGGTTCAACGCCCTAGCAATTTGAGGGTCACAGCGGCGCTCTTTGCTGGTGGCATTTTTGTGAGCAATGTGCACACTTAACCCTCAAAGCTCATGCGCCGTTGTTTCAATCAGACGAGACGCCTCGCAACGCGAGACAAACACCGTCACGCGCTGAGATGATCAAGATCCTCACATGAAGGTATGATTTGCTCCATCTGATCCTCCTAAGCTTCATTGAGCTTGGAAGATAGGTGATCCTGGAATCAGCTTCGCTGCCACCTCTGGGTGCACAGCCCACTATTTCATTACTCCGGGCTCGAGGGTTGGATTCATGGTTGATTCCCAAGAGGGCTCCTTTCTTCGTCACAACCACCGCTCTGCCCCTCTTACCCCCTTTACACTTTGCGAGGCGTTGGGAAGTGGGTGGCGTCTGGCGGGCACCGTGCGCGTGAGCTTCGAGGCAGGGGCGCTTGTGGACAAAAGTTTGCCAGCCATAGAAAATCTAGTATTTCCTCCCCGATATAATACGGTAAAATTCCCTACGCAAACCCCCATCTAAGGAGGTTCCCGCTACGGCTAATGTGGTCGTACATGTGAACGTGTGTATGAAGCCTGCTAGTCTTGAGGGTTATTATACGAGACAATGCCCATAATGCTATTGTCATGTCTGGCATTTTTTTCTCAAGGGAAGCACGGCACGAATCGTATTTGTTCGATGGAAACAACCGATAAATCTTAGCGTTTGGAGGAAAGCTCAGTATCCCACCTCATATTTGGATCTATACTCGTAACATAAGTCTCATCGCCACGTTGAAATTCGATTCGGATCTAGCTGTCCCAGGGGTCCGCAGACTTGTCGTGAGTCTTAAGTTCTGGGTTTGTAAAAAGCATACAGCGAAGACTCAGTGGAAATCATTCGAATCGGCCTAGACTGTTCCGTGGAAGGAGCTGTTTTGTTGGATCTGTGAAGATTATTTGAAGGCTTTTCCGGTCATAGGGTTGTATATTGAGTTTAGGATTAGGATTAGGATGTTGATGAGATGGCCAAGTTTTGTTGGACAACGTTTCGCACTTGGGCATGATTCAGGCACGCGGGTATACAAACACAGGGCAGAACTTTGCATGTACATATGGTGCACATGCGTATATATATATATATATATGATGGGTATGTACACAAAATACCCGAAGGAAATTAAATCGACACCAGAAGGATTTTCTTGCAAAATGCGCCAGAGAACGGCAGAGGCCGGCAAAGACTGCTTCTCTCACGGACTTGGACTTGACGGTGACCGCGCAGCTTCAGAACCCAGCCTCTTGCATGAAAAAACTCTGTGTGTGGGGAAGCAGGGTAAGTGAAACTCGAGATTTTGTGCAGTGGCGCTGTTGCGGTAAAGTGCAAAATTGAGCTGCAGTCCGGAATTTGCACATCAGGCTTTGTGGCGGACGTGATGCACCAGATCAATGATGCCATCGCGGTGGCACACTGCCGAGTACTTCTGCCACGTTGCGCATTACGGCCATTGAAAGTTTCACTGCTGAAGTCAACAGAGAGGAGGCCATGACCACGGTGTCGCCCCAGGACTCTTTGAGCCTCGATTTGCATCCATCTGGGCTTGGCATTGGAGTCGCCCTGGGTGCCACCAGTGTGTTGGTCTTGTGCGGTTGCCGCATTTGTGTCGGGCTGGCCATCTTGTCTCCCGCACCTGGCAGAAGGCCAAGGTTTTTCCAGCACCGCCGGCACCAATGAGCCCCAAGGCCTCTCCCCCCTGAAAACGAAGCTCGAAAGCTGCCAGGCCCTCCAGGGCCTTCTGGGAGCCTCCCGAAGCTGGACTTAAGGGCAACAGCTCGGCCTGGGACTGAAGAAACCAACCAGACCCGATCTCCCGTGTGACATCGTGCCAAATCTGCCAACCTTTACGGGGGTTGTTCTACAAAAGACTCCCGACGTGAATCTAGAGCAGACTCGATGCTTCACATTGCTACACATCCGGACGTCACATGTCTGCTGCATACGTAGGTCAAAACTCCGATTGAACACCGCTTTTTCCCGGACTTGATGATTCTACAGCCTCGTATGTGTGTGTATATACATAGAGAGACATAGATATTATATAGAGCACACGCAACATGACGCACTCTGTGAAGCTTGCTTCATTCGTATTGAGCTTGAAGTCCAGGAACGTTGGAATTGCAATGGGCATGGACAATGCCGCGGTTGGCCACAGCCCAGCCTGGCCCAGTCACTTCGCCATGGGACGCTCTTGAGAACAACCTCCGACATTCCCCTGGGGCTCCAAGTCTATAAATCATGCCGACATGGGGCCCCGAAGTCTGTACATAGTACCAAGATTGGGCTTTTTGGAGCCTCAGGGTTCCTAGTACGTCGCATTTGCAGCAGCTGAGCGTGGAGCACTTCCGAGCCAAACTCTTTTCCGTTGGCTCGGCTGCCTCGTGAACGCCACTCCACTGCCGAGGAGCATCGCAGTGTACACTGTCCCTTGGGAATCCAACGGGAACAAGATTTAGGGTTTAGAGATTATGGTTTAGGGCCCAGGGTTTCTGATTCCTCCAAATACTTTAGAATCAAATGGACAAGAAAATGGAACATGAAGCGGCCACTGGGTTCTAAAGCCTGAAGTCGTCAATATTACCTGCATTGGGCCATTTGGATCCCTGGCCCTGTGGTACACCTTGAGTCCTTGAGCCACGCATCGTCGAAGACCGGCATGCGCGGATTCTGGAAAGGTTCTCGCAGAGGAAAAGGGGCCTCGCTTGTTTTTGTTTATTGGTGTAGTTGTGGCATGCTTTGCGAGCTTATCCTGGTCTTTATAGCTGCCGCCAAAACCGTAACCGCCGTAACCCACAACCTCTGCAGATTCCCAGCCCGAACGTGAGGCCACACTGCACATCAAGAGATCCGATCCAGGTGGGAGGGTTGTCGAAAAGCATATGCATCTGGCGGTTGTTCAGGGGGCGAGCTCCATTACCATCATATCAAGAAAGATTGAAATCTGCAACAATGCGTTGTCAATGCGCGCACCAGGATATCGCTGACAAATTTGTCTCTCCAGCCGATGACCCTTACAAGAGTAGGGACATGGACATCAAGCTGTACGTAGAGGTGGGACGGCGATGTCCCTCGTTTTGTCGGGTTCCTCCTTGATCCTGAAGGCTTGCCACGCAGCAGCAGCCGCAAGAGCGCTCGATACGCTCGCAAGCCTTGACTGGCATGTTTGCAGCCGCAAGATTTGCATGCATGTGGTCGTAGATGCGTGAGCTTTCCTCCGGTGCTCGGCCTCCAAGCTTTGTACTTTCCTATGGCCCCCTCTTCAGCACCAGCAAGATGGCACTGGGCAGCTGCAAAAAGGCTTGGGTTGTGCGAGCATTGAGGATGCCGGACGCCACCGAGAATCCTACTTTTAGAGGAGTACTCGGGGCACCAGGGTAGTTTGAAACCATTCTGCGTACACCTGCTGAATTTGATTGGGAAGTAGGTTCTGTTTGGTTTCGGCTGGCTGCGCCGAAGACTACGGGCCACTTCCGCAATCCGAAATCAGAGCCCCTGTGCAGTCAGGGGCTGGTATATGAAGACTTTGTATAGTATACAAATAGTGTCCTTTGCTTGTCATAGTGTGCCACCGTAGCTACTGACTAGTGTACTATCATATGGCTTCTTTTCTAGTATTGGGAAACATTTCGAAGAGTCGACATGCGGTCAGAGATTCTTCAAGATCTGGCGTCTCACCTTGGGTATCCAGCCGCTTCTCCATCTTGGTGGATGGAATGGACGGGAAAATGCGAGATGTCCTCAGCAGATGGTTCTTGGCAGGATGTTTGTGAGATTCGTGAACGTGTTGTCTTTCTGGGTGGGAGCGGAGCCGGAAAGCCATTTGTAAGGAAGGCAAGCAGGTTAAATCACAAGTGAGGGGGTATAGCCTTTTCGGTTTTGAGAATGAGCAGTGATTGATTTGCGACGCCGCTGCATCGTTGTGCCACGTGTGAATTTAGTGGAAACTGCCTTAGATCACGTCCCAGAATCAGCAGCCTAGTTTTAGGCAAGACGAGGACAGAAAGTCACATTGAGAATCATTGGAGTGACTTCGAACAGTTGCTGTACTGATTGGGGCAGACAGGGTGGCGTATGTTTGATGCATGTCACAGTGGCTTCTCGTTGCCATTGCTAGCAGCGCGGGAAGGTTTTGAGTTCGCGCATTTCTGGTGAGCGCGCGCTACCTGCTAAATGTGAGCCAGCAGAAAGCGTAGCGAAGGCAACGCATACACTTTGCATTGCGATTCTGTTTGTGCCATTGCGCAGACTTGAAATTTGCTTGGCCTAGATGTACTGTGCCTGCCTTGCATCGCTGCACTGCGCGATCTCAGACTGGCCGGCTCAAAGCTGTCCAAGAGGATGTGGATGGACTCACGACTAAAGTCTGCGCAATACAACGTCCCTGGCATCGTAGAAGCAAGGGCACCCTGCAAGCATTGATCCATCACGGGAAAAACGAAACTACCACCATCCACAATCCAGAAACTTCCGACCAAAATATCAGATACTAGAGCTTTTCGATTTGGGGGGAAGTTGTGCAGATATTCCGCCGACTACTCCATTCGCCCGCAACATGTCCGAGCCACAGCTGCATCCCCATCGGTTTATACATTTAATTGTCATGCGCTTGCACAGCCTGTTGCCCAAGGCATACCGCCTTCTGGCAGGACCCCATGGCTTGTTGTGCAGTTTGCCGGAGCAGGGGTGATCTGGTCGCCGTTTCAACATGTGAATTCCATTTCTCTGATTCCTTATTGTCTGATGTGCTCGGAAGCCGTGGGCCCCTAAACCCTAACAACGGGCTTGCATGACTTTTCGCAGACTCTAGTAAGACTCTAGTACGTAATTACTCGGTCAATAGTCGCAGACATAAACATGATAGAGTGAGCAAGGTTGCGCAAAATAGAACGCCTGATTCGCACGAGCTTAGCTAGGACCCTGTGCAGTCTTCGACCAATGATAAGCTTGCTGATGCCAAGTCCAGCTTCAGCCAGGCTCTTGGCGATGCGTTGTCTCGGTGCTATGACGACGACGCCTGGTGAAGGCCCAAGGACGCCCATAGTCCAGTATACAGTATACTCTAGTGTACTTTGTAGTCTGCTCAAGTATACTGGAGTACACTATAGTATACGATATTAAACAGTAGTCTTATGCAGCAGTTGGTGTTGGACCGTGTCTGCCAAGGCTCATCCAATGGGTTGTGGCATCATTGAAGGAGAAAGAGGAGCCACTTTGTGCTACAGAAATCTGGATGCGAGTGCTTTTTGTAGCCAGCCGTAGACGTGTCAAGCCCCGCTTCAAGACGGCAGACAGCATGCTATAGAATGCACTGTAGTGATAGAACAAAACGGTAATAGGAAACACATGTCACACAGTATATAAATGTATATATATATATATATATAACCATATATATGTATAAGAGATACACCAGGCTGCTCTTGTATTTTTTGCCATCGTGGTGCACAGTCGTTCTGGGTTCTGCAGTAAACACTACAGTGACTAGCCTAGGAGTCCCAGCGGCGTGGAGAGGCACCCGGGTGTGCTCAGGCTTCAGGGTTTAGAGATTGGGAATCCAACTGCTAAGCAGGGACTTTTTCAAGATCAATTGGCTTCTTCAAGCAACTTGGAGTCTGCTGCAGAAGCTGAAGGTGGGTCTATGTTCACAGATGCCCGCCGATCTACTACTTACAATCGCCAGCGAGAAATCAGCTTTCAACCCCAAGGCCGCAACCGCAAGCGTCTAAACTCAGATTCGCCTGCAGATGTTGTTGTTTTTGCTGGAAGGCGTCCAATCTTGATCCTTTTTACGGTTCTTATCCCCAGCATTGCCTATGAAGTACACCGAGAAGAGTCAACTGTGAACCAGGGATCTGCACCAATGCATATCTTGTGGTGCCTATTGCATCACCGGTACAGGAAGAGTTGGCAGCAGTGTCTGGCTCTGTCCTTTGACTTGGTGGTTACATCGGATGACGTTGAGAGATGGCTCGGTGGTGAGAGTGTAAGAACAGCGCGGGTCCAAGCAAGAAGCAAGTAACACTGCAAGTTCCATGCGGCTGTGTCGGTGATGCTGCATCGCGCCGAGCCCTAACTCTGCACCCCACGATCTTCAATCCGATCGCAGGATCTCAGCTTCCAGCATCAAGCGTCATTGAACAGCTGCTACAGCTCTGAAGCCGAGCCAGCCACTGTGCCGAATCGACCTTGGTTCAGATCAGGATGTAGGGTTTAGTGGCATGCTAGTTTCGTGTAGGCGGAGTGTCGCGATCCGGGTTCAAAGTTCAACTTCCTGCATCAGGGTTTGCCTCGCAACTACGGTGTTTGCGACGCAGGTCTTTATAATATAACACGTTGAGACCAGCTCCCTTCCTTGTCCAGCTGATTCGGCGAGTCAGCAACTTTGCACCGAATTGCTCGTTGCTGTGGCGTTCTGCGCATAGCATATCAGCAACTCAGGTCCAGGGCAAGACATGGACGAATCTGGAAAGAGGGTTCTTCTCCTCTTCGACGACATCAGCCTAGGACTCAGCGTGGTCGACTCTGCAGCTCTGACTCAACATTGTGCAGGCTGCAAGCAAGGCCTTCGGGCTCATGTGTAAGAAGCTCCTTCGACTGAGATTCAGCTACGACACGGCGTCTTGTTCTGAAGGTCGAAGGCTGTTTATTCAAAGTTATCTTTCTCCACCAACGGCTCAGGCTGAGGAGGGCGGCAGGATGGACTCTGAGGGGGAGGACTGGTTGTCTATGTGAGCTGGCAGGGCCAAGTGCAGGGAGGGTGGCTAGCTGTGGCTAGCTAGCTTAGTTGTGATTTGCTGTTCCACGGGCCGGTCACCCACCCGGTCGAAGCCCGATTCATCAACTTTTGGCGTTTCTCTCAACCAATATTCTTTCAACTTCGGTTGCTTCTACTATTAGGGTTTTAGGGTTTGGGGTTTGGGGAATACGCTGGGGCAAGTTGAAGGAATCTTTCTGGACAAGTGGAAAGAATCTTGTTGCGTTTGGCTCACCCTCCTTGCATGTCTCCTGCTTGAGTGTGCCCTGCCCCGCTGCGGCAGCTCAAGACGCTAGATCAATGGTTTTCCGTTACATTCCTCGGCTTGAACCTGCCGCTTGTCCGGTTCCACCTCCTTTCAGGCCTCTGCTTCTTTGCCCCTAGCTTGCTTGCCGCCGGAGCCTGAAGGTTGGCCTAATCCTCTGCAGGCCAGGTGGAGTGATTTGTGTTTGCCTTGGGTTCCGCAGCCCGGTTGCATGTTAATTTTAACGCTACGCCGCCCGCCTCGGCTGTGTAGCGGCAGGGCGAGGGGGCAGTCGATGTTTTTTTATGCTAGGGCGGCCTGTCAAACCCCGGTTGTTGATACGAAGTGCGAGGAGAATGGGTAGGGGAGGGGGAGAGGGGGTGGGGAGGGGGAGGGGAGGGGGGGAGGGGGGGGGGGGGGGGGGGGGAGGGGGGGAGGGGGGGGGGGGGGGGAGGGGGGGGGGACTTCGGCCTCTCCTTCCACCACCATTCACCTGTTTCGGGCTATCGCAGGGTTCGCTCCCTGGCATGCTGCTTTGAAACCTGAGGGATGCCAACTTACTTCCGCGTTGCTGACTTCCGTCTGAGCTCTCACGAGTACTGTCAGAAACTCTCTCGCCCCGGCACTGTAGCCTTCTAAATTTCGAGTCGTTGCAAGATGGCCGTTGTGAACGGCAACCGGAACGACACAGACACAGCGTGACTGCTGATGCAAAGCACGGCGCAAATATGTTAACTCCCCGGACGGCCTCGGACCCCGACACTGGTTACAAGACCCTACAGCAGGCATTAGTGCATCCAGGGTTGGTGCACCGGCGCATGCACACCTAAAGTTGCGGTGCATCGGGCAGAGGAAACGGATTGCCATTTCCGGCCGGAGCGCAGCACGAAAGGACGGCCGGCAAGAAACTTCAGAGAACGGCCGGGTTGCATGGCGAAAGTGTCAGAGACCGACTGCCGCAAACAGGACAGGAAGCGCGGGGACCAAGACGCGGACGTTGAGCCAGAGAGGCCTTGCGAAGCCTGGCAAGGGCATACCGTGGTATGGACGGACATGCCACATGCCCACGAGCGCCGCGGGGAACCCAAATGCCGTCACCCCACCGCCACGTTGGCCGCAGCGAGAACGAAAGCATCAGACAAATGCTCAGAGCAAAATGAAAGAAAGGACATGCGCAGGGCAAAGAAAAAGAAAAGACATCTTCATAACAGCTTGAAAGAGACGAAATGCTCCAAGCACGGAAAAAGAAAAGAAATGCTTGCAATAGGCAGAAAGGAAGGAACGGTCAAGAGCAGGGACAAAGAACATGCTCAAGGCAGGAAGAAAGAAACGAACTACTCCCAGCGCCTGCAAGCAGGGCTCAACCATTGCAGCATTTTTGCGGAGGTGGGGAGAGGCCTAGATTGGCCAGGGCGGAAGTCCCACTTGCACAGCACCAAGATGAAAGCAATGCACAGTTTGCAGTCCTACCAAGCAGCGTCAAGTTTGCGTCAAAGGTTGATACAACGATCATTGATTAGATCTCTCCGTTGGCAAGTGACCCACCCGAGCGCCAGGTGCCACCGGCATTCCGGCATGTAGCTACGCTCTTGGAGACAGCGTTTGACACACGCAATATATACATACCTATTCAGAGCACAACCGCAGATTTGGTTTGTTGTTGCAACCTTTTGCGAGTCCAGGGCATGCACCCTGGCGCAAGTTCGCGGCCTGTTGTGATGCAGTTTTCGGTGACTCTGCCGTCATAAGTTTCACTCGGTGTCGCCGATGAAAGTTTCGCCAGGAGGCAGAACGCTTGGCACTGGCTTTGGCAGCGCAAACCGAGGCAACATCCTGATCAGACTCCCAGCCCTGCCAATGCCAGCACTTGCAGCCGCCGCCGTGTCAGGCTTGCAAAATCAAAGAAGAGGCGTTGCAGGAGCTCTCTGCACAGAGCGAGGACTTCTTGGGCACCTTACAACTTCCGAGACTGCAAGTGTACGGCATCACAGCTTCAGTCTTGATTTGTTCGATCCTCGCAGAGATCAAGCTTGCCTCTAACCTTTGCCACCGTTTCCGCTTACAGTGTATCCCAGCATGTCTGTGGCAAACCCAGGCCTCTAGGACACCGTTTACCCTGAATCGCAGGCCGTCTCGTCTGCAATCAGGCCCATGCAGTAGTGGCAGTTGTCACTGCAAAAAAGCTCATGTGAGAAGGTGCTTGGGGGTAAAAGCTGTAATGCATCGCTCCATGTTTGTTTACGTTGTGGCCGCGTCTGTTCAAAGAACATGGCGGGAGGACCCAGGCAAGCCACTGCAGCATCTTTACAATGTTGAGAAAGATTAAAAATTTAGAGGTACGCAAGGAAGCCTAACCACGCCACCACTTGCACGGGCTTCGTGGTGCAGGAGAAAGTCAGAAAGCTGGAGGGTGAGAACGTTCAACTGAAGGAAATCATTGTCGCTCGGTGTGAACTCAATGCCCAGTGGGATCGCAATAGGGCGCTTTGTGCCCAATGGTGGAAGGTAGCAGCAGACAGTCAGCGACATGACTTGTCCCGTTCTTGCACTACCTTAGTCAACCAACCTGCAACAGCCTTGGCAACAGGCAGTCTGCGAGCGAGACGCTCTGGAGGCTGTTCGTGATACTGTGAGCCGCACAAGGGCTGAGATGGAAAAGCCTCTTGAACGCACCAGAGTATTGGCCCCAAGTTCAAGCATCATGCAGAACCAAGGCTCTTGTTTTTCGGACCGCGCACTGTAGTAGCCATTTTCCCGTCCTCGTATGATGAAGGCATGTGTCTAGTACTGTGAAGACCACACACGTCTCA
Source organism: Symbiodinium sp. CCMP2592 (assembly GCA_905221615.1). Taxonomy (NCBI): domain Eukaryota; class Dinophyceae; order Suessiales; family Symbiodiniaceae; genus Symbiodinium; species Symbiodinium sp. CCMP2592. The sequence continues at coordinate 169,218 of CAJNDT010004423.1, read as the reverse complement.
TACTGCCTTCATTGTCCTGTGTTCTAAAGTGCCCCAAATTAGGGGATCTACTTTCTAAATCCTCCCGGGGGTCTGGGAAGCTTGGGGACAGCTGAAGAACGTCATGGGCTTCGTGCCGGGGCCTTTTTTCTGATTACAAAAGAATTTTGGGACAACTTTCTCCAGCCTTGCTTTCTCAAGTTCTGAGGCTAAGGCCTGAAATATTGCCCTGCCCCACAACTCCAAGCCGAGGCTTCTGCATGGCTCCGTGGATCGCGTGGAGGCAAGAGATGGGTCCTGCATGTTTTTGGGGTTTAGGGTCTGCAGGGTCTACAGGTCTAGAGTGTGTAAGGGGTTTAGGTGAGACGGCTTGCGACTTCAAGTCGAGGCACACAAGAATCGAAGACCTACCGCTCATGACTCTCGCATGTGGGAAGCCTTCCATGTCTCAGCCTCAGCCGCATGCGTTCTGTGGCTAAATGGGTTTGTGCAGATGAGGAGAATCCAGCGTTTCGTACACTATTTTACATTACTATAGCCAACAACTTAGACCATACAGCAGTATTGTGCAGTATGCTCTAAGATCATTTTCCTACAAAGTATATATGATACAGTTTCCTGTTCAGTATCGGTCTAGTACCTGCAGAATTCCTTGGATGTTGTTATATCGCGAAGCGCTTTTTGGGACCCTGCAAAGCCCCGTCCTACAGCGGGAAGGCTTTCGCTTCCTGCTGACATGGTAGGAATCAGAGGTATACTACATAGTATACTGTACAGTATATTATATAGTATGCTTAGAAGGATACCAAATGTGTCGTCGGTAGTCTAGCCAGGAAACATCCAGCCTCGGTAAGCGCTTGCCCCGAAGCCTCACCCAACACAACCCTGCATCCCAAATGGTGCCTGTTAGAACCTGAAACCTACATTCATATAGTCTTTAGCTCCATGCTTAGACGCCCTAGACTCTAAATGCCAAAGTACGGCCTTGATCCCGTGCTCCATTTCATTGTCAACCCATCGTAGCGAACCCTCCGAACCCTCCATCCGGGGTTGAACAACAGCAACATCTACAGTACACTGGAGGCAAAGCACAACATACTCTGGCATAGTCAGTCAGAGTAGACCTTGCCCAGTTTGGGTAATAATGCCACCGCCAACCCATTAGATGATCATTCCTAGGATCCCCCCTACATTTCACCGATATATCACTACTACTACCCCCATTAGATGATCATTCCTATACTCCCCCCTAAATTTCACCGATATATCACCACTACTACCCTATTACCAACACAATTCTAGGAATAACCATAACCCCATCTATTATTTCTAAGGTGGCATTATTACCCAAAAGGGGCAAAGGGGTCCTTATAGAATTTGGTTCAGGGTTTAGGGTTAAGGGTTGTAACTACACTGTAATTATAATATATAACTGCTTATGTATTATAATTACATTATAACTATGTTGGTTAGGTTGTTTAATCCATTAAGACAAACTCAGGTTCATTCATAAGAGTTCCAACGATTTTATTAAAGTCCCTAATGAATACATCTGGATTAAAACCAAAATCGTTTATCTTACTACGAATATTAATATTTTTAATATCCATCCAATCCTCATATATCCATTTGAACACTGTATATCTTTTTGTTGACAATTTCTTGAACAGACTATTTTTAACCCTGTCGTAAATGGGAAAGTCATGTTTAGTTGAGAAAATAAGTCTATCTACATCATATACATGTAGTATATTACGTCTGATAATTCCCTCTATCCTCTCCTTCTTGAACTGGCGTTTTTGACAACTACGGCAACAATAAGCAAAGCCGTAAATATTATCAATAATATTTTCTGGTAGTGACAATTCATACAGAGTGGAATAATGATCATGTTTTTTACAATCCCTGCATTTACAAATCCGTCGCTCTTCCTTGAGTTCCCTGAGGTAATCGTGAACCTTGACACCATCCAAGAAGTTATTTGTTATTTCATCCTGTTCTCTTTGATTGAACATGTCCCTGTTAATATATATAGGTGTTATTTCTTTAAGTCACTTTCCTCAGAAATATTATTTTCTTAAGATTTACTGGATCGTGGTGTATTTGACAGACTTCTCTAAGCATTCAGAACAAGTCGCAATGTATTTAACATAACAGTAAGAATGCTTACCAGCACAATAGCAACGCTTAAACCAATCAATGTCTTTGACTTGCTTACAGCGATAACACATCCTAGTAACAACATTATTTGTTTCAGTATATGGTTCAAAATCAACTAATATCTTATCTACTCTTACTGGCATTGCTAATATTATATGTTAGAATATTGTTATAAATACAACTATTTATAACAAGATTTAACGAAACTAATTACGAATTAATGTCATTACCAAACTCTTATGGTTTGCTTATGAACCTGAAGACTTGCTAGGCACTCGGGGGCATTGGCTCACTTCCTTCTTCTGTTTTGATTGGGGGCTTTTTATGCCAAGATGGCCTGTCAATATACACGAGATTTTAATCCATAATATTTAAATTATTCTTCAAAATATTTACATCTTTGTCTATCCTTTCAACATCCTCCTCCACTTTTTCTAATCTCTCTTCTGGTGTAGGCTTTCTTGATCCCCACCCGGTGGTCAGTGTATCAACACCTTCATTATCTTGTGGGCTTGTTTTAAAGATGTCGTTTTCATCGGGTGTTATTCCTCTTCCCATCTTCCAACTGCTCCTGTCTTCAATTATTGTTTTACCTTCATTGTTTATTTTAGTTTCTTTGTGAAAAGTCTTTCTTCTGCACTTGCAGGGCAAACAGTTTAACCCGTCCGTGTTCAAGTGGAAGCCACCTTCATTAGTTTCACTATGATTGTCGCTCATTATACTTTCTTAGATTTTTTTAAATACTCAAGAACTGCCTTAAGCAATTCTAAAGAAGCGGTGCAACACCTTTTAAGCTTGGTGTCTTGAATTACAACCTTTTCAATTTCTTCAATCTCCTCTATCGTTTCTAAATACTTCTCCATTATATTAAAAGATATTTTTCTCTTATTAGTTAATGAGTGAAGAAATACCTAAAGTAGAACCGATAGACATACCCGAATATAAATATAAAAACAGCAAGTTTGACATGATGCCTAAGCTACCCGCGCGGATGTTATGTGTGGCTTCTTCAACAGGTGGTAAAACAGTATTGATCCAGAACTTAATATTAAAAATCTACAGGGGATCGTTTGAGAGAATATACATCTTCTCGCCCAGTGTTCATGTTGATGACACTTGGTCGGCAGTAAAGAAATACATACGGGATGTAATGAAGGTAGATGCAGAAAAAGAACAGTTATACCATGAGGAATACGATCCGGTGGCACTAAAGAAGATCATAGACACTCAACATAAAGTCATTGATTTTCAGAAGAAGAATAAACAAAAGGATCTGTTTAGCATTCTGTTAGTGGTGGACGATTTCGCCGACGATCCCAAGTTTGTAAGATACTCAAGCTTGTTACATGGATTATTCACTAGGGGTCGTCATAATGCCATCTCGTGCATTTTATCCACGCAGAAGTATAATGTATTGGCCCCGATCATTAGGTTAAATGCCAGTGCTTTATTCATCTTCAGGCTCAAGAATATGAATGAAGTCAACGCATTTTTGGAAGAGAATTCCGCCTTGGTGGATAAAAGCACGTTGTATGAAATGTATCAGAAAGCCGTGAATTTTGCGCCTTACTCTTTCTTCTACATAAACACAAATGCTAAAGATGTTAGTAATATGTTCTTCATTAACTTTCAACAACGCTTTGAAATAGGTGATTAATAATATTATTTGATTTAGATAATTATTTTTAATCGCTATCACTTCTGTTCTTCTTCAACTTATTTACTTCTTTTTTCAATTTATCTACTTCATTTATTGTTGCCTGTAAAGCACTCCATAAAATTGGCACACATGTTGTATAATGAAATTTTAAATAGCCATCCTTTCCTTCTTTTACTACATTCTGCCATTCATCTGGCATCTTCTTAGTTTCCATAAAATCATTAGCAATAAAACCAATACACGATTTACCTTGTTGTCTGTCATCGTGAAAATGATATGTTTTCGGCTTAATATACTTTATTAACTCTACTGCCTTTTTACTGTTCACTTCTTGTATGTCTTTCTTTAATCTTTTATCCGATGAAGGAATTAACGACCCTGTATATGAAAGATCACCATAAACATCAACACCTGTTGTTGTTGCGTCTAATGTTGATAAGTTATTATTACTTAATCTTATCCATCCGTTGTCATCTGGATTATTTATTAACACTCGTTGCTGTCCTGTTATATCGTCGTGAGTTATTTCCAAATTACCTAATAAATTCACTTTACCTTCTGTCAATTGAATTTCCGGTGTGCTTCCTATGGTTCCGATGATAAAATTAATTGCTCTGTCTGTGTCTCCATTTCTTATATCTAGATCATAGTCACTACCGTTTAAAGTTTCCTTTATGGATGATGAATGTTGAAAAAATAACTCTCCCCACACATCTAACTCTGCTTCTGCTGTTATTCTTCCTATACTGTTAAAAGTTAAATTATTTGTAACTGCTCTGTTAAATGTTATTCCATTAGTGTCATTTAATTGTAAAGCGATAGATGCTGTTGTTGGATCGGTTGCTCTGTTTGCTTGAAAAGATACATTTATTTCGTCATTTGTTATTAAATTTAATGAATTATTAGCGTCTGCTCTTCTATATATTTTGCTATTATTCCATATTAATATTTCATTATTAAAGGTTGTAGCACCGTTAATCCTTACAGTAGAACTAAAGTTAGAATTGCCACCATTAACGTTAAGAACATCTACAACAGCATTAGCTCCTATCCCTAACTTGTTACATCTCACCGCGTTAGAATTATTCATATTCAAAAATAGCTGTTGCGATGTGTCATTGGTATTATAAGCATCAATACTAAAACCTCTAAATCTTAATTTCCCACTGTTATTGGCAATCGCTACAACATTACTGGCGTCTGTTGTTGGTTTGTAAATTGTAAGTCCTGAATTGTTAGAAATATTGAAATTATCAGTTTTATCCTTGAAATATGTCGGTTTAAAAAATGTTGTTCCTCCTGTTGTATTATTGCATTCTATATATGTATTTGTGTCAGTATCGTCATTAGTTCCATTAATTAATCTTATAGCGTTCGCGGTTTCATTAATTGTTAAATCCAATGATATATTAGATTTAGTAGCATTAGTATATCTTTCAATACTTGTGTTAGCGTTTGTTAATTCAATATCCCCCTTTACTGTCAAATTGCTTGTTATGTCAATTTCACCTCCTATTGTTACATTAGTTGTAATATTTACATTATTCACCGACAAGTCGTTATTCATATTAATATTCCCCGTAGGGTTTAGGTTCAAATCCACAACACTGTCGTCGCTTGTGGCATTGGCATTCATTTTGTTTCCTTGTAAAGTTATATAATTTGAAGCATTCTTGAATACACTAATAACTTTATCTCCTCCTCCTGTTTGATTACTGAATAATAATCCTGTAGTTGGTGAAATGTTTATCGTCTCGTTGTTTAATGTTAGACCACTATGAATAATAGTAGGAGCGCTACAGTCAATGATCGGAAATGTAGAAAACCTATTAGCAAAATCCGATTTAGGAACTCTTAAATCTAATAAATTATCCACTTCCTCGGTTGTGTATCCTGACCCACCACCAGCACCTGCTATTAATGTATCGACCTCACCTTTATTATAAAAGTTGGTAGCTAATAATGTGTTATTTTGATAATTAGTAGATAAGTTAGTATCTATTTCTGTTTTATTGTAAAAATTAGTTGTTAATAATGTGTTGTTTTGATAGTTAGTAGATAAATTTGTATCTATTTGCGCTGATGTATAATAATTCGTTAGTGTTGTATCCATCTCTGTTTTATTGTAAAAATTAGATGCTAACTGTGTATTAGTTTGATAATTATTTGTTAAGTCAGTATTTATAGCAGTGATACTATTAAAATTTTGTAATTGTTTTGTGTTTAACACTGCTATATCGTCTGTATTTGTTGTTATTTGGGCATTATTTCCGGCTTCACCTTTTGTAGCGTATAAGTCGCTTAGGTTCGTTCCATTTACTATAATCTCGTTTGCTGTCAATGTGTTTGTGTTATTCAAAGTGAGTGTCATAATAATAATAATAATTAGATAAATTATTATTAGAATGTTAAATTAATCAAATACCTTCAGTCCCAAGTCTTTTATTTCAATCACCTGTTCTGAAAGCATCGTGATGTACATCTCATCGGGCATATCATCTACCGGAATAGTTGCTCCTGCTGGTTTAACTCTAATTAACATTTGCTGACCTGCGCGAGTATTAATTCCTGTATAGCTACTATCCGGAACTTTTTCAAAAGAAAAGCCGAAAATAAACTGTCTATCACGATACTGCTTAAAATCAATAGAAATACTATGCTGATGAAAGACTGGAAGATTCAATGCTTTTCGTAAATGATAGAAGCACTGTGTTAATGAATTACAAGGATATTCTGGATACAGTTTAGAACCTAATTGAATTTGGAACTCTAAATCTTTGTTGATGTCATAAATTCCTTCTACAGCTGAATCGTGAGACTGATGGGGATGATAAAAACGACAGAAACGCTTATTAGCATACTCGTATCCTAAACTCGGGTCATCAGTTCTATAAAAGGTGATAAAAGAAGCAACTAGTTTGGAAACGGAACGAATAACGGGAACACTAATATCAGAATAACCAGCTACAGATTGTGATTGTGTGATATATGTTGTGTAGGTAATTGGCAATCCTTTTCCTTCCAAAAGATGCTTGACATATTCGTTGTTTAAATTATTATCAAGTGTGCAAATATCACAAGAAACGAAGGCATTGTTAAGTTCAAACACTTTAGAGGTATTTGATGCATTACCGCCGGGTAATGCTACATCAGTTGTAAAACGGTCTCCTATTGCGTTTGCTTCAGTGTTGTCATCTGGGTTGATGATACAGTCAATGTCGTTATTTACTAACTCTAATTCAATTGTTAAATTTCCCATATATTTTAATGGTAAATACTTGAACTGAGAGAATAAACCACATAATGGTTTGAATCCTACCGTCATTTGATTTTTAAAACCAGGACAATTCACTGCATTCACTTCATATTGTAAATCAGCACCAACATTATTAACTAGCGTTTTAACTTCCTCATCATATCTATAACCGAAACCTTCATTGGCTTCGTCTTTTCGCGCTCCTTGAGACATTAACTTAGAAAACATCTGATGAACACGATTGTAATTGTCAAAGTCTTCAACAACCTGATTACCAGCGATAATACGCATTCTTCTAAAGAAGGAATAAGGAGGTGCTAATGGTCGTAATTTTCGGTTAAGACCTTGATCCAAATTTTGAACTGTAAAGAATACCCGAACACTTTGAGGGTCTAGCCATCCGTTGTCTTCTGCGTTCAATGAAAATTTCAATACACGGTTTCCTGATGTAGGCTTATACACATTTGATCCTGACGGGTAAAATCTTACACTTCGTCTATCAGTGATGTAACTTGCTCCTTTGTTTAAAAAAAATGACAGGTTATCAACTAGGACGTCATCCGGGCTAAATGTTTCCATCTAATATATAAATTAACATAGAAAATTTAATTAAATATAATTGTTAATATTATATTTAATCAAATAATTTGAAATTATATGAAATTTCTTTATTATTTTTCTTTTTGTTCTTAACTTGTTTTATTGCATCATTACCTTCGTTATCTTCTACTAATTTACGTATCTCTTCGTAACTGTTCTGTTTAAACTTCTTCTCCTTCGGTTGTTTCTCTAGTTTCTCGTATGTTGTTGCTTTGTAGTGAAACATTATTAATATTATTTAGATTATTTAATGCTTCTTGATGTTTTTTAGTTCGTTGGTGTTTTATTGAACCTCGTTTTAACACTTCTTGCCCACAACTACAAATTGTTTTTGCTCGGTTCTTCTCCGTCATCTTATCAATATTTTTCTGGTAATAAACTTTGTATTTTTCTTTTATAGTTTCTTTATTCTGTTCTATGTATTCCTTCCTCTTATCTTTGTTATTTTCATAATACTCCCGCTTATTTTGTAATATTGCTTCCCTATTCTTTTCATTATATTTCTTAACACGGTCATTGACTTTGTCTATATTGTTAAGTCTGTAAGTCTTCGTTTGTTCCTTGACTTTGTCCTTGTTTTGTCCTCATACCATTGTTGTTTATCTCTACCTGCTATTTCGTGGTTTAAAGTTCCCATCGTTCTAATGTATTCACCTTCCATTGCTCGTAATTGTTCAACATTTTCACAAGGACATGCCTTTACAAGTTCAATATAGAATTTATCAGCGCTAATTTCTCGCATTGCTTCATATAACCTACGATTTCGTTTAGTTTGTGAGTTCATAGCACTACGATGCTTTGCTAATCGTTGTGATAGTTTCTGACAAGTGCTTCCGATATAACAGTCATCATTAACTGTGTTCAATATCTTGTAAATCTTCCCATTTTTATAATCCATTTTATTATAATATCTTCTTTTTTATTCTTTAATTATGTTTCAAATTGTTCCATAAATTCCTCTTATTGTGAACATTAGCAATATCAGCATAACTATGATTATCAAGAGGATTTAAAGAACTTCTGTTTAAGTTGATAGTGGCATTATCAAACATACTAACAGGGTCTCCTGCCTTTCGTATTCTTAGGTTTGTGTCTGTGTCTTCTGGTTTTTGTAATGACACAAAAGGAGACCCGTAACTACGACTTCTGAAAATGTTACCGTAATCGGTATTTATCTGTTGTCCCACTGCCGATCCAAGGCTATGTGATATAATATCAGTGATACCGTAATGTTTTTTACCGTCAATTTCAATAGCTCCGTCTTTGATAACTTTATCAACATCTTTGTATCTTTTCGTGTTTCTTGTTTGATATAACGGTAATTTTAAATCATCGTAAAAATCAACAGGGTCCTTTGTTCCTGCTATATACAACTGGCTACCATTTCTATAAATCCTGTCTGGACTCTCATAGGCGAGACGGAGACCTTGTGTATCTGTCAGAAAAGACCAATTTCCCGCCAATTCTTTCCTAACTTCTTCATTTACTTTATTTCTTGCATTTGGTGCTTCGTAGGGTATTCCTTCATTTCTTGTTTTATGTTTGAACATATAATTAACTTATAAAATTATTTTGTAAGCTAAATAATAATGCTCAAGTTCAAAAAAAATTATATTGATAGCAGTTACAAAGTGAGTGGGACATCATCCGATTTCACCATTGATCTGCCTGAAACTGTCCAGTTAGAGGACAACATGTTATGTCAAATACACGAGGTGAGCATTCCCCATTCGTGGTATTCAATAAACAGCACTAACAACAACTTATATTTTAGACATCAGGTCATACCCCCAGGTATTGTGGCAGGGATAACTTACCGCAAAATAACAATCCCGGAAGGCAACTACACAGCGAATGATTTGGCGCAAACAATAGAGATCGCTCTAAATTTAGTTTATGATACAGGCGATAGACCCAACACATATTCAATAACGTATAACACAGCAACCAACAAATACACTTTTTCATCAAACTATTCAACCGTTATTTTTGTCGTCTTAAATGATAGTGAAGTTGCTCCCGTAGCTAATGTCTTCTCGGATCCTGTTGACGTTAATAATCTAAGTTCAATAAACAGAGTGTTGGGCAATACAACACCTGCCACCGATGCATATACCAACGTCTCACCTTATACAACAAACTTCGTTGATTTAACACCTGTTAAAAGTGTTTATCTACACTGTAATGAAATTAGCAACTTTAACCAATTAACAGTGGCGGGTAACTCAAGCATCATTAAAAAGATACCTGTAAATGTTCCTTATCTTGGGATCATTAACGATAATGAAATAAGTGTTGTTGACTATATAGATGTATCGGGAAAAATGCTCCGCCGATTGAATTTTAGATTATCTGATCACCTTAACCAAAATATAAATCTCAATGGGGTGGACATCTCATTTACCTTAACATTCTTTAGGGGTTAATAAATATCTAATTAGAAAAATCTAGACTATATTAATAATGAGTAGTGAGGAAGTTAATGAGGTTAAAGATGAAGAAGCAACCGAAATAATAGCAGATGTAATTAATGAAGAAGCAACAAAAGAAACAAATAATGAAGAAATTCATGAAGAAGTCTCGCAACCTAAAGAAGCAACAATACCGATAGCAAAAGCAAAAGCCAAAGCAGTTCCAAAGAAACTAGCCAGAAGTGTTAAAGTTGTTGAGTTAGTTGAATGTGGCGCTTGTAATAAAAAAATGTTGCCCAAAAGTTTGAGGAATACTCACCCTTATTATTGTAAAGGCCAACCAACGCAAACACTGCCCGTAAATAGACAAAAAGCAAGTTACGGGACTAAGGTTGAACAAAAACTTAGAAAAGAAATTGAAGAAGAGATGAGAAAAGAGTATGAAAGTAAAAATGAAGTGGTTACTTATTCTGACCCTATTGAAGCAAAAACAAAACCAAAGCCGAGTGTGCCAATTGTGCCAAGTGTGCCAAAGCAATTAACGGCAACGGAATTACTACAGCAGTCGTATAATGAAATGAAACGCTTAAGACAACAAGAGAAACAGGAAAAGATTAATAAGTTTAGATCAAGTATGTTTTAATTATATTTAATAATAATTATCTATTATTAAATATAATATGAGCATTTGGAAGAGCAAACCAGAATTTCGTAGGGCCCCCCAAGTGAAACAATATTATGACATTGATGATACATTCGGTGTTGCAAGTAGGAGGAAGCAGATTGAAGATATGAAACTGAGAATTGAAGAGGCAGAGAACAGAGGCAAAAATATTAGACTTCGTAATGATTGGTTGCAACATCAGAAGAAAGCAATATATCAGGGTCAGCTAGATGATGTTAATAGACAGCTAGAGCGCCCAATGATGCCAGTAAGAACAAAGGAGGAATTACAAAAGAAACAAAAAGAATTAAAAGATATAATGGCGGAAATAATCTAATATTTATTATATGATCAAAACATTGAAATCAGAATTAAGACTTAGACCGACCTACGATGAACTGATAGGAATGATTGAAGCACAAGGCGATCCAAACAGACCGCCCATTGATCAGGTTATTGATAGAAGGGCTACAATATTTAGAAATAATCAATTCGGTAGTCAATTTGATAATGTTGATTTTCTAGGCTTGAAGAAACAAGAAGAAGACAAAATTAAAAACGAAATGAGACAAACACAGTTGAGACAAACGGCAATGGCGACAGGTTCATCAATGGGTATTTTAAGTTATGGTGGTTTAACTCCAGTGGGTGCTTACAATGCCGATGGCTTTGAAACGCCAGACAGTGATGATTATAGAATGACAGCAGAGCAAATTAGCAGAATAAGGGCAGAATTAGAAGCGGGGGAAAGGAGACAACGAGAAGCACAACAAGCATCATCATCATCAGCAAGAAGTGATTTAAGCGATGCTACTAGTCAATCTTTACCCGCGGGTATTCCCATACATTCAATGGCAACAGATCAAGAAGAAGATGAAGAAGAAATGCCACCTTTAGAAACACCCACCGAAGTAGCAGAAGAAGAAGAAGACTATGATGATGATGATGAAACACAAGTGCCACCACAAAGCAGAAAACATAAGGAAAAAATAGATTATAATGAAAATATAGAAAGATGGAAAAACAAAGATGTAACAGCTGATGATTTATTATTTCAAATGCATTTAAGAGGAATACAACTAACAGAAAAACAAGAAGAAGAGATGTCAAAACTTAAAACAAAAGGTAAAGGAAAAACACCAACTAAAAAGGATTACCTATTAGATTATGTTGAAAGATTAATACAAACTGGCAAATGGACAGACGAGATAAATGACCAACTTTTACAAAAGCGGATGGAAGACTGGAGACAGATGAAGAAAGGCAAAGGCAAAGGTAGTGTTAGTGCATCATCAAGTGGCTTAGATACTGCAAAAGACATAGCAATTAGTGGCGTTAAGGCAGGTGTAGAAACATTAGCAAAAGCAGGAGCAACGGCATTAGCGAAATCATTTTTACCAGTATAATATGTAAGTAAAGTAATATAATGTTAAAAATTAATGTAATTAACTTTTAATATTAATAATTATTTTCTTATAGAAAATAATTATCAATGTTAAGATTGAAACCCACTTATGAAGAAATATTAAGGGAAGCAAAAACTAGAAGACTAAAAATATTACCAGAAAGAGAAAGAAGAACGCCACAAGGAATGTTACTAGATGATCTAGATATGGATGATTTTGATTTAGATAAGTATGACAAGAAGACAATATTAATGAATGAAAATCCAGAGAAAGGCACACACACAGACAGATTTAACAAGACATCTACAACAGAAAGCGAAAGTGCTAAAAGTGTTCTAGAAGACCAGCGTGTGAAAGAAGAAGAACAAGCAGAGAGCGCATATTCACGACAAACAAGCGAAGCATCAGTGGAGCAAGAAAAACAAAAATCATTAATGCGACGACTGTTTGATAGTTTATTTGAGGAAGTTGAAGCTGATTTACCAAGATCACGGCCAACAAGCCACGCTAGTAGCGCAAGAGGGAGTAATGAACCTATACCAAACAAAAAGAGTGAAACACCCATACAATCAAGTTCATCATCGTCCTCAGCAACTAGTAGAAGTGTTTTACTACCAGTTGAAAGTGCCCCTGTTAGTGTAAATAGTTCAAGAAGCCCAACTATAGAATATGTTGATGAAGAAGGTTTACCTGTCAATGTTTCAAGTAGTTCTTCAAATAGAACTGTTCAGTATGTTAGTTCTAGAAGTTCAAGAAGTAGCCGACCGATAACAATTAGTTCGGGTTCGCGATAAATATCTAAGATATATTAATGGTTGAAATAATTATTAAAAAATCAAGTAAAGATGGTAAGAAATACGATGCCGTAATAGATAATAAAAAGACAGTTTCGTTTGGGTCTAGCGGCTATTCCGATTTTACCAAGCATAAAGATGAAGATCGTAAAAAGAATTATATAGCAAGGCACAAGCCTAATCAAGACTGGAATGATCATACAACTGCCGGATTCTGGGCTAAAAATATTCTCTGGAATAAGCCTACCATTGAAGCATCCGTAAGAGATACCAATAAAAAGTTCCCAAACTTGAACATAAAAATGAAATAATTTTTAAAAATATTTTGATAATTATTTCGCAGAACAGTTACACAACTTACACCAAGCTTCACAATTATCGCTTTCGTGCGCGATGCTGTTATCTAACCTCTGGGCTGTCATGTTACTTGTCAAGAAGCCGTTCTTAAACTCAAATTCAAAGTTACAACCACAATTGTTACAATGACTATACACTCGCTTCATAAACCAACTTGGATCAACATACTTGCTGTCGTTTATTTCTCTATTCGCTTTCTGATCTTGTAGCTTATAGGCGTTTATCTTGTTAAGCCAATATTTATGCAAGGTCGTTTCGTTCAGTTCGTTGTCTGCTTCGGCACTCTCGTAGAACAAGACATTAGTAAAATCGGTGCTTCTGGTCAAGGCACACCATAACCACTCACGAGTTACCAAGTGCGACTTCTCCCACTCGTGTATAACGATCTTACCGTCAATTGAAGCCCCTTGCGCTGAATGGCAAGTGGTGCAGTAGTCATATCTGAAATGTTTATCCAAGGTAGCTATGTCCGTTAAATACTGCTGTTTGGACTTGACGTTCTCCAATTTAAGTATGTTCTTGGATATGCTTACGATCCTAAACCTATAATTAACATTAAATTTGACATTGTTCGTTTTCTTGTATAATCGGCAGATTAAGATCTCATCCACTTCATATTTATCCGTTTTACCTAAACTCTTTCGGATTGCATTAGACACCGTTAAGCACCTCATATTCGTATAGGCTATGTTCTTCTGAGATGCTGTCATATCATCTGTCGTGTTAAAATACTTATGAACAAACTCGGATAAAGATAACTTATGAAGCCACATATCATCATACATCATATCTAATATTTTTCTGTTGCCTTCTGCTGTTGGGTCCCCTTGTTGTCCTAATCTCTTACATACGGTAAGCATAACGTTATACTTGAAGATCTGATCAATACATTCATCTGCGTATTCGTCCGGCTTCCTTGTATTAGTTAGGTCTTCAATCGGCGGTAGCTGTTTGACATCACCCGCTCCGATTATGATTTTATTCGGGTTTCGTTTAATAAACTCTCTGATTCTATTTAATATGTGTGTGCCATTCATATAGATCTCGTCAAAGACAATACAATTATAACTACTATGATCAAACTCGGGGAGCTTCTCCCCATCGCCAACGGGTATGGCAAAAAACTTGTTGGTAGTCACTGCATCGTCATTTATATTCTGCGATAAGCTATTCTGTGGCACTACGAAGAGAGTTTTATAGCCCAACTTGCTGAAATGCTTCGCTATATGCGACTTGCCACCACCCGCGTATTTAGATCGGATCATCATAGGATTATTTGTTACAATATCTTTTGCTATGCTTTCCGTGTCCCACTCGTTTTCTATGGGTCGGGTCTCATTGCTAACTACGGGAATTGGTATCAGTTCGTTCTTTTTTGGTGCCCACTGCTCTGTCGGTTCTGCTATGTTTTTACTCTTCTCGTGTCTCCACCCGCCGATACGATCTGAAAACTCTATTAGGTTCTTGGCACGTCTTAAATGCTCCTTCCTAATGACGAAGGCATCTGTTTTAACACTCCATACTCCTATATGATTTTTTGTTAGCTTGGTGTAGTCGGTGTGCATTGTAAAGTTATGGTGTTGTAATAATAATTCTTTGATGTATATATATCCGTTTCGTAGGGTGGCTTTATCGGTCACTGTTAAGCAATAATATTTTCTGTCCATCTCCTTTTCTACGAAGTCTGTCTCGCCGTTAGGTAACTCAATCTCATCAACATACATACCCGAAATTCTGTTAATCTTTCCTCCGATCTTGTTCTGATAATATAAGGCTTCCTTTAGAGTATCAAAGGCATAACTTTTATGGGCTTTGTTCGTGTTCTTCTCAAGTAGCCCGAAGTTAACATTGGCTATTAGTTTTTTGATTCTGATGTCTTCGGCTGGTTTGTCAGAGATGTCTGTCTTCCATAATTCCGCTGTGATCTTCCTATAATCCACCTTATACACTCTGGATGGTTGCTTATAATAAAGAATCTTACATTGCTTCACGAAGTGCTTTAAAAACATACCATATACTAAAGTGTAGGCTTTATTGAAAAATAAACTCCGCTTGGTGGGCTTGACCAAGTAGAGAGTTAGATCGTGAAAATCTGTCACTGTGCCACTGAAGGGCTTCCAGATATCAAACTGAGTGAATACCGGTATCTCGGCGATCTTATTAAAAGCAGAAGTGTAAGCTTTTCTTACATCTATCTCCGTAGTCACTTCTGGGGTATAAAAGTATTTGTCGTCTTTGTCTGTCTTAGGGTTATATAAATAATAATGTTTATTTATTTCACCCGTTGGGGGGATGGTGCGACACTCCTTGAAAATCTCTACATCTACTTCGTTGTAATATGACTTGTGGGTCGGCTTGAAGAGGGCGGTATTAAAGTTAAACATTGCTTTAGACATCTTATTGTAGATCTGCTCCGTTCTCACGTAGATGGAACCATCTATAGAATTATTTACTAAGTTCTGGGTCTTAACCTTGTATTTAATAATTTTATCTTTGATCTTGAACTTGAAGTTAAGTTCAGATACAAAGCCTGAACTAAATCTAACCTGTGGCTCATACCCTGCCTGTTTGCTAAGATAAAAGAGATGAGACAGATCGTAGCCATTATACACCAATGTGTATTCGCTGTGTTCTGTATATTTACGAATGTCATCTAGGGATGTGATCATTTTACATTCCACTGGTTCTTCCTTCTCGTTAAGGTGATAATCTGAAGATGCCTTAACAGATATACTATAATTACTGCTTTTGGGTATCATCTGCCTCAACATATTCATATTATCACTGACTGTGTAGATGTGACTGTTCTTCACTATAGCGTATAAGGCTGGGATGTGATGGTTTCTCTTTATTGGGTCGCGTTTATAAATGAGATTCTCAAACGCATCATATATTCTCACTTGCAAGTTAAAATGTTCAAACACCTTAGCCATATCTGTTATTGACGCCCCCTTTGTTTTAAAACCTTCTTCCGTCTTATTTATGATCTTTAGGATGGCTTCTTTCGTTAGTTTGTTCTTCTCTCTCTTGTGATCTCCCATAAGGGTATCCTTATAATAATCCGTCAAGGTGTTAAACCAACACTCGTTCTTAACATAATGATCTAATTTAATGGCTTCCTTAAAGGTCTCATACTGTGGATCTAAGGGTGTCTGAATATATCTGTGATACATACTGACATTCACTGTGTTTGTTAGTTCTTCGTCTTGTGGCTTGAAAGCATCGGCGTTATCTACCCTTTCGGCATAATTAACTTTAATACAAGCAATGTACCCTTCGGCATAACCGACATCGGCTTTAAAACTGTCATCGGTCATTAATAACATCTTGAGCCTATGAAATGTTTTTGTGTCGGGCTTCTCGTCTCTAAATATTCGTCTCCTCGTCAGGTTTTCTACCCACGGTGTTGTGGCTACATTGGCTGATAGATCACGCATATAAATAGGAACGTATGCCCTACCCCTGCTGTCTCTGAAAGATACTGATAATCCTTGGTGTGATTCTGTCTTCAGTTGGTATAAATAGACATTGATTGAATAGGTTTTTGGTTTTCTCGGGTTGGTTCTTCCCGTTCGTTTGTTGTCTTCTTTTGCTTGGGTCATTCTCTGACCTAGTTGTTCTTTATCCTTGTGCTTGTCGTATATTTTATCATATTCGTTTTCCGCTTTAGTTTTTTCTTTGTCGGTTTTTGCGGTGGTGAGTTTCCTGATTAAATTGTCTGCTGTGGTGAATTGGGCGATCTTACGATCTGAGTATAAGTTGATTATGTTTTGAACCTTTGTTCTGGTGGCTTGGGTGATGCGGTTTCGTCTGTTGTTATAAAATGTTTGTAGTGCTTCCGTATTGCGCTTAATGGCTTTGGACATATACTAATATAATTAAACTATATATTTTTTTCCCTTTAAATGGATTTTTCTGAAGATTTCTTTTAAAGAAAATGCATCTATAGAAAAAAAATATATATAGTATAGTAATATATGAGCAAGAAGCCCGAGGATATGACAATAGAAGAAATCAAAGAACAACTCGCTATATACAACAGGCTGTATTATCACAAGCGCAACAAGGACGAGGCATACATGCAAAAGAAACGGGAATCTGCACAAAGACACAACCAGAAAAAGAAGATCAAGGAGTATGAAGAAGCTAACAATATCAGACTGAAGCCCGAGGAGATTAATGATGAATTGCTATCAGAAATATTGAATGCAAAGAAGCCGATGAAGCCCAAGCACGGCTCGGCTAAATACGACATGAAGAACTGCAAGATCATAATGCCGATGTCCGAATGATGATTTAATTTAGTTATTAAATCATTATTTTCTTTTGTTTTTATATGAGCGAGAAACAAAAAATTATTAATGATGTGTATTTTGATCGCGCGGGGTTTGGCTCAAAAAGCCGGACTTTAGAAGAAGCGCGGGAGAAAGACAAAACCATCACAATGTCTGATATTAACGAGTTTTTTAGGAAGAATGTTGATCAAAAGCGAAAGCCCGTCGGTTCAAACAGCTTTGTCGCCCCCCATTCAGCATATGAGTATCAGATGGATTTGTTTTTCATAAATGATTTGGAAGATCAAAAATTTAGAGTAGGAATGTTAATGATTGATATATTTGATAAGTTTATGCATGTCGTGGCAATTAAAGGTAAGAAGGAAGAAGATTTAGCGAGTGGGATGATTGAATGCTTACATAAAATGGGGAAGCAGCCAAAGATGATTTTTACCGATGATGAACCCGCCATGAACAAGGAGGCAATACAAAAGTATTTACAGGAACAGAACATAGAACACTATAGAACTAGGGCACACGCAAATTTCAGCGAAAGGGCCATTAGGACGTTCAAAGATTTATTATATCGTAGAGTTGAAGCCGATCAGAAAAAGGGCAAGAACAATATTCAGTGGCCGGATTATATTTTTGAAATATTATTAACATATAACAATAAAATGAAACATTCCGCTACTGGCTTCACCCCAAAGGATGCCAGAAAACCGAGCAACGAATTAAAAGTTAAACTGCATTTAAATATGAATGCTAAACGAAATCGGGTCTATCCTGAGTTAAGTGTTGGTGATGAAGTTAAAATATTCAGGAAAAGGAAACCCAATGAAAAAGAACGTGTATCAAATTGGTCGCAAAATGTTTATACCATAGGAAGAATTGATGAAAAATTGGGCCAACAATATTACTATGTATCAGGCAATGATAGGGCTTATTTACGCTTTGAGTTGTTAAAGGTGTAGTTTGTTTTTGCGTCTTTGAAGTTGCGGGGGTTTTCACAACTTGAGTTGTAAGCTGTCTTACAACCAACAACTTGTAGTTGTGAGTGGTTTCGCAACTTTAGTTGTTTTACAACGACCCTGCAGCTGGAGATAGATTTGCACCTGAGTCGTGACCCATGATACGAGTTGTGTAATGTCTGGTGTCGCCCGTTGTCTGTTGTTTAGGTTCATCCAACCTCAGTTTCTTATGTAGTTGGCACTTCGCTGTGATGTCAGCAACGCGCGGCTCAAGATTCATGAGCTCGTCTAGAGTGTGCTCAAGTTGAGAAGCCTGGCAACACAGGTGTTGGTTTGTTGTTCAGTGCCTATGATATATACATGTATATGTATATACATATACATATATATATACAGGCTTACACCCTCCGTGGATGCAATGGCGGATGAACCACCGGCTAAGAAGCGGAAACTTACGCACATTCCTTTCGCGGATATTCGAAATGACGAGGTACCTGAATGGGTGAAGGCACAGATTGGGAGATTGACCGAAGACACAGCCATTGCCGAATCCGAAATGCCTTTCGCAACGGTCACCAAGGAGATGCTGCGTGCTGTTACACGCCAGGACTTGGAGCAGGAACTCGAAGAACTCATCCAAACCCCGGCCACTCGTCGATGGGTAGCCCGCGGACTCGTCAACTTGATTCAAGGAGAAGCGCTAGAAGCACAAGCCCCTCGGCTCCAATACTGCATATTCTCTTCTTTAGGTCTGGAGTCTGGAGCCTTTGCTGTTTCACTCGTAAGCCTCCCCGATAGGCTTAGTTTATTAGCTCACTTATTGGGTTTAGGGGTTGGCTCTTTGGTTGTAGCCGAGTTGTCTATTCCCCCCTAGGTTGGTTTCCTCGTAGGGTTTCCCGATTGGGTTAGTTGATTGGGTCGCTGAGTCGGGCTTAGGGGGTTGGGTGTTTTTAGTTTAATGCGTTTAGGGTTTAGGGGTTGTTTTTTTTTTCTCTGTTTTCGTCCTCGGGTGTGAGAGAGGCCGGTCGAATGGGTTAGTTGTTGGCTTTAGTGCCTGGCGAGTTTCCAAATCTCGTCAGAGGTCCAGAATGATGGCGTGATGGTCGATCGTGCGTTCTATGAGAGCAGCATCTTCATGCATCAGGCATTGAAGGATCCCAATCTCAGCGTTTTCGCTCAGACTACCGGCCAGGGAACTGAAGGCATTCCAAAGCAAGTGAAAGCCAATATCAGGAAGGCGTATGGCAACAGATGCGCGTTCTGTGGCTTGTCAGAAACTGTTCTTACATCGGACAAGAAGCCTCGCAAACTTTCTTGCGCCCACCTGCCACCACACGTCAAAAATTTCAATCAGGGCTTCCGGGGCGAGTTTCAAGTGACCTCCGAGCGCAACTTTCTATTGCTTTGTGGATCTCATGGCAAGACCGGTTCTTGCCACGATGGCTTCGATTCTCACCGTCTCGCGCTTTTACCAGCTTGCTTGGAGCGAAAGTGGACACTGCTCAGTTGCTACAGTTCCGGACAATTCAGAACAGAAGAGGGCAACGTGCCACAACAGCACCGGCCAGCATTTCAGGAGTTTACCGAGCACATGCTGTATAACCGTGTGCTCGCGACACGTTTACACAGGTTCTATGTGGAGAATGCAAAAAGCTGCGACAAGATGCCGAACTTCGGGGCTATGGTCAGTGGGGTCAGAGATGTTTCGTTGGCTGAGAGCCGCAGAGGGACGAGGGAGGGAACGTCGACAGTGTCATGCGATGATTGCGGTGTATCCGCACTTCCTTTTTCCGTATCGGCTTCGGGATCACAGCAGCAGCAAGTCGGCGAGACTCCTATGTTTCAGACCTCAGGTCCTGTGGTGGTGCCACCGCGTTGGCCAAAGCCAAGGGTGGTTCCGGCGCGACGAAACCCCCAATAAGGTGGGATGGCGATGTGCAGTCGTCGCCAAAGTGACCTCTAGAGCCGCTGAGCAGAGACGTGACAAAGTAGCCAAAAGAGCCGCCCTTTCAAACGATTCTAGACTTTCTGATCAACAGTTCTTTTGAAGTGTGCATCTCCATAGCGGTATAATCCTAGCTTAGTGGGTGGGCTGCGATGGAACTTATGAACATACAACCCTTAACCCTAAACCCTGAACCAAATCCTACGAGAACCCCCTTGCCCCTTTTGAGTAATAATGCCACCTTAGAAATAATAGATGGGGTTATGGTTATTCCTAGAATTGTGTTGATAATGGGGTAGTAGTAGTGATATATCGGTGAAATGTAGGGGGGAGTGTAGGAATGATCATCTAATGGGGGAAGTAGTAGTGATATGTGGGTGATGTGTAGGGGGGAGTATAGGAATGATCATCTAATGGGTTAGCGGTGGCATTATTACCCAAACTGGGCAAGGTCTACTCTGACTTAGTCAACCATGTCTCAGCGTAGTACACTCTGTGTTCAACTATGGTTTAGAAAAGTGTGCTACAACTAGAAGCGGGTATTAAAGCCTGGAGCCACTTTTTGGAACGAGGCCCAGGCAGCCAAAGCGGCCGCGCGTGTGGCCCGAACCGAGACGGATGGCCAGGCGCTGGAAGCGGTGGTATACTATAGTGCCGAGTGAAGTGTATACTGTAGCACCGGGCGGTGTAGTTAGTATACTACGACGACGTGCAGTGTTTCGCAGAATGCAGTACCGTGCAGTGGAGTATGATACAGCGTAGTAACTCAGCGTAGTATAGCGTAGTGCAGTATACAAGGGAGTAGAAAGTATAGTGTAGTCTAGTTGACATAGTTTAGTCGAGTGTAGTATGGCAGCATCTAGTGCACACAACAGGATAGTTTATTGGAGGACGGAGTACTGGAGTCATGTAACTACGTTGTCCTTTTGGGGGGCTTTGCTGGTGATAGGACGAGGGGGAGAGGCGGGCTGGTCGGGGGTGGGTTTTAAGCGTGGGGGTTCTTGTTTGCTGAACTGTCCGTCGTTCGTGTGCACCTCGATCGCTCACTCAGTCCGTGCGTCCGCCACCAGGCTACCCGGTTGCATTCCGTGATAGGTCGGGCTCTGGGCGCGTGTGAGGCTCCTGGCGAGGGTGTCAAGCTTGTAAGATGAATGACGTCAACATAAGAAAGGAAAACATACACATGTGTATATGTATACATGTATAATCATATGCTTACCCCCCCTCCAAGATCTACATCCGCCCCTTCCACACAATTCGACAGGTTGATTCTCTACATTGGTCAACTACACATATATGCCGACAACACTGTAAATTCCGATACAATTGTGCTTTACTCCATGTGCATGCAAACAGTACTGCTACAAGTCGCGTGTTTGATATGTGTAAAAGTCTGGCGCCCGGCAGCAGATTTATGGTAGTTTATATGTTGGAGAAGCTGAAATGCTGGAGGGCGTGCTATTTTTGTTCAGGTAGTACTAAAAAACCTCGTGTTTTTTTGCGTTTTATGGTGTGTTATTTAACGACATTCCTCTAATAATAAAAATACTATTGTCTCTCTTACGAAGACGTCTGTGTGCGTGGGCCATCTCTTTCCCGCTGCTCGTGAGCGTCCGATTCTGATGCGGCCTAATAGCTCTAGCATTTGATTTATGAGTTACGAAACACAAAGAGCTCCTTTCATGTCCTGTCCGTTATACACGGAGGAAGTCGAATATACGGGCGCATTTATTTTTGAAGCAATACTCCAATAGTTGTTCTTTGCCTCATAAAAAATGGGAAAGCTCCCCTGGAGTTGGAAAGTTCATGTGCATATGCGGGCGCACAAGAAGGCTCGTCTGCAGCAAGAAGTAAGAGAGCTCTTGCAACCTTCCAAACATGAAGCACGACTAATTACGACTGGCTGCATTGATACGTATCAATCACAAGGCAGGGGCTCCTTAACCTTGTAAAACAAAGTAAAATGGCACTTCATGGAAGAAAACTCCTCTTTATGTTGTGAGTCGGTATTAAAGGCAGCCATGTGCAAAGCAATCGCTATCTATTTTTGAGGGTACTCATGTGGGCCATGAGTTTTCGTTCGGTTAACCATATGAATGATGCTGTCCTATACCCCGGAGAAGATGCCGATCGCTATGTCCATGACTGTTTCTCTAATTGCTGTCATAGAACGTAGCGGAAACAAGTAGCTCTCTTCAATCTTCAAGCGACACTCCCCAGATGTGATCAGGAAACAAAGAGAAGCTTGCTGACTGGTATCTTTTATTAAACGGGCAAGAGGCATAAGACTTGTATCGGCTTGTACACCTCCCTCACATCCTGACAAAGCGATACCGGTCCTTCTGTCTGTGACTGTGGTTTAAACGCAGTCATAGTTCGTATCACAACATGAAAAGGAGCTCTCTTCAGTCTTCAAAGACTACAGGTGACATCGTAGAATTCTCTTCTGGGTTAGCAGGAATCTTCATGTCTCTTGCTTGATAGGTATGAGGATGTCTCATAGGAAACCGAATAGGAAGTCTCCATTGTTTCTGATGATAGCAGATGCAAACAGTTTCCCACAGTCTTCAACATGAAATGAATTAAGTTCTAGATAGGCTTGCGCTGCTACAGTGATGGATCTGTAGGCGGTGCAGCTTGCCGAAGAATGGCCAAAATCATTTTCGAGAAAGCTCAGGTGCTGGAGCCAGTGCTGCTGGTGCCATAGATCTACCAACCTCCGAAAACATACATGAAATAAACTATGCAACGATTAGGCCTTTTTCATACTTACCAAACAAGAGTAATGAAAACCGTTCGTTCCAGAAGACACATAAATCATTACTTCCAGTCCTTGACAACGTTTGAAAGCACACAATTAAGTGATGCAATATATCCTGTCCTGGACATCAGAAAACACTGTGATGCTCAAAAAATTCCAAAACTTCCAGCCCTGAAACTCACGAAACACTGTGCTGTTCAAAAAAATCTAAAAATTCTAAAATTCTGGCATCTATGGCCAGGCCGGGGGCAGATTCCTTAAAAGTTTGGAATTTTTTGAGCATAGCAGTGTTTCGTGCGTTTCAAGGGTCGGAAAAGTTGCTGTTTTTGAGCATTACATGTTTTGTGCGGTTGAACCGCACCTGGTCCGGGTGGATTGCCATGGCTTCGTGTGCGGCAAGATTTCAATAGGCTTGGAGTCACACTTGATTGTGCACAGCTGCGCACCCATCACATATCGCATGTCCCTCTTCACTAGACCCTCTCATAAACACGCACTGGCTCAAGATTTCGGCTGTGGGAGAACGAGACGGACCAGGCGGTTTTGGTTTTAGGACCAGCATCAGCAGGTTTGGAGGCGGACAAGACACGCGCATCATGAGCATCAGCGGCGCTGCATGGCAGTGCAATAACTGGAGCCGCTACCCCATGACCTCGTTGTTGAGTGGTACATTAAACAAATTCACTTCTCTTTGACCATGATCAATCTCAAAGACCATTTCTGACCAGGCGGTTTTGGTTTTAGGACCAGCCCCGAAGCCGACTGATGTTCATGAGGCCACGGCTGATGCTCATGTTTCTACACGTCTTCGAGTTTCCAGATTCCAGATTTGCAGGATAAGTTCCAGATTCCAGATTTCCAGATTTGCAGGCTCTAGGCTTTCAGATTCCAGATTTCCAAATTTGCAGGCTCTAAGTTTCCAGATTCCTGATTCCAGATTTTTTCAGATTTGCAGGCTCTAAGTTTCCAGATTCCAGATTTGCAGGCTCTAAGTTTCCAGATTCCAGATTTCCAGATAAGCAGGCTCTAAGTTTCCAGATTCCAGATTTCCAGATTTGCAGGCTCTAAGTGTCCAGCTTCCAGATTCCAGATTTCTGGAAATCTGGAAACCTTAGGGTGAGCAAATCTGGAAATCTGGAATCTGGAAACTTAGAGCCTGCAAATCTGGAAATCTGGAATCTGGAAACTTAGAGCCTGCAAATCTGGAAATCTGGAATGTGGAATCTGGAAACCTACGTACTGCAGAAAGCCGGAAATCAGGAAATCCAGACTCCGGAAACCTGCAGACGTAGATCTTGGGGGGGGGGCGAGCAATCATATATACACATTAAACACATGCATGTATACATGCATGTATACTTGTAGACATGCATGTATACCTACTCTGTCTCTCTCTCTCTCTCTCTCTCCCTCTCTCTCTCTCTCTCTCTCTCTCTCCTGTCTCTCTCTCTCTCTCTCTCTGTCTCTCTCTCTCTCTCTCTCTCTCTGTCTCTCTCTCTCTCTCTCTCTCTGTCTCTCTCTCTCTCTCTCTCTCTCTCTCTCTCTCTCTCTCTCTCTCTCTCTCTCTCTCTCTCTCTCTCTCTCTCTCTCTCTCTCGCTCTCGCTCTCGCGCACAGAAGTATCTAGCTCCTTGGACGAGCGGGGGCTCTTGCCCCGAGGAGGCTGGTGTGAGAAATTACCATGCGTGGTAGAAGAATATCAGGAGGTTCAGCGGGTGGTTTCCCGGCGGGGTAATGTCTCGCCCCAGAAACCTCGCCCGAAGCTCCGAAACATCAATACGTAGAAAATCTTCGCGAAACTCTGGGAACAGTAGTAATACTCGCCTACGCAGCAGTGACACCATGTACGCAGCAGAATCCAAAGCAACCAATGCGTCAATGTCGTGTGCAAATGCGCCACGGTTTTGCTTGTCTAGTGGGTTTTCCATCGATTTCCAATGAAGACGTTTGTTCCCAATCAAAATCACCGAAAAGGTATGCCAACAACACTGCGTGTAGATCTCTGTGCATAGCGACGTTCTGCCAACATTTAAGACGACGTATCCTGAGCTCAAGATGCGTCGGCACTGATTGGAAAAAGCGCCAGACTTCGACAGTGGACACCAGCAGGGGACTCGATGCGCTCCAAACCGTGTTCTGATTTGCACAAGCCGTTTTGGACATTGGCATCCGTGAAAACGGCTGGTACCCAACGGTGAGGCAAGGGGCTTCCAATATGCCCACAACTGGCCAACGCGCTGTTCTTCCTTAACTGTACGCGAATGTAAGGTTTTGACACAATGCAACAAAAGTCACAATCTCCACGTTTGATGCGAAGTATACCCAGTCTGCCCTGAAATTAGCTGGGAATGTCAAAGACCTCATGTTTAATGTTGCACTCTGCGAAACTGTGCCGCGCAAATACGAGGCAACTCCCACTGCATGTTCGGAGGGAATGACCCCATTCGTACAAACGAAAGGGGCCGTGGGGAGACGTGCAACAAGCGGGATCACTAGCCCCACTCCGGACCTTTGTGCCAGACAACCCCAGTACAGTACATGATAACCAGACAAAGCAGCTGCAATTTCCTCCTTACGATTGTGCTGCCATGCGCTGGGGGGTTTTTGCCGCACATCTCCAAAGCATACGAAAGGTAGGCCAGCACCGACCATGATTTGGCAGCAAAGTTTCATGAACCCCCCCCCCCCCCCTAAGGGAACCCGGCTCGACCGCAAAGGGGCTCATGCATACATACATACATACATACATACATGCAACTGGTTTCGAGCACGAAGCCGCCTGAGGGTTTCTACCAGGTTTGAGTGCGCCACGTCACTACAGAGAACAGCAGCTGCAATCAGTAAACAGGCTTCGTTTTCTGAACTTATCCGGTACTGCATTTGCCCATGGGTCACTGCGGTCGCTCCTCCACCTCGATTGCAATAGAACAGAGCGCCAGCTTTACGCGCTGCTGAGCTTGCATTTTCAGGTTTAATAGTGCAGGGGTGCAAAGGCTCCAGTGACAAGCCCCGCGCAACGAAGACAAGTCATTGCAGTGAAGGCTGTGGGAGACGTCTCCAGCTGTGAGGTTGAACAGGGTTCAGCTACAGCCCCTGTGACGATTAGTAAGTGTAGCCAAGTATTCACATGCACGGGGTGCAAACAATTTTTCTTTGGGGCTGAGAAACAAGCAACATGGGTGATTAGTGTTCCTCATCCAAATCTGCCAGGATCTGAAAGCCTGCATGAAGCAGATCTCCAGCGAACTCGCAAAGTTGCACCTGGAAGCAATTGCCATCGCGCTAGCAATACCACTGGTATTGACGCATTACTCTTGTCATTCGTCCTGGTAGTTGCAGTAGTGCCAGTAGTTAGCAGCAAGAGGCAGTAAGAAGTTAGTGTGTCGTCATCGTCCTAGTAGTCGTATTAGTAGCAGTAGTAGTAGCAGTAGTAGTAGCAGTAGCAGTAGCAGTAGCAGTAGCAGTAGCAGTAGCAGTAGCAGTAGCAGTAGGAGTAGGAGTAGCAGTAGCAGTAGGAGTAGGAGTAGGAGGAGGAGGAGGAGGAGGAGTATGAGTAGGAGTAGGAGTAGGAGTAGGAGTAGGAGTAGGAGTAGGAGTAGGAGTAGGAGTAGTAGTAGTAGTAGTAGTAGTAGTAGTAGTTGTAGTTGTAGTTTTTGTTGTTGTTGAGTTTGTTGTTGTAGCAGTAGCATGAGTGCTGATTCTGCTTAACGGGATTGTTGCGGTATTATTCTACATGTCAGGAAATTCCGGTCCAGCATGCCAAGCTTAGGCCATAAGTCACAATTTCTGCGCCCGGTAGGCCCTAAACCGACCTAATCCTCGAAGATCGTGGCAATGTTGGTAGCTCATTACTTCCAGGCAAGATTCTGTTGCTGCTGTTAGCTGAAATGACGTGTTGTAGTTGTTCTGAGTATCCAATTGAGTATTATGGTGCCTCCACTCGATATTTGGCTTTCGTTCAGTCATTTTGGCTAGCGACCCGAACGTGGTCAGTGAGCCCTACGAGTTCCAGTCCTTACGAATGGCTTTCGTAATCAAACGCGGCCATGGTGTTTTTCCTTGAGGCCATCGTGAGCCCTTGTCGTAGAAGAAAGGACGCCGCTGGCGCAGGCAACCCTTATCCTGATTCAATAAGGAGGCCAAGCCCTTATGCCGATCCAGGACCTCACCGTTTGAGCGCCTAAGGACTGGGTGGGGAGTGGCCGAACCACTCATCTGGATTCATGTACGCGTCGCCAGTAGTTTCCCGCTATTGCTGAAGCCCTCAGAATATTCAAATCCAAAACCCATTCTAAGCCCAAAAAACAGAAAGCAATGACATCTTGGGATTCTCTCGCGATAGCTCAGGCGCTTGGATCTGGACAGGACAGAGCCGCCTCGCTGCATGCACGGGGGTCGGAGGTGGGGGGTTTCTATGGCTTAGGTTTCGGGTTTTGGGCTTCAGCTCAGCTCATTGCCCACAACAAGGGTTGCAGGGTCGGGTTCTTAAAGAAAATCCGAGGCCGTTGACCTAGAGTATACTACGATGGTATACTACAGCGTGGCACACGAAGTTACAGTATACTACAGACTACTCGCAGCTACCAGCACAGTATTTCGACTCCTTGGGATCATGGTCGGGCAAGGACGCATCCCTGCGAGGGGTCTTGCAGCTCAGCCCAGGAGGGTACGGTGCAGCATATCGGCAGCGCAGTGCAGTATAATATGGTACAGTGCAGTATGTCAGCAAGCACACTCCAGTGTAGTGTAGGGTAGCATGCTACTGGAAAGTGTCACATGACACAAAGCACAATTTGGTATCGGCGGCGTAGTGCGCACTATGATCGAAAATCAGACTCAATGATACCATTCTTTGCTTCTCGGAGGAGCGAAGGATCTAGCGGCTATGTCACAGTCCACACCGTGAGATTTTGATACAGACATGAGTCACATGAGGATCAACGGCCAGATCCAGCTACTCCTCGTACTAATGAGACTCTGCAGTGCTCCATATAGCATAGGTATCCGTAAACATGAACGGAGTCTTCCTGCTTTGCAATTTTCATGTTTCCAATGGAATCGTCAAGGGGATGTGATACAACTTGCAGGGGCTGCAGCTAGGTATGGGTTGGAGTACGCATGTCCACAGCAGGTGAGCTTCCAACGCAGCCCCGAGCCATGAACCGGAGCCTCAAGTCCTCAAGCCGGAGCCCGAACCCTCACTCCGTGCACTCAAATCTCTGCGGCCTGATGTGTGGAGTTCCAAGACCTGCGATCCAAAAAACTATCCCAAGTGTTGATTGCAAGGCTAGGTCCTACTATACAGTATACTGAATTACGGGGTACGATAGAGTTTCGCACCGCGCCGTGTGGCATTGTACACCATATATAGTATTCGGGATGTGGTGGACAATATTACGGTAGACGGCTGTAGGGACCGTAAGTGTCGATTTTCTCCTTGCTCAGGCAGGCGCTGTTGGAGTCGAAACATCAGCTGGTGGAAACCAAATCCGCGGTCGCAGAGCGCGATGTGAGGCGAAGATGGGGGACACTGCGCTTCTGTAGGTTTGCCGATTGCAAACTCCTTCTGCAGGGTCCGATTTGTTGGGTTTATACAGGATTTAGAAGGGCTCTGTGGAGAGCAAGCAGAGCGATTTATGGGTTCAGCGTTCGGTGTTGAAGGACATACGGATGTGTCTACAGTACGACACACTTAGCAGTTTATGCTTTTCTGCAGTGTAGTACAGTATAGTATAGTATAGTGTGACCCGTTCACCCTGCTGTCGCATTTACTTCCAGATGCGGCATCACAACGGTGAAGTTTTTGCTGTGCCGACGTGGTGTTGTCGGATGAGCAAGATCGTACTAGTGGCATCAGTTCATTATTCCGAGAGATGCTACTATAAGGTAGACTTATGAGAGTCTTTGTCTAAACTGTTCATAGGCAGTCTTCATGTCGGAAGTGTGTCGGCTAGAAGAAACAGTCTAAGTTGTGATCCAACCCTGCACCCATAATCCGCCTCATGAACACCAGACGCTAAACTTAGTCGGCAAACCCCAATCAGTCAAGGGAGTGACAAAGCTCAAGCCCTAACCCCCAAACCTGTCCAAGTCCTGATCCAGGCTGAGGGCAGCCCAGCAAGAAGCCAAGGACGGGCCACGGTATGTCCAAGTGGTGAGCCATGTTGTAGGAATTATTGTTGAGACTTTTGGCCGGGAGAGGGACAGCGGATCCGCCTTGGCTAGCATTAGTAACTGAGAGCATGTCAGCCTTCATTACTATTGTCTGTCAGTTGTAAGATGCAGTGGTCGAAGCTGCTTTGGGGGGTCAGTCAGGCTTAGAGGTTTGCGATGAATGCCAAGGTGATTCGGAGAGTGATGCGTTCCCTCCCTCTCCTTCCATCAGCATCAACCTTTCTCTGCCTCCGTCCCTCTCCCTTGCCTCGCCTCTGGCAGCGAAGCACTAGATCCGAAGCTTTGCTCAAAGGCGCAATTGAAAGCATAGTATAATAAGGTATCTCTAAGAGCAGAGTATACTATATGCATAGGCTAGTTTGTACTGGATACTATACAGACTCCTGGCCTGAAAGGATACCTCGTGTCAGCTGGAGAAGCCCATGCCCTATTGGCACAGTGCCTGGAGCTGCAAGACCCACGAAATACGACACCTGAACCATGGTGCGCCATAGTAAACCAGGGTGCAATATCGCACAGCACAGCTTACTGTAGCAGAGTAGCAGTGCAGTGTGGTCGTCGTGTACTCGCAAAAACAGTTTCACTGTAGTGCCGTGCAGTACAGTATCGCACAGTTTAGCATTATGTATCACAGCACAAACGGCTCAAGCATATCTTGATATTTTTGCTTGGTGGTTTTGAGTCTAGGGGTGGCCAGATTTCTTCGTGCTTAGGCAGGCCCTGCAAGAAGTTATCCAACCCGCTACATGAAAGACCCACGCCCACAGCCACAGAGTTCTGCAATGACTCGTCAGGCATCCGCTTCTCCCTGAGACCCCTACATCCCAAAGATTCACTTGTCCTGAAGTAGTTCAAGAGTTGTCACGAAAGTGGGTTTGTTCCACACTTGATGGCTAGACAAGGCCGGAAACTAAGGTGCCAGGTCGATGCGCAGGCCCTTGCAGCCGGCGAGGACAAATTGCGCCGGCCTCGGAGGATCTACGGAGTCACGGAGGGTCCATCATTTGTTTAGCAGGGAGGACGCTGTCTAGCAAGCCTAGTGTTCACTAGCAAAATAATAGTATACGTGCCACAAGGATTCGGGGCTTCAAGTCTTGGGTTTATATCCCAAGTTGTTGTCTGTTGAAGCAAAGTTTCTGCACATTCATGAGCAGGTAAGTGGGTTAAGGTTATCTGGCTCGGTGTTTTTTCTGAGTGGCCGTGGGTCCCGGGGCTCAGGGGCTAAACATTGGTTCATTCGGCGGTTCGGGCTGTTATCAGCATACTGTCCTCGGTGCAAAGAGCAGTGGTTTCCAGTGCGCCTGATGGCTTTCCAGCAGCTTCGGGACGTGATAGGTTGCCCGGCTCTAACGCTCCGCCTTTGCTGTACTTCAGGACAGTCTGTCTCGTGGTTTTGCTCGGGTGCCTGGTGTAAGCTGCAGGAAACTGTCTGTTGTAGTGCAGGGACGCCTTTGTTTTTCGGTGTTTCTGCTCAGTACTGGTGTCAGATGAAACGGTGATCATGCCGAGGAAGGCCGAGTATGAGGCGGAAATCTGCCGATTGCGAGCTCTGAGCCTTTGTCAGCATTTCATCTAGCAGAAATGGCATTGCAGGATGAAGGTTCTGCCGAATCAACATTTGTCCGCAACGGTTATGTTGCTACCCTGGCCACGTTTGCCATGCCAACAGTAGATTCTGCGTGGTGGTCCCACAGACTCTATAGTGCATCATGTAGTACTGAGTATAATGTACTACATGACATGTACCGGCATTTACATCTATGCATACATGCAGTGGACTTGATTGATTACTCCTAAACCATGATTTTACCGCTTCTTGATGGCATGCAATGCCCTGCTTGTCAACGTCCTGTTTGGTCAACTCCTGCCGCCTTTGCCGCAGCGTGGTCGGCTGCAGTGGGCTTTTCTATGTGACTGACAGTGAAAGACAATATGGTATTATACTAAGTACCGGGAAATTAGCGTGTAGAGTACCGTAGGAGCACTATTAATGCGTGTTTCCTTTTCCCATGAGGTTTCGATCTAGCTGGTAAGTTCTACTTAGCAAGTATTTACGTGCGTTTGCTCCAGTATCACTGCATGTTTAGACGCCACACTGGTCGTGAAACCTCAGCCACACCTTACACAAACCTCTTCTTACGACTATGAACTGTTGGCTGCGTCACACAGGTTGGAGGACTCCGAAGGCAGACAGTTGCTGCTCCCCCAGGCATGCGGCCTGCAGTGGGTAGAAAGAATTGGCCCGGGACGGAGGCAATCTAGTCTATTAAGATGTAGGCATATACACACAGAAATACTTGCATACATACATGCTTACACACCTTTCTGGTTAACTCCTTGGCCGAGTGAAGCCCTGTAATGAATGCACATCTCGCCCGACGCCAACGGTGTGGATTTGTAGCCATCACACACATATTTATCAGCAGATATTTCTCTTGCCCGTTGTCAGTGTTGTTCTTCAGACGTGTCCGCCTACTGCTGAAAAAACGCTGCCGTCACAGACTTCGGTTCTTATGCGGATCTCCCTGCGAGTGTACTGGGATCATGCTCACGGGGTCCTTGGTTTTGATTTCGGATTGCGCAGGCTGCGCCGACTGCTGCGCCGTGTCCCTCGGCAGATGCTGTGCATTGAAGCAGCCGTGGCATGACCGGCGTTGCGCATGTGTTCCATTTCGTGAGGTGCACTGCGTCAGGCATATTAATCAATCATATTAAAAAGAAGCCGACCCGAGCTAGTAAGGCTGGTGTTGGGAGCGTACGGTTCATGTAGCGACAACAGCATCAACCACTGGAGCTGTCACAGTGTTGCCGGGAGAGGATCAGAACAGAGAAAGAGACGAGAATCATTGGCATGCATGGCTCCGGTTCTGCCAATCCAGCCTACCAAGTTGACGACATGGACCTCCTGAGCGTCCTGAGCCTGCGGCCTCATTATTTTGCTACAGAGCACGAGAGCCGCGGTTTCTAGGTCTTGATGAACTCTGCGTTTCAGGTCCTGAGTTTCCTGCCGCAGCCGTCCACCAGGCCGGTGTCGTAGGGACTTACACGTCCAAATGCCCACCTGGAGTTGGGTCGCGGCCGACAGGCCTGCACTGAGCAGATCGGCAAGGACCGTGTGGTCAACAATGCTCGTCATGTAATCCCACGATGTGGGCGTGCTTTGATTCCAGGGCTCGTTCGGCATCGTGCACAAGGCCCTGTTCGACTCCGGACATGTCGCTGTCAAGGAGTCGCTGGACACAAGAATTTAAGGAGGTGTTGGTTGTAACACAACGTCCCAATCGTCATGGTGAAGGAGCTACGCTCAGACGGCCGGCATGAGGCAGAGGCCGCTGTTCCTTCCGATCATCGCAACTTCCCTTGCAGTGTGAAGTTACCTGCATCGACATCCTTGAAGTTACATGCATCGGCATCCTTGCACCACACGCATCTACACGCCATGCAGGTGCTGTCACGTTATCGACACCCGAACATCGTCATCCTTCTCGGCTTCGCGAAGACCGGGCAGCGGCAAAGCACCCAGAGCAAACCAACCTAATATTTGTTAGTAAGACCCGTTCACATCCGCTCACAAGAAATATTCATAGTGACCTACTGGGGCTTTGTGCAAAGAGTGGTTCGAAGACCCAGCGAATGCCCCGCATGCTTGCTTTTATCCTGAAGCATTTCTACAGATCAACTCCTTTCGCCACCTGCAGTGCATTGTTGACAGAAGCCCGGGAGGCGTTTCAGGGCACCTGAGGTGCCTTGAGGAAGGTGTGTTGAGGGCCGCGAGTGGCGCAGGACCCTGCGAGGCAACGCAGGTATTTTATCAGTGGACCACAGCAACCCCGGGATCCCAATAACATGCGCCTTGATGCTAATTCTCATGGTGCAGTCCTGATGCGTGTCCGAAGGAGAACCACAATTTAGTTAGCAAAGAGCGTGACATTTCCTGTTGGCATCAAAACATGTTTGCTCAGCCACAAAGGTCCGGCAACCATTGCGCCCTGTTGTTTGCACGGATTCTTGTGGCACCGACTTTTGTGACACCTGTGCCTCAAAAATTCGTTTGTTCTTACATTTATTGTTTTCACAACTTTAGGCTTGCATCATATTAGCCTCTTGTTTTTCCAGCAGTGCTTGCAGCTACAACAGTGGACGCTTCATGGCCATGACATTGCAGACATACTTCTGTATCGATTTGCTACTGGTTGTGTGCAGCTGTTTGTATACATTTGTCCCCGCATTCCAACATCATGTATTATTGCTTCTTCATGCCATGGTTCCGCGTTTACGTAAGCGTTACCATCTTTGGCAAAAAGCATCCGTCCTTGCAAAAACTCGGCATCGTGTAAGATGGCAACAAAGTGGTACAGCATCTTTCCATATCTTTCCAAGATGCAGCCTGCGTCCCAACGTAGTCCGCGCAGAACTGAAAGCCAACACCGCTCTTAGGATTTCGCACCTGGTCTTCGAGCTGTGCACCACCTGGAAGAACGCCAGTAGGCATGCGGGCATCGCATTTGCCGAGTTTGTTTTTCTCCACATTGGCACAAGTGCAGCTTGTGTCTTCGCTCTCACGAGGCTTTGTGCGCTGCGTGACTGCGCCTGCTGCCAAGCTGGCGCACACAATATTACACAAAAGTACAGCTGCCACCGTTCGATGCTTTGTAAGGCTCGTGGCCTGGCGTTCTTGCACAGCTGCCAGCCAGCCGCCTGATGCTCAAACGCAGGAGCTTACTTCGAAAAAGATCTAGAGTTTGAACACGGCAGTCCCCAGCGAGATTTGTCGGTGCCATGCAGGTCATTCACCGGGCCGCGGCCTCAGGTGGCCTCAGAGGACAAAATGTTGACATCCCACATGACAGTCAGGATGTTAAGCTTGACAACTTCCTCGTGGATGCTCGCGGCACCGGGAAGGCCACGGGCAATCACATCGTTTGATCCAGTAGTTGTCCCTCGACTGTTCATGTTTGCAGCCTGTGCTATTGTGCTGCGGTTGTACCAAGCATGAGCCTGCACACGCGTGGCGCAACAGTTTCGATTCCGCTCGACCCCCTAGTTTTCGATGGAAATGTAAGCAACGCCAACCTAGACAGGATAATCTCGAGGCTTCTATTTCGTGGCTGCTTCCGGGGCGTGATGCGCGGGAGAATGAATGCAAAGAGAGCTATGAGAGTATGGCAGAGCCTGGGTTTTGGGAGGTAGCGGACTTCGGCACCTCCGTGTTGGCATCCGGCGATGCTGCCTTAGAGGCCAATGGGCGTACGTTGCATGAAGCGACGCTGGTCATGCCTTGACGATGCCGACAGGTACATGATCGCTTGGGAACAATCGGGTACATGGACCCGGAAGTTGCCATCACAGGCCTGCTACATGTCGCGTGGCAATTCGATATGATGCAGCTGTTGAATTGCAGGTATGGTTTCTCAATATACCGACGTGTACGGCTACGGCATGTCCCTGGCCGAGGCGTGGCGATGTTGGTTTTGAGGAATGTCCGTCCTCGGCTGGGTCTTTCAGTCAGAAAATCCCCAAGAGAATGGCGAGTATCCCTGGAGTGCCCAACCTCAAAGAATTCGGCTGAGAACCCTGCCCATTATCCCCAAGGTGCCCATTCCGAATCCCGCCGAGTGTCCTAGTATCCGGGGATTGCCGAACCCCAAGGAGCCTCGCCGAGTATTCTTGAGCCAAACCGCCAAAGAATCTCGCTAACTACACCTTGGTTTTGAGATGAGCATCGATGTATGTGTCTGTCGGGTGCAGGACTGCATCCGCATTGGTTGTTCGTCTTCGGGTTGGCATGATCGAAATGATTTCGCAGTTTATGCCTGTTGCAAGCAGGCATTTACCGGCCGAAGCCCAGCCTACATCACTATTACCGGAGCCATTGTGCACCAGCCGCGCGCTTACGTCGTGTAAGCGTTGCGTGGCAAAACGTATGCAGTATTTGTTGTGGTGTACCCGCCGCATGCTCAAATTTCGTCAGGTTCCTGCCCTGGGACATTGCAAACATCCTCACGATGGCGCAACACCGAGTTCGGAGTCATCTTACTTACAAACCCCGATGACTGTGCCTACAGTTGTGTTTGAAGCGTCTGCGCGCTGGCCTGGACATGCATTTCACCATGTCCGACAGAGTGTCTGCAACTTGAGACTTGAGACCAGTTGTTTAGGGAGGGTCGTATAGGACACTTCTCTACAGCTACGGCCCCTGGTGTTGGTCCGGTATACAAAAGCGGCACCCCATCATTCCCATCATGGAGAACCACTCATACTTGTTCCTCTTTGAGGCCGTGTGGCCGGCCCCTGTAGCCACGATCTTCCTCCATCTCGCCGCGGACTGCATCGGCGAACACCGCCCAAGTTTCAAGCAGGTGCTGTCCCGGTGGTTACTCGGAAACGTTTAGAATATTTCGGTGTCAAGCTTCTTGGCACCGTTTTTCTGTGCGTCACGTGCCTTCAGAACCCTGAAGAAGACATGACTATGTAGCTCAACCCATTCCTGCCGCATGATCACACAAGCATCCTGATTCAGCCCAGCCTGCCTCTAGGCCGTAACGTCCTGCCGGTGTGGCTAGCTACACCGATGCGGTTGACGACTGCTTCCTGAAGCTTGGGTTTCTACATCTGCAAGGCAGGGGTAGGTACGACAGCTGAGGCCCGATGGTTATCAGGCCGCCGTCTCTTGGGGTTTGGAGATGCTGGATCTACAGTTTATCATGTCACTGCAACAGCTGCCACATGTTAGACGCTGAGGGGCATGGCCTGAGCAGAAGCTTCAGCATGTGTTGATGCCTAGTGCCATTAGCGCCATGTGACAGGATTGACAGCTGGTGGTGTTTCAACACGGGCTATTGCATGAAGATCGTCCGGCTTTCTTGCCGCTGCTCGTTCGCAGTCTTATTACCTGCATCTAATAAGCAATTCTGCGCACTAGCCTCGAGCGTTTGCTACTGTTATTCCCTCAATCTTGAATTTCAGCTTGGCAGGAAGACGAATAATGGCCATACAGCACTTCTGCTTTCCTATGCGGCCTGCTGGTATGTACCCGTCCTCCCAGCCTCCTGGGGTTCAAGAACTAGAGCTTTACAGGACGGTTTTTGTCGCAGAAAGTGGAGCTGGTCATGAGTGTCGGATTCATGTTACAAGGTTGCATGTTCAGCACGTAGGGTTTGAGATTGGGCCTGCATTTTCGTGGAACTTGCAGTGCTGCGACTTCTCATTCCAGGGTATCCGTGAGTGCCTTTCAAGCACAGTCAGGAATGGAAGCACAGACTTTCTCAGCTTGTCCTCTCAGCTTGTCCTCATGACCAGTTGAGAGCGGCATGTGCCCAGTGCATGAGAAGTCCCAGCTATAAGCCGGCAGGTGACGAGCTGCGTGCTTCCTCGCATCACGCTTTGCTGCGTACAATTCTCCGTAAAGAGGCGTGACGTGTGCATCAGTATCGAACCAGCTGATTGCTTGTTCAGTAGAGCTCTGGGCTGCGAAGATCCGGGAACCTAAACCTGAAATCTTGCAAACCCTGAAAGCCGTAAAACCCGAAGCATTCTGAAGGCCTTGAATGCCAACACACGTCCCTTAAAGCAACTTGAAGACCTTGAAAACCGTAAAAGCTCCAAACGAACCGTTGAGGCCGAAACAAATTGCTGGAGCTGTCCTAAGGGCTTGGACCTGTCATCGTGCTCAGACCGATTGAATTTCTGCAGCGGTGTGGCTCCAGCAAGTCAGGGAGCCACGGTATGCCCATACGCGAATGAAGCTGCCATGGTGCCTTGGCAGGGGGATGAGTCAGGAAGGAGTTAGACATTATGCATTAGCCGCGATTGGTTGTCGTTCTCAAGCTGAAAGGCTACATTGCCAGTCGTGTTATCTGCGATTTGCGACGCCGAAGCCAAGGTTGCGAAGTGTCTACAAACACTGGGACGATGCCACATGGGACCGATATAGCCTCCCGACTGGAGTCGGAGTGAAAT
Organism: Symbiodinium sp. CCMP2592; assembly: GCA_905221615.1. Taxonomy (NCBI): domain Eukaryota; class Dinophyceae; order Suessiales; family Symbiodiniaceae; genus Symbiodinium; species Symbiodinium sp. CCMP2592. The sequence continues at coordinate 131,848 of CAJNDT010004423.1, read as the reverse complement.
CCTGCCGTTGAAGATGAACACCCAGGCTACAGTCACACCATGTCACACCGATGTGGCTTGCAGTGCACGTGATGTGGGGGAAAAGTTGGCTGGTGAAGAAACATTGCAGGTTGCCTCTGCGGCTGATTTGTTTCGGATCCTCTTAGCTGCGCGTCGCGCATGCAAGACCGTCCGCTGTTTGCTCTAAATGTGCATGCAAGGAAGACATGCAGTCATGCAGTTTCACAAGGGCCCCAATACTCAATACTCCGAAGGTCGGATCCGTGTTTGCTGCTGAGGCTACTTCGAGCTCGCAGTGCTGGTCTCCCTGCCATGGCTGGTCTGCGTGCTGATGAGCAGCCCGGTTCGAGTCTGCTAGCCACTGCGAGTTACCAACAATGATGTCATGCATGACAGCTCCGAGCCCTAATATGTCACCGTGAACAGCTGAATGGCCTCGTCTTCCAGCTGTCTGACTAACCACGAATGTTTCGATCTCTGATGCAACCTAAGCAGTTTCTCATAGACAATGTGATCCTGGGCAACTCGTCAGCGCGGACTAAATCCTGCCGAGGCTTCCTGTTCGCATCCACCTACCACAGCATGCCGTTGACAGTGCGGCTGGTTCAATACATGGAGAGGAAGGCAATAACGAGTGTCAAAGTGGGCTTCTTCTCTTCCCGCATCACAGTGCAAACTTTTTAAGGGCCGTCGCTCCGGTGAGGGTGGGAGGTAAAAACTAAGCTCGCGGAATGAGCGGGCTTGGCTTTGCATGCTTTGCGCAGTTCCGAGTTAGGATACACTTGGGGTTCACATGATGTCTGCTTGCAAAGAGATCTCAGCACTTCAAGGTGGGTGATCGCACTGACCTTGCTGACTGTGTGCATTTGGCATGCGCGGCACGACGCGCAGCACGGGGTGCAGGACTGAGGTCTTGAGTCTTGTGATCCTTCGGAGTGCGTCGATATCCTGGCCGGAAAGGAAACATTCACACGTCAACCTGTAACAGTCCCCGCTGGGAAGCTGCGGTCCTGCGTCAGGAGTGGCACACCGTGCTGCCGTTGTCCTGCATGGCTGGGGTGGTTGTGTCCTCCTGCCTTGGGCTCGTGGCTTACAAGAGTTGCTCGAAAGCATCGAGCCTGCGGATGACGCCTTCGCCCTTGAGGCAGTGAAAACCAGAGTTTCCTTCCAAAGTGCTGGGTTTTCGGTGCCTGTGACTTTTCTGAGCCCACACCCCCCAAAAAAGGCCGCACTGGCTCGAACTCCCAAAAAGTGCTTCAACTTTAACTGGTCAGCTCTGAGGCTTCTACTCACAGTACTGGCTCTACCGCTCGAGCCATTCCTATGTGAGCCAGGGCCTGGTTGGCAGTTCTTTACCCTTTTTCCCTGTTTTGAAGGGGCGGGGCTTTTTATGCACACGTATGGGGGTTTTGCAGCGTTCAGGACTAGGTTCAGGGGTTGGGATTTGGATTTGGTTTTTGGGAGTTTTAGCCAGCTTTGAGTCTTTGCTTTCCCAGGCCCTGCACAGCTTCCGTTTGCCCTGAAGGCCTGCTTGGGCCAAGGTGGATTTTGCTTGCTGCTTCAGTGCGAGGGCCTCTTTGAGAGTCCCTGTTACGACCTCTACTTGCAGTCCCTGGGGTTGGAGCCTCTGAGGAACGTGCTTCCCTCGGAGCCCGCTGCGGGCTACCTGGATGCCGGGTCGCTTGGCTTTACCTGCCGACTCCTCGGGTGAACCCATGCTCCGCCTAAGCTCGCGGCGCCCATCATCCTAAACGACCTAGAACTCCAAAACGCAAGGTGTTTCGTGCATCCCGGCAACAACGTAGAACCGCAACCCCTGAAGTCCTTGATTGTCAGGAAGCTCGTGTTTGCGGATGAGGCTCGCGTCGATGCAAAACGAGGCCTGCATGTAGGGGGATATGGCAGCTTCGAATGACATCCTCAACGGCAGCCGGCTCTACCCGACTCTACATTATGCTGCAAAAGCCGACGCATGTCATTCCTCCGTGGGAGAACACAACATCACCCACGTCGGCGAAATGCGCCACTTAAGCCTTCCGCCCGAAAAGAGCAAAGCTCTACTCCCATAATTCACCCTATTGTTTTTTGGGGCGAGGCCTTGGTTTCAAGGACAGGTCGGTGTGCCTCGGCTCCGACTAGCATCGATGGTGCCTGGCTGCAGGGTTGCTCGTAAGTTTGCCTGACAATTGGAGGAATGTTCCGGACATGCAGACCGCAGAGATGTATATACCGTATTACTTACCGTATTACTGTATACAGTTCTTTGCGTGGGCGAGCACCCAAGAAGAGCTGAGGTATTGTGTCGCACCGATCATCGACGACTCGAAGCCTGAGAAGATCCAGTTCTGGGCCGCAGGGCAGGCATGGGGACACGGTCATTAAGGATTTCGGCATCAACTGCAGGTTGAGGGTGACGGCTCCAATCCGAACATGTGGAGTTGACAGATTGCGGAGACTTGAGCTTCACTGTCTCAACTGTGCAGGCGTCTTCGATGTGTGTTCTTTGCGTCGTCAGGCAGATGAAACGTAACTCAACAGACCTTATAAACACCGAACACCTCAAAACAAAAGCAAGCCAAAGTCCCTAAAACAGCCCCGGATAGTTGCAGCTATAGTGTGATTTGGGTTTATGCAACCTGACGATGAGACCAACGCAGCGGCCTGGATCCAACGCGTCCGTACCACGTTTGCCAGGACTGCTGCAGCGCTCGGGGAGATTTCGAGTGCGACGACGCCTGGGACAGGAGCTCGATTCGGAGTCCTTGCAACCGCTCAGTGCGCGCCTGCCTGGCAACGGAGCCAACGTCCCAACCAGACTTCGTGTAAGCTCCAGGAAAGCGCACGCCGGCGTCGTCGTGCGACGGGCAGCACCAGAGTGCCTTTGATGACCTTTCGAAAATGTTGCAATGCCAACATCACAGGCTCCCTTGCAGTGAAAGCTGTCAGTCTCCGTGAGCTTGAGGTACCTGCAGGCAGTGAAGCAGGCAAAGGCGGTCTACCGCCTTTCCAGTCCGGCAGAGCCCATCTTCGTGCAGTGGGTGGTGGACCCGGAGAAGGCCGCCGCGGCTGTGTGAAGGGCTCCTTTCTTACCTTTGGTTAGTAGGGAATGGAGGAATGGGGTACACTTTCTGCTCTTACTACCATTCTTCCATTCCCTACAAGCCGAAGGGAAGTTTTGGGAAGACCTTGTGCCTGTGCGCCTTGGAAAGGTGGAACTCAACTATTGGCTGCTGGGGAACGGAGTCCTGATCGGCTCCTGTCTGGTCTTCCTGGTGCTGTCTGGTGTGGTGAACCTCGGCTTTATTGGCTAGATTTGGCTAGGTGTGTGTCTTGGAGGCATATAGGGGTGGCAAGGTTATTGTGTCGAGCATCTCCGAAGACCTGTGCTCCGAGTGCGATTTTGTTTGATTCTCACGATCTGTGGCAACTAAAGGCCGGGCAGGTGGTGCTCGTGATATGATGATCCATTTTTTTTCGAGCAGACGTCACTGCTCATGATGCTCAGCAATGCCAGTGAGATTGCTGAAGGCAACAGCGGCTGCTGCTCCTGATGACGAGGATGATGACCATCACAACATCATCATCATCATCGGTGTTGGCAACGTGGGTCAGCTGATGCTTACATAGCTCCGTGCCCGTGGACGCAGTAGCAACGCAGTAGCAAACTGGGCGAGGTTGATGGGAAGCGAAGCAGCCGATGCAGGTTGGACTGCTGCAAAGTCTGGCTGCTTCTCATGATGCTCGGCAGCTGATGCTCATGATGCTCGGGGTTGTCTTCGGGTTCGCTGGAACCTTTGGCAGCTGATGCTCATGATGCTCGGGGTTGTTTTCGCGTTTGCTGAAACCTTTGTCATGATGCTCGGGGTTGTTTTCGGGTTTGCTGGAACCTTTGGCAGCTGATGCTCATGATGCTCGGGGTTGTTTTCGGATTTGCTAGAACCTTTGGCAGCTGATGCTCATGATGCTCGGGGTTGTTTTCGCGTTTGCTGAAACCTTTGTCATGATGCTCGGGGTTGTTTTCGAGTTTGCTGGAGGCTGTGGCGGCTGATGCTCATGATGCTCGGGGTTGTCTTCGGGTTTGCTGGAACCTTTGGCAGCTGATGCTCATGATGCTCGGGGTTGTTTTCGCGTTTGCTGGAACCTTTGGCAGCTGATGCTCATGATGCTTGGGGTTGTTTTCGGGATTGGTGGAACCTTTGGCAGCTGATGCTCATGAAGCTCGGGGTTGTTTTCGGGTTTGCTGGAACCTTTGGCAGCTGATGCTCATGATGCTCGGGGTTGTTTTCGGATTTGCTAGAACCTTTGGCTGCTGATGCTCATGATGCTCGGGGTTGTTTTCGCGTTTGCTGAAACCTTTGTCATGATGCTCGGTGTTGTTTTCGAGTTTGCTGGAACCTTTGGCAGCTGATGCTCATGATGCTGTTTGCGGAAACCTTTGTCATGATGCTCGGGATTGTTTTCGGGTTTGCTGGAACCTTTGGCAGCTGATGCTCATGATGCTTGGGGTTGTTTTCCGGATTGGTGGAACCTTTGGCAGCTGATGCTCATGCAGCTCGGGGTTGTTATCGGGTTTGCTGGAACCTTTGGCAGCTGATGCTCATGATGCTTGGGGTTGTTTTCGGATTTGCTAGAACCTGTGGCGGCTGATGCTCATGATGCTCGGGGTTGTCTTCGGGTTTGCCAGCTGATGCTCATGATGCTCGGGGTTGTTTTCGCGTTTGGTGAAACCTTTGTCATGATGCTCGGGGTTGTCTTCGGGTTTGCTGGAACCTTTGGCAGCTGATGCTCATGAAGCTCGGGGTTGTTTTCGGGTTTGCTGGAATCTTTGGCAGCTGATGCTCATGATGCTCCGGGTTGTTTTCGGATTTGCTGGAACCTTTGGCAGCTGATGCTCATGATGCTCGGGGTTGTTTTCGCGTTTGCTGAAACCTTTGTCATGATGCTCGGGGTTGTTTTCGGGTTTGCTGGAACCTTTGGCAGCTGATGCTCATGAAGCTCGGGGTTGTTTTCGGGTTTGCTGGAACCTTTGGCAGCTGATGCTCATGATGCTCGGGGTTGTTTTCGGATTTGCTAGAACCTGTGGCGGCTGATGCTCATGATGCTCGGGGTTGTCTTCGGGTTTGCAGCTGATGCTCATGATGCTTGGGGTTGTTTTCGGGATTGGTGGAACCTTTGGCAGCTGATGCTCATGATGCTTGGGGTTGTTTTCGGGATTGGTGGAACCTTTGGCAGCTGATGCTCATGATGCTTGGGGTTGTTTTCGGGATTGGTGGAACCTTTGGCAGCTGATGCTCATGATGCTTGGGGTTGTTTTCGGGATTGGTGGAACCTTTGGCAGCTGATGCTCATGATGCTTGGGGTTGTTTTCGCGTTTGCTGAAACCTTTGTCATGATGCTCGGGATTGTTTTCGGGTTTGCTGGAACCTTTGGCAGCTGATGCTCATGATGCTCGGGGTTGGTTTCGGGATTGGTGGAACCTTTGGCAGCTGATGCTCATGAAGCTCGGGGTTGTTTTCGGGTTTGCTGGAACCTTTGGCAGCTGATGCTCATGATGCTCGGGGTTGTTTTCGGATTTGCTAGAACCTGTGGCGGCTGATGCTCATGATGCTCGGGGTTGTCTTCGGGTTTGCTGGAACCTTTGGTGGCTGATGCTCATGATGCTTGGGGTTGTTTGCGGGATTGGTGGAACCTTTGGCAGCTGATGCTCATGAAGCTCGGGGTTGTTTTCGGGTTTGCTGGAACCTTTGGCAGCTGATGCGCATGATGCTGGGGGTTGTTTTCGCGTTTGCTGAAACCTTTGTCATGATGCTCGGGGTTGTTTTCGAGTTTGCTGGAACCTTTGGCGGCTGATGCTCATGATGCTCGGGGTTGTCTTCGGGTTTGCTGGAACCTTTGGCAGCTGATGCTCATGATGCTCGGGGTTGTTTTCGGGTTTGCTGGAACCTTTGGCAGCTGATGCTCATGATGCTCAGGGTTGTATTCGGGATTGGTGGAACCTTTGGCAGCTGATGCTCATGATGCTCGGGGTTGTTTTCGCGTTTGCTGAAACCTTTGTCATGTTGCTCGGGGTTGTTTTCGGGTTTGCTGGAACCTTTGGCAGCTGATGCTCATGATGCTTGGGGTTGTTTCCGGGATTGGTGGAACCTTTGGTAGCTGATGCTCATGAAGCTAGGGGTTGTTTTCGGGTTTGCTGGAACCCTTGGCAGCTGATGCGCATGATGCTCGGGGCTGTTTTCGGGTTTGCTGGAACCTTTGGCAGCTGATGCTCATGATGCTCGGGGTCGTTTTCGGGTTTGCTGGAACCTTTGGCAGCTGATGCTCATGATGTTCGGGGTTGTTTTTGGGATTGCTGGGAACCTTTGGCAGCTGATGCTCATGATGCTCGGGGATTGTTTTCGGGTTTGCTGGAACCTTTGGCAGCTGATGCTCATGATGCTCGGGGTTGTTCTCGCGATTGGTTGAACCTTTGGCAGCTGATGCTCATGATGCTCGGGGTTGTTTTCGGGATTGCTGGAACCGTTGGCAGCTGATGCTCATGATGCTCGGGGTTGTATTCGGGATTGGTGGAACCTTTGGCAGCTGATGCTCATGAAGCTAGGGGTTGTTTTCGGATTTGCTAGAACCTTTGGCTGCTGATGCTCATGATGCTCGGGGTTGTTTTCGGGATTGCTGGAGCCTTTGGCAGCTGATGCTCATGATGCTCGGGGTTGTTTTCGGGATTGGTGGAACCTTTGGCAGCTGATGCTCATGATGCTCGGGGTTGTTTTCGGGATTGGTGGAACCTTTGGCAGCTGATGCTCATGAAGCTCGGGGTTGTTTTCGCGATTGGTGGAACCTTTGGCAGCTGATGCTCATGAAGCTCGGGGTTGTTTTCGCGATTGGTGGAACCTTTGGCAGCTGATGCTCATGATGCTCGGGGTTGTTTTCGGGATTGCTGGAATGCCTGGCAGCTGATGCTCCTAATTCTCGGTCTTGTTCTCAGGTCTGCTGCAAAGTCTGGTAGCTGGTGCTGACGTAATGCGCTGATCATGATCGGTTCGCTTTGGCTGATGCTCATGATGCTCGGCTGTTGCGTCGGATTCCTGTCGTCGGGCATGGTTCACGTTACCCTTGAAGGAACGTCATCCTCTTGCCCCTGGCAAAGCCGCCGGAGGCTCGAAGGTTTCCTGAAGCTTTGGGCCGAGGGGCGCAGTTTTCGAGGCCCTGCATCTGTCCGACTTTGGGAAAGAAGAGATGTCTTTCTCGTGGCAGGAGGTGCGCCAACCCGTGGTGAGGCCGCCGCGCCAGGCCGACAGGGAAGCAAATCTGAAGGGTTGGTTCTGAGGAATGGGGATGCAGCGATGCAGAAGATGTCATCTTGTGTCTACAGTCATGTCGGTAACGCATGTTCAAGACCAGCGCAGAACTTCGTCAGCGGCAGACTCATGCATCATTGGCAGTCTGCAGTGACATCGTTGGCTGCATAGTTGAGTTGCAGGTATGGTCCCCTAAACCATCAACAATGGCTTTCAGTGTTTGGAGTGGCTTGCATGACGAAGCGAGGCATGCTGCTGACACTCGGCCCGGCCGGTGTGCAAAACTGGGAGCCCTTTGGGGTGGGCTCTTGCTGGGACTAGCTCAGAGCAGGGTTGGGGGGCTGTCGCCGGGTGCGTCGAACTCCAGACCTGATTTAGGATTGCAGGGTGGTGTAGTCTTTGGCGCATTTTTTCCCGAATCCGTCTTGGTACGCTTGCGTGGATGGTCGGTGTATACGTGTGTAGGTGCGTTTATACAGAGATAATGTTCACTAATGTTCACTTGGGACGTACTCACTCAATCAAGTTTTTTTCACGGTTGTAGTCTCTGCGCCAGCCTCGAGTCGTTCTGCCAAGAGCCTTTCGGGCTATTGCTGCAACCCACTAGTAATTGCTGCAGCCAAGAACAAAGCATGGCGCACACATGTGGCAAAGCTTCCCCAAAAAGTCACGACACAGGCACAGGCGGGCTCTGGCCTGAACACAAGCATGCAGCATTGGTGGAATCGGACCTAAAGCTGTAGCTGCTAGGTCTCTAGGACTCCAGGACTAAATCAACGCGCGGCTTCGTTTGGCGCGCGGCTTCGTTTTTCATAAAGCAACCGTGAATGGCTCATTTTGAGTCTCAGCATTGCAGAACAGAAAGCTTGCGTGCACAGCCCTCCGCCCCGCAGTCAACAACATTGACCCCGCAAAACAGGCGCGAAAGTGCAGAAAAAGTCTTGTGTAGTGCTCGCTTCGGCGCCTTCCATGGCCGCCACGCTCAGACGACAGCATGCCCGATGCGAGGGTTCGGATCTGAGCTTCGGCCAAACGTGGTGACCTAAAGGCGCAGACAGCGAGACAGCGAAGGGACTTCCAGTCTTAGACCAGGCCCTTCGCGATCTCGACTCGGCCCTCACAGCGGCGACAAGGGTCAACGAGCAGAAGGCTGCGAGCTCGCGGAATTGAAGGGAAGGTCTTCGAGCCAGGTCGAGTCTTGAAGTGCGAAAGGCGTACCACTCTCAGTGTTTGGTGCCGGGTTGAGTTGCAACTTGTCGACTCGCTGCGACAGGGAGACACCCGAAAGGGGTTTGGCAACGCCTGCTGTTCGCAGGTTTCCTCGCTGCTGAATTCGCAGAACAGGCCATGCTCAAGCTTGCTTCTCGTTGCTTCTTGGGGTGAACAGGACAGACGTCCGTGATCTGATCGCAGTCGGTCAAGAAAGTTCCAGAGCCGGCCTCAAACCATCTTCACCTTCCTTATGCATTCATGTGTCCGTCTTGCGGCAGATTTCACGCACATTTTCGCCACATGCAGCGTTACACGACGACTGACCATTTGTTTACTACGACGGCATCCTTAATGTAGCCAATTGACATTCCGTGCCCTCTGCTGCCGTGTACGTCCAAACCCTTGAACTTCACACTCTGCAACCAAAGCCCTGAGTTCTGAAATCGTAAAGGGGTAGATCCTCTGCAGATGCCAAATTACCTGTACTATTTTGGGGGTTCCTTATGGCAAGTATAGTATAATGGCCCCCAAACCCTCCGCCTCTTGCCGGCCTCTTCCGGCGGAGGCTGCGCTGCGAGAACGCCGCGCTGAAGCGCTCCGAGGTCGAGCGCCGGAGCGCCTCCCACGGGCGAGGCGAAACCCTGAGAAGCCCTCGGCTCTCCTTTGAGAATCCCTAGTATATTGGGGTTTTGGGGCCCATTATACCATCATTATTATAAGGAACCCCCACAACAGCATTGGTAATCATTTAGTAATTTAGTAATTATAACAGTTTCATTGCTATACCGTGTGGCATGAAAGCACTTTTTGTCTCGGGCCGGGCTTTCAGAGGGTTTGTGGGGATTTGTATTCTGTTTGACCAGGGGCTGCCCTCGCCAAAGCAGAGAGGGAGCTCCTGGAGCAGGCAGTCAGCTCTCTGCTTCTTTGCTCGGTCGTTTCTGTTTGGTTGTTGGGTTAAGGACCGTTTAGGGTTAAGGGGGTTGAGGGTTTAGGGTTTAGGGGTTTAGGGGTTCAGGGTTGAGGGTGCAAGCAGGGAATCTTGGGGGAATTTACAGCTGGCTACTTGTGTGCTTGCTGCGCTTGGAAGTGGCCAAGTGGCCCTGCCGAGCAGCGAGCAAGACAAGAGCTCCTTTGATTTCGGCTCCAGCAGGCAGCTTGCAGCACAAAGTGCAGAAGCTTGTAGGCCGACGGGTGGCTTTGCACACGCAATGCTGCGCGCCGCTGGCCTGGCGTCCCTGCTGTCAGTATGTTCGGCATCGTCGAGCGACGCTGTGCTTTGGGGTGGAGCCACCGACATCGCAACCTGTGTGCTGGCATCACCGTTCATCCGCTCGATGTGCGATGGGACCCTTGATGCTCGTCACTTCGCGCAGTACATGATACAGGACATGAACTCATGTCAGATGTCTCGAAAGCTCGTGCTTATCGCAAGTGCTGATCTCCGCTCATCAAGAGTTAGTTGTGGCTCCTGATGCAGGACATTTCCTGCTACATGCCTGGTGCTACAGAAGTGCTTCTGTCGCTCTACCAGCGTTCCCTCAAAGAGCACGGTCCCCAGAGCAACTGGACCATGTTCTTCAAGGAGGCTCCCTCTTCGGTGCGGGGGCTTGTGTAACTTGCATTCTGCGCTGATTCCGTGCGATGTTGGCGGATGACCTGCGGGGCTGTCCCGCATTCTGCATAAGTATTGTGATGCGAAGACTCCGCGCTGCACCTAGGACCCCACACTCCGTAGTTGCCCACCCCTGCCGTCTGTACTGCTTGGTTTTGTGCGAGCGAATGGGAGACCCACGAGAACTACCGGGTCTATGGAGAAGCCGAAGCCAAAGGCTGGAATCTGGAGAAGGCCAGTGAGGGTTCGGGATTGGGCCATTGCTTGTCAGCTTCATACGCCAGAGTTGCGTCCTGACCTGGAGGTGGGCCCCAGCAAGGCATGCACGGCCTATGTCGCGACTGAGTTGCAGCTCACTGCCCACTGCCACCCCCTCTCTGCTCTTTGGGGAAAGCCAAAACTCCTTAAGCCCGGAAGACGATGCTATTGCTTCCCAAAGCTCGAGGAATTCCTCCGGCAGACGGCGGAGTCGGAATCCTTGGCACAGGCGGTGCCTTGGGCGCAATTTAGAATGTTGGGCCACGTTGAAACTACCAGCAAAAGCACACGATCCCTCATACTAGTATAGAGGCGTCGGAACAATTCGTAGCGCAGCCCCTGTATGTTTGAATTGTGATGGACGTCTGGCCCCTGCATATCTTGATATCTGCTCAAAGCCTGCGCTGGTGCGTTCGTTCGCTACGTAAAGCTACTTGCTGTATTGCTTCTTTACCACTGAAGGTTCTCTGTATCTGAGGAGAGTACGGTATCGGGGTCTGTGGGTTGAGCATGGGCCGAAGGATTCATACCCAATGTCCTGTAACGTCGTACAGCAGAGCTTAAAACAGATCGAGCAGTGTATGGGATGTGGAGTTGTTCAGCAGAGAGCCCAGCGAGGATGCAGTCAGCGCCCAGGTGATCGCCTTCGCCCCCTGCAGTGTGCTTTGGGACTGGCTAGCCGTGAGGATGAGGCGATGTGCAGTTCTGGGCAGCTCGGCTCAGTCGGCCGTGGAGACGGCTGTGGAGTGCAGGTTCTACATTGGTCGTCCAGTAAATCTCATAGTCAGGACGGCCATTTTGAACTGTCTAGCCTGGCGGCCTAGCCTGATCATGTTCTCCTGCGGAGTACGAAGTACAGTCAGTGAGGGCTGCAAAATCCGTGGGCCAGTAAACTTGACTAATCTGCTGATCTGCATGTCGGTATAAGTCCAGAGATGCAGCGGGGACTTCCATACACCCCAGCCTCTCAAGCTTGCTTCTGCAGGTAATGCCTACACCGACTGGATGAAGGCCCTTCCTCCCACGAATAAAAAGGCGGATTTCAATGCCTGGGATCCTCTGCTGCTCGGTGCAAAAGAGGACCATGAGACAATCATACCATGTCATACAAAGTAGGCTCTTTTTGTATGTGTTTTTTGTAGTTTTGGGGGTGTCGGGTAGGCTTCACAGAGCCCGTGAGCAGTGAAGCCCAGAATGTAGGTCGATCGTTCGATTGTTTCCAGCAGATTGCCTGCGGCAGCGCGTGCTTGATTGTTTCATAAAGCAGCATGGCGCGGGCAGCGCAGACTCTGCTTTTTCAAGATGTCATGTGCCAGGAAAGAACCACTACAGAGCAGATGTGCAGAATTGGTAGGTTTCGAATCATATCTGAAACCCTTTCTATTCCCTTCCCCTCTTTAGCACACGCCACGCTCCTGGAAGGCTTCAGGAGGCTTTGCAGCGAGACAGAGCACGGTCGCTGCACACTTTTCGCAGCTCGGTGAGTTTGCCTTCATGATCTGGTCAAACGTGTCAAACGTGTCACCGGATGGTGCTTCTCGAGCCTTCTTCCAGGCGCGGGGATGATTCAGGAGCTTGAGTTCTTCAACTCCGTTGTTGCTCGGATGCCCTTTAGGGGGGGAGCTTCGCTAGGTTCGCTTTAGAGCTCAGAAAGGTAAGGATCTGCGCCTCAAGAACCAAAGGCCAGGGTTGCAGCGTTTGTTCTGGAGATGTTTCGGCAGGTATGCGCATGTGCTACCTGCATCGCATGGCAGGCACAAATCCCTGCTTTAATAGGTATGGTGCGGCCTATGTCAGGGCAACCTCCGGGGGAGCCTGCAAGCGAGAGAATTGCTTGCCAAGGTTCCGGGTTTCAAGCCTGCGAACTCTTTCCAGTGCGAGGTGCCCCCAGAGCTTGCGAAAGGAGGCGCCTAACCGACACCTCAATGTTTCCTGCACTTACTGCGACTATGCATGCTGTATATGTTCTACGTAAGTGTATGCTGTTTTGCAGCGCTTGTACTGCAATGCATTATCTTGTATTGCAATGTACTGTATTGTATTGTCCTGTCCTGTTTTGTCTTGTCCTGTCTTGCTCGTTTGCTATTGTATTGTGACAAAATACACCGAGCCATACAGCAGCATGGTCGTACTGGATGATTAATTTTGCTGTTTGCATGCTTTTTGCGATTCGTTTCGTCGTGATGGTGACGATGGTCGTCATGACTCATCAGCGTTGTAGAGCCTTTGCTGATCATGGTTGTGCTTTGCTGGTGCCATCCTGAATCCGAAGAAGAACACCACGTACCACCTCAGGACCACGATAATCACCGCCACGACGACCACAACGGTTACTTCGACGACGACGACTACTACTACAACTGCTACTGCTACTGCTACTGCGACGAACACCACAGCCACCACCACCACCACCACCACCACCACCACCACCACCACCACCACCACCACCACCACCACCACCACCACCACCACCACCACCACCACCACCACCACCACCACCACCACCACCACCACCACCACCACCACCACCACCACCAAGACGACTGCTGCTGCTACTGCTTCTGCTGCTGCTGCTGCTGCTGCGATGTCAGACTTGTAAGGGTGGTCGGAATTGCTGTTGGTATAACGACTATGTGATCTTTATTGTCACGGGGTATGTGATAACTGCTGCAGTTGTTGCATCGAGCACCAGAGACAACCGCATCATCACTATCATCAGCAGCATCATCATCATCATCATCATCATCATCGTTATCTCCTTGTTTTTATCTGCATCACGATCGGCATCGATGCATGGAATTCTAGGGTGGCCGAATTTCCGAGAAAGGGAAAGGCAAGTCAGAGGCGGAGCCTTCGGAAGACCTTGCAGTCTGGGTTTTAGGGGCTTGGGGGGGGGTTTACAGGTTTGGGTTGCGGGTTTGGGGGTTTAGGCCCTTCAGTCGGGCTTTCACGAGACCTGCCTAGCAATGCCACAAGTTGGGCTGTTGGAAGGCAATTGCAGCGACCTTTCTTGGGGCTGCTCGAGTCTCCAGGTATCACGGACCCGCAATCCGAATCTCATCGGGCAAACTTGAAAGGCCACTGAAAGGCTTCAGAAGGATTCTTGGACTGGGTTGTCCGTATTCGGATATCATGCCTCAACATGGTTTTCGTGAACTTGATCTCGCCAGGGGAACGCGATGAAGAGCGCAAGGTGCCCTACCAGTCGGGTTTGGTCCCAAAGCATTCGGAGGATCCCCGAATAGGCTCTGTTTCGAAAAGTCTGTCTCGTTGCAATATGAATGGTGTGCCGCTTGGATCGTCAGACTTGCGGCCAATGCCTCAAGCACTCGTTTCAGCAAAATTTAGCATTGCTGGGGCTTTCTTACCGGGGGTATCTTATCTAGCTCCCCACGGTTCGACTGTCACTGAATGCACTGTTCATTGACGGCTTACATTTCCCAGCTGCTCTCCTCTCATCAGAAAATTGAATCCTCAGAAAAACTTTCGCCTGAACTCAAAGAATCACAGTGAAATCCCAAAGCTGAATCCCGGAACTTAAACCCTCACCCGAAACCCCGAGCCCCAAACCGTGCGCCCAAAAAGACCCCAAACCCCAAAACCCGAAGCTAAGCCAGCCAAGCTCATCACTGTCCCAGGGCGACACCATCCTTACGTGCTGCGGGCTGGGGGCCATGTTCCTCGCCGTGCTCGAGCGATGCTTCTGTCACCGCAAACCCCTCCCACCGCTGGAGAAGCCTCTTATCTGAGAGTCCGGGAAGGGAGGTACGGATGAAGAACTGGGGGGTTTTAGGGTCCGATGCGCCCGCAACGTCTCTGCCAGCTGTAAGCTTTTGTGGCTGCAGCCGCACCAGCCCCACAATGGGCGAGATGTGCCAAAGTGAGCAGAGATCGGGGCGGGGCCGTGAGCCTTCGAAGCAGATGCGATCCTCTGCTCCCCTGGACGGTCAATGGCCGCATGGATGTTGTCATGCCAGAAAAACAGACCTCTTGCAGCGATTCCTAGATTCCTACCTGCAGAAGAGCAGGCAGCGAAGATGTTAGGAAGTCTCCAACTCTCCCAGCATCCACCATTATCCTGCATAACAGGGCGAAGATGCCGCCTAGAAAGAGTCACGTGAGCATGCCATTGATGCTCAAGCCACGCAGAGTCCCTCGTGTGAGGACGCCATCCTACGCGCATTCTACAACTTCCTGGGCAAGGAGCCTTTAGCTATCCGGCAGTCTTGGTTTGGGTTTTCGGGTTTAGAGTCTAGCGTTCATGGCTTATTTCAGCGATATTTTCAGCGGTTTCACGATGGTAGCTTTGATGTCGGAGTCGCGAGACATTGCAAGAGTATATAGCCGCGCTACTTATGTTTTCCACTTCTCTGTTGCCATTTGATGAATGCCCTTAATGTTGCTGAGAATGGCCAAGACGATGGGAGTTTCCAAGCTACCTCCCGACGGCAGGGCCCGTGTTAAGTGGGACAGAGATATTCGCATCGCCGAGAATGTTTGTGTTCATAAACTTGTAGTCATGGGATGTAATGGGATGTAATGAGGTTTAAGGTTTTGGGGGTTGAGGCCCGTAAATCCTGAACCTAAACCCTAAATGACCGTGCGGCAAGCTGTGAACTGTGAGAGTGTCGGCTCTGATCTTTGTCACTGACCGCATTTGCAACCCGTATCACGGCTAGTCCTTCCTCCATGACTTTACGAAGGTGTGACGTATTCTACGATTCTACGATCTGAGAATTGATTGTCCAAAGCTTCAACACCTTCCCTCGGCTGCCCTGCCGCCTCAGGCAACTCATCAGGAGCTCTTCTGGTCTCTTCCATTCCAAAGACAGAAGCCCAAACTCCGAACCCTTTAACCCGTGCCCGGAGCCCAACCAGCCCCCAAACAATTCCCAGACACCCCGAGCTCCAAACACCAAAGCACTCCACATCATCACACGCGTGCAACAGCGGCACTCATGGCCCCCTGCTGCGATGAATGCCAGCGACCTCCCCTGCCGGATCCTGCTGAGCGACACGCAGGTCCGGCAGGCCCAGGACCCGTGTTTCCTGCGTTCATGCAGGGGCTTGTCTTAAGGCTGATCGTCTCTGTGTGTCTCTGTCTGTGTGTGTGTGTGTCTCTTTGGGGCTTTGGGCTCAAGGGCTTGAGAGTGGTTTCTTGCGGTTGAGCTGGCCACGGCAGGTTCTGTTGTGTACTGGGTTACTAGGTCTGATCATCACGGCGCTTGGCGCTAGCACGGCAAGGCCGAACATGAAATGCAGATGATGAAAGCAGGGTCTGGCCATACCTTTGGTAAACCCTTTTTGAAGCTGAACAACTCCTAGCCTCGCAGCAAGATGATTGGAGACGTGTTTCTCCTGTTGCATGTGCTTTAGGAGTTTTTGTGGTGATTCTACAGTGTAAAATGAGCAAAAAAATGCGGCTTCGCCTTGAGACGTTGGGATTTGCTGCCTTCTGGTCCTAAATACGTCAACCTTGGAACCCTTCTGCATCTTTTTCGCAGGTCCTTGGAGACCGCGGCGAGGACTCCTTAGCCGGCTTTCAGCCTTACAAAGTTCGAGTGTCGTATCAATTCTCTGCCAGCCGGCCAATGTTTCAGGGCTGAGGGCCTGACTAGTCTTCTTCGCGCTTGGCCCCAACCGGAACCTTCAACCCTGCAGTACCCCCTTGTTCACAAGCCAAGCTGCAAGCGTGAGCTCAAACCACGAACCTCCACCCCGGCCGCTGATCTACAGCGTGCGAGATGGGGTGCAAACAAGGTTCAAACCTGGGCCCTACGTGCAGCCTCTTCAGATAATTGCTGCAAAGAGGTTTGAAGGGGTGAAATCCAGCGTAGTCGCGAGTAGTAACTCTTGCATGGTATTTGCTTGCTGGCTGTACTGTACAGTCTGTTTCACTTTTGGTGTTGCTCATGTTGGATTTTTGGACTTCCCGTTGCACTCTTGCATGTCTTGGACTGTCCGAACACCGTGTCTTTTCAGTTGTCACTGCCTTCGCAGAATGTGAGGCTCGGTCTCGAGCCACACTCCCGTGAGGAGAGCCTCAAGCGGCTGCGTATGGGCAGTGGTGCCAACATACAGCTGCTCCGAGGAGCCGCAGATGGGTTCAGTTGAAGGCTTGAGGTACGGCTTACAGCATCTGGGGCTGCGCAGTTTTCGAGTCTTAATGAGCTTCATAAATCTTAGGGCCTAAAGCCAGATGAAGGCCGACTTGTACCTATATCCCTGAGATATGAAGAAACCCCTTACAACCCCCCCCTTTGTGCCGAGTGCCTTTCCGAGCCGGGATTCTGGGGATCTTCAAGCCCTTGACTTAAATTTCGTTAGTAGGGAATGGAGGAATGGGGTACAACTATAACTACAATTACTACCATTCTTCCATTCCCTACTAACCAAAGGTAAGTTGAGTCCTGCAAGTCTCTTGCAGGGCCCTTGTTGCCTGCTGCGTTCCGGGCGAGAGACGAGCTCCTCGCTGCGGCTTCTCCGCAAAAGGGTCAACTCTAGCTTGGAGCGCATCTGTCTGTAGATTTGTGCATGTATGTCAGACACCGTATGTATATGGTTGTGCTGATGTACGCTTGCACGTCTGGTCTGCGTATGTAAATTCTTGTTGTGTGTACATATATGTATACACATGTACATATATTATGTATGTGTATGTGTATATATATATATATGTATATATATATATATACACATATATATATATATATATTTATTTATTTATTCACATATGTACGTGTGTGCATATGTATATATGTATATATATATATACATATATATATATACATATATATATATATATATATATATATGGTCACCCCCCCCCCCATGACAGACCATCCCCTTTAAAACATCGCTCCCAACGGCTTGTTCGTGTTTTTTCCGGAGTATCGAGTTTGAGCCCTCCGAACGTATCCCTGGAACCACCAAAAGACTGAGACCAGAAAGCAGCACGATAAGGCGCGCGGGTGTCCTACCAAGAAAGGAATTACAGAGCACACGTGTATGGATGAGGGTTGTGCTGACACACTACATAGTAAGCACTACACAGCAATCTTACTTGAGTCATATATAGAGCAGATTCCAGCATTTCTAAAATTTCCAAAATTTCCAAAATTCTCTCCCCTAACTTTCCAGATTTCCAAGATTTCCAAAATTTCCAAAATTTCTAAAATTTCCAAAATTTCCAAAATTTCCAAAATTTCCAAAATTTCTAAAATTTCCAAAATTTCCAAAATTTCCAAAATTTCCAAAATTTCCCGACCTAGTCGACAGGATTTTTCCAAAACATAAGGGCGGACTTTTTGGAAATTTTGGAAAGTTTGGAAAGTTTGGAAATTTTGGAAATTTTGGAAATCCGGAAAGTTAGGGGAGAGAATTTTGGAAATTTTGGAAATGCTGGAATCTGCTCTATATATGACTCAAGTAAGATTACTGTGTAGTGCTTTTAACACTAACGTTGACATGTATATTAATGCTTTCATTTCGAATATGCACATTACTAATTCTATTATTAACATTAATACTCCTACGCCTACCAATAGTCATATTCATATTGATATTAATGCCAATACTAACAGACACCTGCGTATATTAATGTCCGCAGATATACATACCACTATCTGAAAAGCAAATATATCAATGCATTCGTGTACTAACGTAGTATATTCGTATTTAATTTGTCATATACCCAGTTTCCAACGTGACAATATACTACTTGTTAACGTCTGATTATACTGTATTGATATGCTAACTTGCTAAGACACGAATACTGTAATATGCAAGTACACTGACACATGGCAATGGTATACTAACATATGGATATACCAAAAAAGTTGTTAGATAATATACGAATATGATAAATGAAGTAGCATACCAGGATACTCATACACTAATATGTTAATAATCGAAGATAATAGCACACCAATATACTAATGTACTCATGCACGAACGTACGCATGCATTAATATACTAAGAGCATACAAACATGCAGGTATACAAACATATTACTGTTCGAATACATTATAATGTGTTGGTATACTAAGCTGTTTATATAATCTATCAGTATACTAATATATCAAAACTAATTATAGTATTGATACGCATACTAGCACGTCCGCGAATATTACACTGATGTTAAATTCATCATTAAGACTGATTAAAACTGACATCGACATTGGCACTGGCATCAACACTAATTATCACTAAATATGCTAGTGTACTAATATACGAATACTGTAAAAGGCAAGTACACTGACATGTTCACATGCCATTATGCCAACATATTGATATACCTATAAGCTATTAGGGAAAATACGAATATAGTAAATGTAGTAATAGACCACTATAATAATATACTAATATACTACTACGTTAACATACGAATATCATGATACACCAATATACTAATGTACTCATGCACCAACGTACTAATATATTCGCGCAATCTTCAACTCTGCAAATATACTATTGTTCGAATACATTACTGTATTATTATATTAAGCTCAAAATGTACGAATCAATCAGTATATTCACATATCAAAACTATTTCTATTACTGATACTAATACCAGCACTTCTGTGAATAATAAACAGATACTAAAACCAGCATTCAGACTGATACTAATACTAACACGAGTACTATTACTGACATTGACATCGACACTGGCACTAACACCAGCACGAACATAATCACGAGTTCATATTTACTATTATTGATATGTATACTTTTATTCAATACTAATACTAATACTGATGCTAATACTAATACTAAATACCAATACCAATACTAGTACTAAAGCAATACCCATCCTAATATCAATACTACCACAAAACTATTACTCATATGAACACTGATACCAGGATTAGGACTACTACAAACAATGACAGCAGTACTAAGAATAGAACCAAGAACAATACATATTAATCCTAACACTAATACTAGTACTAATACTAGCTACTAATTCTAATACTCATACTCATACCAATACTAATGTCACCACTACTGCTGCTACTACTACTGCTACTACTACGACTACTACTACTACTACTACTACTACTACTACTACTACTACTACTACTAGTACACATACTTAATACTAAAACTAATACTGATACTCATACTAGTCACTAATACTAATACTAATACTCATTCTAATACTAATACAAATACCAATACTAATGCTACCACTACTACTGCTGTGCGACAACTATTGCTAGTACGACGACCACTACTATTAACATCAATACACATACTTAATGCTAATACTAAGAGTAATACTAATTCGAATACTATTACTCATACTAAACATCCTAATATCAATACTACCACAAAACTAATACTAATGCTAACACTGATACAAGAATTAAGATCTACAAACAGTAATAGTGGTACGAAGAGCAGAATTGAGATTAAGATTGGGACTAGGAGCGCTGCATGCGTGTGAAGAAATTTCCAAAAATTGCAAACCATCTAAAAGAACATTTTGGAATTGAGTTTGGGAGAAGTGTCTGTCGCCTATCCGTTGACAGATCCTGCCTGGGGACGCACGCCACCCTTCCCCTTCCCCACGACGGTCTGTCATGGGGGGGGGGGTGAGCATATATATATATATATATACATACATATGTATAGATATGTGTATATATTACGTATTGCATGGCAAATATCAGACGGAAGGCATTTGCACATTAGTGTAAGGCAGGCATTACATATGCCCGCCTGTGTCCTTTGCGTCTACATATGCACATAAGTCTCGGACCAAGACCCATGAGTTCCTGGCAAGATATTGCAAGGTTCAAAAGTTCGCGGCTACAGGGTTGCCGCAGTGGTGATGAGCCTTGCTGCGTGAATACGACGACGACAACAGCACCAGTAATGATCCAGAAAAAGACAAATGCTCGCGGCTGGTAGGGGCTAGAGTGATGCTCGTAGCAATGACAATGCTGGCTGCTAGCTATGGTAGTACTGGCAGTAACACCAGCAATAAAGCACGAATGCAAGCAACAGAGAGCTCGAAAGGTTTTCTGGGCGGACGACGGCGCCCGGCTGCGACGAGCGCTCTCCGGCGTTCTGGAGAAGGCTCTCTCTGTCTCGCTTTGGGCTTGAGAGTACATATCCCCTGTTCGGGTTTCGGATTTCGGGGTTTCAGCCCCGCACTTCGAAGTCGAAGCAGAAGCCGTGGCTGATCTTTTGCTGGAGGCTTTCGCGCCACGGCAGGCCAGACGCGGTGCAGCTGGGTTCGGGTTCAGCAGGGGGCTGATCGATTTTGGGCTTGTGCACTCAAGGTTGTACACTCGTAGGTTTTGAAGGTTTAGGGGCAGCTTGGACGAGCGATGATGCCCGGCGTGGGTCTTGGGTTGCTGCTAGACGTGCCCGAGCATACTACTTGTAAATTCTGATTGGCTGCTGTTGCAATGGCTGTCTGCGGGACACTCAGTGAAGCGAGAGTTCGGCCAAGATGCAAACTGATTCTGCCATCTGTCCATGCGATTTCAGGTGGCTGGGGCCGCCCCACCTTCTGCGGATCCTGCCGCGACGCGTGTGCTCGAGGAGGGGGATTTGGCTCGGGATCTGTTTCAGCTTGTGGTTGTGGCAAGGAGGGTGCAGTCTGGATTTTTGTACGTTCCGTGTGGGCGGTGCAGATTAAGGCCTGTTCGAAGCCACGGCTCGGCAAGCAGTAGCACCCAACAAGTTAGGTATGACGACCTAGGAGCGTGAAGCACTTGCCATAGCCAGCAAACAACATACTGAACCTGGCAATATATCTTGAGAAGTCACATGAGGTTTCTGATGGCCGTAGCGGCTGGAGCTCTGGCTGTTTCTTCCTGGTCTCTTGTCCTGCCAGGTGATGATCCCGGAAGTGGCGTGTCGGCACCTCATCGGTGCGCGGGGGGATCGCATCAAGCTCCTGAGAGAGGAGTCGGCCTGCGCCAGGGCCTAAGAATGGCAAAGCTTGGGCGGGATCCTGTGTGCTGCTTTTTTTTTTTTTTGTGTGTGTGTGTGTGTGTGTGTGTGTGTGTGTGCTTTTCATATATTTACATCTATACATGCATGCACAGACACATACACTTTTACACACACACACACACACACACCTGTCATTCTTATTACTATACTACACATACGTCGTGTGTGTACGCATGCATGTATGCATTTATGCATGTATGCATGCTTGTATGTGTCGAAGTATGCACGTATGTGTGCATGTATGTATCGAGGTATGCACGTATATGTGCAGGTCTGTATATGTTCCTGCTATGAGGACGTAAGCTTTGTAGGTGTACCTACATGTTGCTATCTGGCGATATGTTATGTTGGTGGTTATCAAGGTCTATCGATAAGTACCAGCACGCAACCTGGTAATCATTCAGGTAGACCCGATGCTGCATACGTAGTGTCGACCTGTTGCGACGATGCGCAGAACTGCTCTCTCTCTCTCTCTCTCTCTGTGGCTATTTGCTGAGGAGATCCATCTCTCCCCCGGGAATGTTGCCGGCATTGCCGCCCAGCGGCGTGTGAAATGCAACGGGCGTGAGGCCCAGTCGTTGGCAGCTGGGAGTTGGATGTATGTAGCCTGAAGCATGTGAATCGTTACGGCCAAAATCAAAATTATGATGACATCTATGCCAAACACTACTGTATAAACCCTGGTATTGTCATCGTAAGCGCACGGATGTTCGATGTGCCAGTTTGTGCCTGCAACATCCGTTTAGGTCTGTGTGTGTGTGGGCATGTGACCATACCCAGCCAGGATCGAGTGTAACGCACTGAAACGTGAGGGGCGAGCAGGCCAGCTGGCGTATGCGACAGTAAGACCGTAAGTAAGTGATATTGGACAGGTAACGACAGCAAGATGAATTATTGCATTCATGACTATCATTGTCTAACTCCCAGTGCATGTGAAACGTCCACCAGATTCACCTCACGGTGCCCCGTTAGGGCCACATTGAAAAGGTAAGATGAGCAAGAACGCCACATCGGCTGACGGAAGTAGCCTTTGTTCTACAGTGGTGTCATCTTTGTCATCCAGAAGCAAATCCAGTAACATCAAGTGTGACTCGGTATGATGGCAGTCAGGGATGTTATTCTCGCTCTTGCGGGGACAGTTACCGCCATTCTCCTTTTCCTCAACAGCAGGAAGTTCTCGCAAAGCAATGGCTTCTGACACTCCGAAGCCCTAAACTTAGGAGATGTGAGGTCGGTTGCCAGCCTCGTAGAGGCCGCCGCGCGCGTGCACGAGGCCTTCAGCAGTTCTCCCTCTTAGCAGCCATGGCTCTTTTGCTGTCACCTGGTGCTGCTGGTGCTCGTGCTGGTCTTGGTGTTGGTGTTGGTGTTGTTGGTGGTGGTAGCGGTCTATTGCTGCTGGCTGTTGTTATCATAGCTGCTGTATAACTCGATTCTGTTCTGCATGCTGGAACTCCGGAGTTGATGTGGGAAACAAAGTGCGTGTACTGTAACGGCGAGCTTGCAACCAGTAGCAGGAACCAGGCCAGGGGACTGGAACCAGAAATCCAGTAGGCAGCAAACACCTCGGGGAAGAGTGGTAGAGAGGGCACCAAGGGGTAAACGATGCAAATACGCTAAAGGCTTAAGGCAGATGCAAGCAGGACGCAGCACGAAGTACAAGCAGCCAGGTTTCCCTTCACAGGCCTGCGGTGGTTCCCCCTAGTACTGTTTGGTTTACGGTGGTGCCTTCATGGTTTTCGTTTCAGGCCCCACTGGTTCCCTTGGCGGTCTTCGGGAAACTGCCCTTTCTTGGTTTTCGTTGCAACCCTCACTCGGCAACGCTCTCTATCCAAGGCAAGCTTCTTAAGATTAGGTGACTGATAGTAGTTTTGGCTCTGACTCATGTATGCCTCGTAGTACAGGCATCCTGGAATCCTATCAGGGTACACAGGATGATGATCAACGATAAGCCATCCTGAGCTAGTGACCACGAGGTGTTGGTGGAGTTTGCGGAGATTGGGATCCTCTCGCTGAGATGCTTGGCTTCTTTCAGCTTCTCCAGGCTTGTGGTGTCATGACAGCAGGCAGAATAGCAATGTTCACCATGTTTTGTGTGCTGGCATCGCCGTCATCATACTCTTTTTGATCTCTGCCCTACCCTGTGCATTCAAGGGCATTTCGATCTCCAAGAGGTGCCAGTCGGCGAGCAAGAGGAGACCATGCAGAGATGAATAGCATCCTTGATGAGTGCCTATTGATGTGGCACTATGTGCTGCCAAAGTGTACATGAACGTTGGCGCATCGCATGTATAACCTTTTCGCGGCAACATCAGCAGTTGTGCTGCTGCTGCTGCTGCTGCTGCTGCGACGACGACGACGACGACTCCTACTCCTACTCCTACTCCTACTCCTACTCCTACTCCTACTCCTACTACTACTACTACTACTACTACTACTACTACTACTACTGCTACTGCTACTGCTACTGCTACTCCTACTCCTACTCCTACTCCTACTCCTACTCCTCCTACTCCTACTCCTATTCCTACTCCTACTCCTACTCCTACTACTCCTACTACTCCTACTCCTACTCCTACTCCTACTCCTACTCCTACTCCTACTCCTACTACTACTACTACTACTACTACTACTACTACTACTACTACTACTACTGCTGGCTGTAGCTTTTCATCCCTGAGCTGTCACACACCCTCCCGATGTGTCTGAGGCCTGAGACACCCGTGACCCGAACCAGGCCGATTCGCCAGAATCCCGCATTCTTTTTGAAACTGGCAAACTTGAAGGACCCGGCTGGGAACGGTTCGCGCCGCCCTTTGGGAGCAGGCAGTGTTGTTGCTGGATGTTGATTTGAACGCTGTCTTAGACTTGCCTCATTACGTGTCGCGCAATGCCTGTTTGATTTGAAGACAGCTGGCTCTGTCCCCTCCATAGATTGCGCGCGTGTCTCATCAGGGATGCTTGGAGGCAATGTCAGAGTCAGAATTTCACGTTCCAAGGATGTCGAGGTTCTGAGGTAGGAATAGAAGTATGAAAGTCTAGACGAGGCCCTCATGCCAGTGCCTCTCTGCACGAGAGTCTGGACCGAACCCTCTCGCAGCGCAGGCCGAAGGCCTTAGAGCCCAAAATCTTACAATCCGTATGCCCGATGCTGAAGCTGTCTGCGACCCGAGAACAGAACCTTGCTGTAAAACCAGTGGTGCACAATGGGAATCGGTTTCGCAGCATGGTTTGTTCGTTGTAGCGCGGGCTTTCCCGGCGGAGGCCTGGCTGGCATCGCGCCCCGCGAGGCATAGAGGGTGAAGTTCGGCTTGGGGAAGACCGAGCTTCAGACATGCGGGAAAGATCCGTTGTTGCTTCTTCTTAATCGACAGTCATTGCGACCTTCGTTTGCTATCATCGCTGTTGCAACGGTTTGCACCGTCACGTATGGTGAATGTCAGCGGCTAGTCCAACCGTTTCGAAGAGAGGCTTCGGCTAGAGGGCGAGCAGAGCAGACCACCCAAACAGGCGCCACCTTCTCCAGTAAGCGGGGTGAGGTCCGGTCGCAACCTCTCCTCACAATCTGCCCTCGACCGAAACTCTTTTCACGAAGTCGCCCCCTCTCGGAGGCACGCAATGCTCGGGTTGCTGTGCGGCAGCTGGTGGTGGCGGAGGACACAAGGGTTCGGCTCGGTCCCGATGCCTGTCACCTGTCTGGCGGCCCTGCAGAGCTCAAGGAGTGCGGCTGGTTGATCGGCAAGCGAGGGAATAAGATCCACAAGCTCCGGGCCGCTAGGCTTCAAGTGTTGTGAAAGATCTCCTAATTCTTAAATCTCAGAGTTCCAGAACTCCCAGACCTGAGAAACCTCTCAAGCCGAAAGAACTTCGATGCCAGTCAGCTTCTGGCTGTTGGACTAAGGAGCTTGCCTTAGTTGCCACCCGCGATGGTGACGAGGAGCCCAGCACTGCAAGCCCGAAGCCCCCCCAAACACTGCTGCACAGCCCGAAAAGCTCCGGCCCCTCGCTGGCACTCTACCTGCAATGTGTTTATCGGTCCCAGCGGAGCGCCTGGCCGTAAACCTGGCAGCTTCGCAGAGCGTGTCAGACTTTGTAATCCTGACACAGCCAACTCGTGAGGTATTGGTAGATTGGTAGGAGTCATTGCCCATTGCGGCTGTCTCGGCACCGCACTAGTAGCGACTTTTGCGACTGCAGCAGGAGCTGTGCCAAGACCGTCCTCGCTCGGTGGTCGAATCTCGGTGGAGCTTTCGGGTTTAGGGTGAAGGGTTTGGTGCTTGAAGATTTTGCGGCTAGGGCCAGGGGTTCAAGCTAAGCGATTCGAGTTCAGTATAAGACGGCTAAGATCCGCCAGTAGGCGAGCAACTCCCCAAGCGCTGGCAGATGAGGGATGGAGGTTGCCTCCTGCTACATCAGTGCTAGCCGTTGCCCCCTTTTCCCGTAACCCAAAGGAGATATTTGGGGCGACCATGTCAAAATGCCTCTGCGTACTGCAACTGATCGTGGATGACCTGGAGCTCTTTCCAGAGGCGGGAACGACCCACGGCCAAAAGCTACAGAAGTCAGGATAAGTCACCTAACGGTTTTCAATCGGATGTCAATGTGGGGTTGTGGTAGGAAAGTTTGCGAAACCTGCATACTCCACTCCAGTGGGCTCAGGCTGGAAAGCTGAATGATTAGAACGACGTTTTATTTTGGGGCAATGTGCAACCCGGTTACGCAGAGGTTGCGAAAGAACGCTGGAAGCGGCTACAGGTCGATGGATCCCCGCTCTTAAGCCATGAGCGCGGAACGGCCCGGATCTCTCCCTGACATCAGGTGGTCCCCACCACCAGCCTGCTCCTGCCAAAGAACCTGGCCCCCTTCGCCCCCATCGGCTTTGACGAGGTGTGGCAAGAAGAAGAGGAAGATTTCAGGAGAAACAGGACTAGCGCCGTAGAGTAGCTGAGCGGGACTTGCAAGAGAGCGCAGCACTGTCAGAGCCTGGAGTCTCAAAGTCCCGCTGGCAAGTTTTGATGCGAGCATATAGGGACGAGCCTTTCTGGCTCTGCAGAGACGAGTCGTTGGAGCTTGGCCTTGGCACCTCCGGCCGCGCGCGCGCGCGCGCGTACCTCTAAACTGCCAGCTGCCCCGTAGCCGAGGCAGCCAGACGAGCTGGCTGCAATGCATCGCTGCGCGAGACGCCGAGGTCTCGCGGCTTGAGAAGTGCAGGTTTGCCTGCCGAGGGTTCAGGAGCCCAGAGGGAGCTGATGTTGTGACTGTCATGTCGGGGCAGCTGCTGACATGAGAAATACTTCATCCTGGTGAGCAGTGGTTCAAGAGTACAAGGATCTCCTGACAGAAGATCAAGGCGTTGCCGCAATGTTCCTCTATTCTCCTGCCGTGAAGAAGGGCCGAGGTGCCTTGACGAAGTGTTTCAAAGATCAGTCCGAAGACTATTTCGAAGACCGGGCGGAGTTCCAAATCGAGAAAGTGGAGTTTCCAATGTTCTCCGGTAGCTTAACAAAGTA
The DNA here is from genome assembly GCA_905221615.1 of Symbiodinium sp. CCMP2592. Lineage (NCBI taxonomy): Eukaryota > Dinophyceae > Suessiales > Symbiodiniaceae > Symbiodinium > Symbiodinium sp. CCMP2592. Next base: position 104,993 of record CAJNDT010004423.1, on the reverse strand, counting down.
TACCATCACAGCCGGTGAGGATGCCGCCTCCCCGAATGTCACAGTTCCCAATCCCGCATGGGGAATGCTGCCTCTGCTGTCTGAAAAGCTCGTGGGCTTTTTCGAAGCGCGAGGTGTGAAGGTCACCAAGACGATGGAGACGAAACGTTTCCACACGAAGCTAGACTTTGTCATTCGGAAGCCTTCAGGAGTTGTTGCGCTCACGGTTACAAAGATGGATTACCAAAAGATTGCCGGGAAGAAGCATGTCAAGAACAAGAGGAAGCGAGAAGAGTTTGAGTCTAGTGGCTTCTCCGAAGAAGAGCCCGAGGAAAAGCAAACCTGGAGTGTCCCAGGCTTGGAGAAGATCAATTCCAGGGCAGAACTGGCGACTATAGCACTGGACATCGAAGATGTTGTTGCAGATGAAGTGAAAAACATGTTGACGATCACCTTCAAGCATCCCTTGCGGGCTTTTCACCAGCAGTCTATCAGCAAGGATGGCGAGATTACGTACGTGGAAGTGGAGGAGACCAAAGGGACGGACGCGGATTCGGCAGCAAGCTCGGAGCCACCAAAGCCGGTGCTTGGACAAGAACTGGTTCAGATTGCTCCAAGCACAATGAAGATGCATCTCTACTTCTTGGGGGACTGGAACGACACAGATGCCTTCGGTGGTGAAGGCCCGGGCAAAGCCTGTATGAAAGAGTTAAGCTGGTACCTGGACATGCTGAAGAAAATCCAATCCACGATCGACAAGAAGCGCGAGGTTGTGGCAAGTTTCCAGCAGCGGCGGGACGAGAGGAAAGGCACGAAGTTCTGCGATCTTCCTGCGGACAGTCATGCCAGGAAAGCCGTTGAGGAGTTCGACTTGGATATCACAAAGGAAACTGGGCACTGGGACCCTTCGGTGTTGGAAGAAGAGTGGAAAGCCTGGTATGACTTGCGAAAGCAAGCTGAGTCGCATTGCAGTCAGCTGTTTCGAGAGGGTTGTGAAGGGGAAGGGGATGAGGAGAAGGACGAGGAAGAGGAGTCTTATGATGACGGCCACGATGAAGACTACTATCAGTCGACTGGATTTCAACTGAAGATGTTGAAGGACTTGCGGAGGGCATACTGCAATTCACTGAAACATGCGGGACTCGGCGCTGCCAAAGCGGAAGCTGCAGCTAGAGGCCTCTTCCTGCAAAGTGTCCACGTGAGCGAGGATGGTGGCATCCAGCCCCGTACGGTTGATGTGAATGTTCGCATTTTCAGCACTGTTGGCCAAGCCAAGCTGGTCAATGTCGAACACGAGCATCATGCTCGAGCACGTTCGAGTTTTTGTGAGGAGCACGCCTACATCAAAGCGCAGGTTCATGCGGTGGATCCTGAAACTTTGACCTTCCAGGTTATGGATGACCTTGCCGGCACAGTGGACGACATCACGCTCTTCCAGATGGAACGACATCCTGGCACAGGCAAGCGCTCCTACTCGCTGGCACTGGTCAAGGAGGCCCAAAAGCTCTCCGAAGCCATTCTGGGTCACCGTCGCGGGTCCTTCACTGCTTTCTACAGCTTCTACGTCTTTATGATGGCAGCTGGTGCTGACACACGGCCTTTCACTGATATGGATTACTGTGAGTTTTGTCCACTGAGCTACCTAGAGTCGAAGTTTCACCACAAGAAGTAGATGGGGTAGGGAGGGTTGCCAAGACATGTGCAATGTGAGCATTGTACATGTGGCCTATGTGCCTGTACATCGTGATGTGACGAGAGAGAAGAAGCGGTGCAGGCAAGGATACTCTAGATGTTCATTTTCGCTGCAGAAGCATGGTCGCCGTCTGCACTGGGTCAACTTGTCAACAACAGCATCGCACGGGACTATGCCAGTGTCACGCTGCAACTGACACGGACCCGCCCGTCGCTTGACCCCTTGAGCCCGCTTTGACCCATCGCCCAGCTGGCTTCTCCTTGAGCTACGTGGCGGGCCACGCGAGCGCATCGCCGGAGCGACCAAGGCCTGATGAGTAGTGCCTTTGAAACGAGAGGCGGCCTGATTTGCCCATTCCGGTCGCGACTATGGTTAGTCGGGTTCAAAGCTTTGCCAAGGGCTCGTTCATAGCCAGATAGACGCAACCTGTGCATGCGACGCAGGGGGTTGTACTGTATCCGACCAATCGCGAAACCGGAGGTTGCCTGCAGTGACCGTTTGGTAGGACCATCCCCAAAAAGGCCCCAAGGGCCCCGGCAATAGAACCATCGGCTGGCACGATGGCAGCAAATCGCAGAGGCTTTGAAGGAGATGGTGAGGTCTCGCTGAAAGCCAGAACCTTCCAAATTTCCTCAGAAGGTCGCGTCCGCTTCTGACGCACTGAGCATCTCAAGATATCGTAAACATGACCAGTAGTTTGCTTTTTGAGTTTGTCGTTTAAATGGTTGAGGAATTCTTGGTGCATGCTGACGCCCATCGAAGGCTCACGAAGCGGCTGAAGCTGCAGCCGCCGAGAGCTTCTTGGCCCGGGAGCAGCGAAAATATTCAAGTCAATTATGGCGAAGGGTTGAGACGACGATGATCAATCATTACCATGGCGACGACGCCAGCAGCAGCTTCAGCTGCAGCTGTTCCGCATCCATGATCACGACCCCACGACTGCCACTACCACTGCGACTAGGACTACTAGGACGGCGACGACGACGACTATTGCTGCTGTTACGACTACTGCAGCTACGACTGCGCCTGCCACTGAGACTGCGACTACAATGACGACACCACTACTCTACTACTCCTACCAAGCAAAGCAGGCCTGTGGAGCTGAGGAGATGAGGGAGCCGCCGACAAAACAGGGGCCGGGAGGATTGGAGGCGCGTGGCGGTGAGAGGGGCGCATGCCTTTGTTGGGGCTTAGAGAAAGGTTCGAACTGGGCTGCGATTCTAGTTTGTCTCATTGCATTCTCACTCACCACTCTTACTGTAACAGACCTCCGAGGTTAACGAGGCCTGAGAAGCTGTGTACACCTGGAGCTGCAGCCTGTTCCTTGTCCAGGCAGCAGCAGTCCGAAACAAGCGTCATCCGTGGCGGTCGCGGGGACGCGACTTGGGCCTGCTCGGAGTTGATGAAGTGGCATTTGACTTTGTTCTGCGGGGCATCTTCGATTCTTTAGAAGTTCGTGCGGCTTCGCGGTTTGTTTGGAGGTCCCAGCCCTTATCTCCACCATTCTCGTCATTTGCTCTTCCAAACTTCCAAACCAGGGCCCGTCCATTTTCCGGCACGCGACAGTTGCAAGATTTTCCCTCACCGGAAGGAGTTCTACTTTGGGACAGCTCCTCAACAGTCTTCATCTTCGACTGCGAACCTTACAGTGATAAGACAAGGCACTGAACTTGGTTCGGTGCTCAAGGACATGGTTTCGTACAGCATCCGAGGAGCTCTTACCAGGAAAACTCCTGAGCTACAGTAGATCCTAAACTCACCAAAACCCACCTGAAGCCACCAAAACCAACCTAAAGCCACCAAAACCAACCTAGAACCACCAAAACCAAACAAGAACCACCAAAACCAACCTAAAGCCACCAAAACCAACCTAAAGCCACCAAAACCAACCTAAAGCCACCAAAACCAACCTAAAGCCACCAAAACCAACCTAAAGCCTAAAGCCACCAAAACCAACCTAAAGCCACCAAAACCAACCTGGCAATTCTTACAGCAGATGGGCCTCAATCGCCCTGAGCTGCAGGGGCGATGCCGCTCCCGGCCAGGGCCTGCGAACCGATCCGAGGCCGGGGGTTTCGTTTTGGGCCCGGGACATATAGGGGCCTAGAGAAACACCAATACGATTATTTTGGGGGTTCCTTGTTATTACTATAGTATATGTATATATAGATATGTATAATGGGCCTCGAAACCTTATTTTGATTATTACGGCCCTGCATTAGGGTTCGGGTTTCGGGCTCGACGGGTTAGGACTTGGGGAAGGCTTCTGTGTAGGATGTGGGTTTGAGAGGTATCCGTATGAGATGATCATGCTTTGCGAACAGGTAATCGTGCGGTTGGTGTTTTGGAACAGTACGTTATTGGGTGTGTTACATGTATAAGGGTTGCGTAATGGAGAGTAGTGACTACTGACTTATCAGTTTTGAGGCTTTCGGGCTGCATTTGTAGCAGTGGTTTCGGGTTTAGGACTGGGTTTCGGGTTTAGGACTTGCGGTGCAAAGGGTGTCGATTCGAGCTTTATGCAGGGTTTGCGACCTTAAAGAGGGTGTGTGTGTTTTAGGGTTCGGACAGCATCATCCTGCTGCCCTCTTCGGGGATACTTGCACCCACTTTCCAGCATATACAACGCCACTACCATGTTCGAGTTGTGGGACTCATGGTTTTGGGGTAAGCAGGGTTGATGCAGCAGAATAGGCCTGCGCTGCGATTTACCTGATCAGACTTAGCCTCACTCAAGGCCAAGAAAGAGGTAGGTGCGAGATTTAGAGTCATAAGTGTGCGACAGATGTCGCCTTCAGAAGCTGGATTCCACATGACATGTACATGAGACGGAGACTTCAGAACTCTGCCTGTAACCCCCCCTGGCGGTTGCTAGCTTGCCTGGAGGCCTGCAGGTCCAGAGGCGACAGCGCTGTCGAAACAGCTGGATCCAGGCCGAGCTGAGTTTGGAAACCCGAGCTTATGCAGAGGAAGGCCGCAGTTGTGCTGTCAAATTCATCGTTTCTCCAGCGCCCAGGCAGCTGCTTGAGGTCGTGAGTCACCGTGAGTTGTGCGCATGCGTGCGATAAGCGGACAGTGCAAGCAGATCTCACTCCCCTCAAATCTTCGACCGGTCGTGCCTCCGGGACGGTGTTGCTTTGACAGTTGACAGGCTCAGCACCGCTTCCGGCTTCCCCGGAGAGGCCTGGGTCAGGCAGTCAGGCCTTCAGGCCGACCTCGCTCCGAGATGCACTTTGGTCGTGCAGGTACGCGTCAGATGCGCGGCAGGGTGCTTCTGAGCATCCTGGCGCCACCCTGCTGGTCGTGATGCCCAGCTGCTCGGTTGCATCTTGGGCAGCCCTGCGAATAAAGGATCTATTACCATTACCAGTTACTAGTACCGTTACTCTTACCATTATTCCTACTACTGTTACGGTGAGAATTTTAAAACATGTGGGGGGCGGGCAACCCAAGATCCAAACAGAGGTAGTATGAGACACCTGTTTAAATCCGTATGTTTTAGCTCCGGGTGTTTACTTCCAGCCTTCCAGCCCTCCAGCCTTCCCAGCCTCCAGCCTTCCAAGCCTTCCAGCCTTCCAGCCCTCCAGCCTTCCAGCCTTCCAGCCTTCCAGCCTTCCAGCCTTCCAGCCTTCCAGCCTAGCCCTCCAGCCTTCCCAGCCTCCAGCCTTCCAGCCTTCCAACCTTCCAGCCTTCCAGCCTTCCAGCCCTCCAGCCCTCCAGCCTTCCAGCCGTCCAGCCTTCCAGCCTTCCAACCTTCCAGCCTTCCAGCCTTCCAGCCTTCCAGCCTTCCAGCCTTCCAACCTTCCAGCCCTCCAGCCTTCCAGCCTTCCAGCCTTTTAGCCTTCCAGCCTTCCAGCCTTCCAGCCTTTCCAGCCCTCCAGCCTTCCAGCCTTCCAGCCTTCCAGCCTTCCAGCCCTCCAGCCTTCCAGCCTTCCAGCCTTCCAGCCTTCCAGCCTTCCAGCCTTCCAGCCTTCCAGCCTTCCAGCCTTCCAGCCCTCCAGCCCTCCAGCCTTCCCAGCCTCCAGCCTTCCAGCCTTCCAACCTTCCAGCCTTCCAGTTTCAGCCCTCCAGCCTTCCAGCCCCTCCAGCCTTCCAGCCTTCCAGCGCCTCCATCCAGCCTTCCAGCCCCGCCAACCTTCTAGCTTTCCGGCCCTCCAGCCTTCCAGCCCCTCCAGCCCCTCCAGCCTTCAAGCCTTTCAGCCCCTCCAGCCTTCCAGCCTTCCAGCCTTCCAGCCTTCCAGCCTTCCAGCCTTCCAGCCTTCCAGCCTTCCAGCCTTCCAGCCTTCCAGCCTTCCAGCCTTGCCAGCCTTCCAGCCTTCCAGCCTTCCAACCTTCCAGCCTTCCAGCCTTCCAGCCCTCCAGCCCTCCAGCCCTCCAGCCGTCCAGCCTTCCAGCCTTCCAACCTTCCAGCCTTCCAGCCTTCCAGCCTTCCAGCCTTCCAGCCTTCCAGCCTTCCAACCTTCCAGCCCTCCAGCTTTCCAGCCTTCCAGCTTTCCAGCCTTCCAGCCTTCCAGCCCTCCAGCCCTCCAGCCTTCCAGCCTTCCAGCTTTCCAGCCTTCCAGCCTTCCAGCCTTCCAGCCTTCCAGCCTTCCAGCCTTCCAGCCTTCCAGCCTTCCAGCCCTCCAGCCTTCCAGTATTCCAGCCTTCCAGCCTTCCAGCCTTCCAGCCCTCCAGCCTTCCAGCCTTCCAGCCTTCCAGCCCTCCAGCCTTCCAGCCTTCCAGCCTTCCAGCCTTCCCCTTCCAGCCTTCCAGCCCTCCAGCCCTCCAGCCTTCCAGCCGTCCAGCCTTCCAGCCTTCCAACCTTCCAGCCTTCCAGCCTTCCAGCCTTCCAGCCTTCCAGCCTTCCGGAGGGCTGCTAAAAGGCTGGATGGAGGCGCTGAAAGGCTGGAAGGCTGGAAAGCTGGAGGGCTGGAAGGGTGGAAGGCTGGAAGGCTGGAAGGCTGGAAAGCTGGAAGGCTGGAAGGCTGGAAGGCTGGAAGGCTGGAGGGCTGGAGGGCTGGAAGGTTGGAAGGCTGGAAGGCTGGAAGGCTGGAGGGGCTGAAAGGCTTGAAGGCTGGAGGGGCTGGAGGGGCTGGAAGGCTGGAGGGCCGGAAAGCTAGAAGGTTGGCGGGGCTGGAAGGCTGGATGGAGGCGCTGGAAGGCTGGAGGGGCTGGAAGGCTGGAGGGGCTGAAACTGGAAGGCTGGAAGGTTGGAAGGCTGGCTGGATGGCAGGAGGGGTTGGAAGGCTGGAAGGCTGGAGGGCTGAAGGGCTGGGAAGAGGGCTGGAGAGGCGAAGGTTGGAGGACGGAGTCTGCGGGGCTGGAGTCTCGTGTTGTTGTCTTTCCGTGTGTTTTAAAATTGGGCGGCCCAGAGACAATGCCCACGGAAGTAGTATGACACACCTGTTTAACTTGTTTAGATGTCCGGGTATTTAAAAATCATCGCCGTACTACTATTACTATTCCCACTACTGTGACTATTACTATTAAAGTACTACTACTACTACTACTACTACTACTACTACTACTACTACTACTACTACTGCTACTACTACTACTACTACTACTACTGCTACTGCTACTGCTACTGCTACTGCTACTGCTACTGCTACTGCTACTGCTACTACTACTACTACTGCTACTACTACTACTACTGCTACTACTACTACTACTACCACTACTACTACTACTACTACTACTACTACTACTACTACTACTACTACTACTACTACTACTACTACTATTCAATTGAACGCTGTGCGAGCGGGCTCAGCACATAGCGGGCGATTGCCGCGGTGCACTCACATGGTGTGAAACTGACTCAGACCCTATAGCTGATCAGCCCAGGTCAGAAGACCTTTGAGTGTTGGCGGCCTACAGGCTTAGAGCTAACTGGCAGTAATCAGCCAAAGCGAGTTTGCAGGCTGCAATGTATCGAGCTTCAGATTGTCGCATGTACCTGAACATGGATAACGATTTCGCATTGCTGATAGCAGAGCAGCAGTAACGCGACCGGCGGCAGGCTAGGGCTTGTTTTCCAACTGACAGCTGCGGCAACTACTACTACTACTACTACTACTACTACTACTACTACTACTACTACTACTACTACTACTACTACTACTACTACTACTACTCCTTACATTCCAACAGACGCGAGAGACTGCGAGGCGGCGCCTCGGCTGCCCGCGCTGTAAGGGACTGGGACATCCAACGGCGCGTCGGAGTCCGGATGGAGGTCGAGGCAGTGCCCTTTTGAGTAGTAATAACAGTATCAATAATCGTACTAGTAGTAGTAACAATATAGTAATAGTAATGGTAATATGCCCTTTTGAATCTGTCATCAGCCACAAGGTTCTCTCAATCTGCAAAGTGCAGTCAGTCTTGCAGCCTGCCACTGTTGGCGAAAGGATGAAGCAACCACACCTGTTAGCCAGAATTGTTGAAACTTCGTTGTTGAGAGGTGCTTGCTTGCGCTGTTCTGAAGCAACCAAGCCAGCCAGTATTTGCATAAAATCGTTGCCGGGATGTGCTTGGGCTGCTCTGCAGCCAGCAAATCAAACCTGCAGCCAGGATTAGGTTAAAGTCGTCTTGAGAGGTGCTGGTGCTGTTCTGAAGCAACCAAACCTATCAGCCAGGATCGGGGTAAGGTCGTTGTTGAGAGGCTCCGGCGGTGTTCTGAAGCAACCAAGCCTGTCAGCCAGGATTGGCGCAAAGTCGTTGTTGAGACGTGCTGGCGCTTTTCTCAAACCAACCCTGTCAGCCAGGATTGGGGTAAAGTCGTTGTTGAGACTCGCTGGATCTTTTTTCAAACCAAACCTGTCAGCATAAAGCCGATGTTGAGACGTGCTGGCGCTTTTCTCAAACCAAACCTGTCAGCCGGGATTGGAGTAAAGTCGTTGTTGAGACGTCTTGGCACGTTTCTCACGGCAAGTTCTTCAGCCAGGATTCTAGAAAGTCGTTGTTGAGGCTTGCTGCGGCTTTTCTCAAGCCAAACCTGTCAGCCAGGATTGGGGTAAAGTCGTTGTTGAGTCTCGCTGGATTTTTTTCAAACCAAACCTGTCAGCCAGGATTGGGGTAACGTCGTTGTTGAGGCGTGCTGGCGCTTTTCTCATACCAAACCTGTCAGCCAGGATTGGGGTAAAGTCGTTGTTGAGGCGTGCTGGGGCTTTTCTCAAAGCAAACCTGTCAGCCAAGATTGGGGTAAAGTCGTTGTTGGGACATGCTGGGGCTTTCTCAAACCAAGCCTGTCAGCCGGGATTGGGTAAAGTCGTTGTTGAGACGTGCTGGCATTTTTCTCAAACCAAACCTGTCAGCCAGGATTGGAGTAAAGTCGTTGTTGAGACGTGTTGGCGCTTTTCTCATACCAAACTTGTCAGCCAGGATTGCGGTAAAGTCGTTGTTGGGACGTGCTGGCGATTTTCTCAAACCAAACCTGTCAGGTAGGTACGGCCCCCACTCAGTAATAGTTGAATAATAATCATAATATAGATATAGTAGGACCTTCATAGTAGCCCTATTATAGACTCTTACTGTATGGGGGCCGTACCTAACCTGTCAGCCAGGATTGCGGTAATGTCGTTGTTGAGACGTGCTGGCGCTGTTCTGTAGGAAGCAAACCTCATCATCAGACTCGCCGGTAAAGATGACTTCACACCTAGAGTCTAGAGCACCGACCCGCCGCTTTTTTAAACCAAACCTGTCAGCCAGGATTGGGGTAAAGTCCCTGTTGAGACGTGCTGGCACTTTTCTCAAACCAAACCTGTCAGCCAGGATTGGGGTAAAGTCGTTGTTGAGACATTCTGGCGCTTTTCTCAAACCAAACCTGTCTGCCAGGATTGGGGTAAAGCGTTGTTGAGACGTGCTGGCGCTTTTCTCAAACCACACCTGTCAGCTAGGATTGGGGTAACGTCGATTTTGCCAAACCTGCCAGCCAGGATTGGGGTAAAGTCGTTGTTGAGACGTGCTGGCTCTTTTCTCAAACCAAACCTGTCAGCTAGGATTGGGGTAAAGTCCTTGTTGAGACGTGCTGGGGCTTTTCTCAAACCAGAAGCTGTCAGCCAGGATTGGGGTAAAGTCGTTGTTGAGGCTTGCTGGCACTTTTCTCCAACCACACCTGTCAGCCAGGAGTGGGGTAAAGACGTTGTTGAGACGTGCTGGCGCTTTTTTCCAACCAAACCTCTCAGCCAGGATTGGGGTAAAGTCCTTGTTGAGACGTGCTGTCGCTTTTTTCCAACCAAACCTCTCAGCCAGGATTGGGGTAAAGTCCTTGTTGAGACGTGCTGGCGCTGTTCTGTAGGAAGCATACCTCATCATCAGACTTGCCGTTAAAGATGACTTCACACCTAGAGTCTAGAGCACCGACCCGCCGGACTCCAGGCCGCGACGCTGGGCGGATCTAAAGCTCTGCTCCTTGGAGAAGATCAGCTGGAAAGCTGAACATTTGGCGTTCGGGTTTAGGACTAGGAATGGGTCCTTTTTGTAGGCAAATTTTTGTGGCGATTTCGAGTTTCGGGGACAGCCCAAAACGGGATGGCAATATTTCATTGACGATGGTTCCTGGTCATGGCTGAGAAATCGAGTGATAGTGCCGGTCATTTCACACAGAGACCAACTCTCCGGGGTGAGGCTTCCTTCTCTCATGGCACTCGAACTCTTCGGTGGCTTCCGGACTTTTCATCAGGTCGTAGTCTTTGAACATGCCAAGTCGACTCACCATGCCGGCTTCAGCCGAGGCTCAGAATTACAGGCACTCCAGTGGCGACTGCTCTCGCATGCGCCTTGGCAAGCACCCCTGAAAACTGCTTACGGTTGGTAGTTTGCTTCTGTTTGTTGAGCTAGTCAGTACTATGCTGACAAGAATAATCCCTTAAGTGATAAATGATGAATTGTTATCGATAGTCTTGTTCAACTGTTTCGACCAGCGTCATAGGCTCTTCTTCCTGTTGCTGTCGTTTGTCGTTTTACGTTTATTGTCATTGATGACTATTGTCAGTGCGAGCGTTGCAGATACTCCGAATGATATCACTTGCCTATTGCCTGCTGAGCCACTGCAAATTCCCAGAGGCGTATTGCTGCAGAAGGCTCAGTGGCTGGAGCAGCTGCCCGCAGAGAAATAGCGGCAGACGAGCGGAAAAGAATCTTCAGCTGCGGATGTCGCTTCCAGCTTCGGGTTGAGAGGTTGCGGTGGGGCTCGCAATGAAAGGATGGTGCGCGTCCTGATGAAGGCGACTGTCGATGAGAGTGATGATGCTGAGGATAATCACGATGATTCCTGGTAGCTCGCCTGGATTGCAGCGCAGTATGTAGTAGATGGCGTTGGTACAGAAGCAGCCTAAACCACCGATGCATCGTCCCACAGTGGTGTCCCAGAACTCCTGAGACGGAAGAAAGAGAGCTAAGCTTTGAAGGACCTTGCTCGGAAGCAGATCCTGACAGCCCTTGAGGCAGCTTGCGATGTGCTTTGTCACGAGTTTCGGCTTCAAAGTCCAGGGTTCAGATCTGATACCCCTACAAGTGTTATGTGGGAGTCTCCGAAATTTGGGGACCTTAATGTGCCACCCTAAATAGTAGGATCCTCATTAAAAGGATCCCCAGGTACCCCTAATTTTCGGAAACTCCCATGTAGGGCTGAGGGTTTAGTGTACTTGATCGCTCATGGCATCGTTCGAAGACGTATAGGTTTGAAACATTGGCTAGGTGAACCCCTAGGTGGGTAACCGATTGTAGCTGAAGCGGGAGAAGCAGGCTGCGGAAGCACCGCCCTGTCCAAACCGAAACAAACCAGCAAACGTGCAAGCCAAAGCAACAGAATTGCAGAAGCACTGGCCCCCGTGAATGCTCGATGCACCAGAAGCGGAACTGGGTCTAAAAGCAACAAGTCAAGCACTGACCACCGAAGTGCTGGGAGTGCTTGGACAGGCCGGGCCGAAGCGCATTCGGCCGAAGACCAGGGAAGAGCTCAGGCGGCTCCTGAAGGGTAGCTGTAGCTCGTTTGGGGCTTTGGAGTTGGGGGTTTTTGGTGAGTTTTTGGTGGGTTTTGGGTTTTGGGGATTTCGGATACGAGGGTTTTCGGTTTTGCGGGTTGGTAATTGACGGTCACGATGAGGTTTTGTGCAGCCTACAAGTGTACAGCCTCTGGGGGAGATAACTATCATGTGCACACCATGTTGGTCATGGCAGAGTCCGGCGTAGTGCAGCAGCATCATACTGGTCAGCACGAATCGCTGTAATGCGTCATGGTGGGCAATTCTGTGCTGTTGCCAGTCACTCCGGGCCCAAGCCCAGCCGAGTTCAATGCAAGCAGCTGGCTCCTGAAATGTGTGAGAAAGGTCCGACAAACACAACTGCCCACGCCACGATTGGGACCATGAAGACCAACCAGCTGCCAAGATCAAAGTGTGGCATGCCGAAGTATGAGGTTCGTAAACATTTTCGGGAAGGTGTTCTTGGCGATTGGTGCAGGTGGCGCCTGGAGGATTTGCGTGAGGAGCTCGCAAAGTTGAAGGTCGACGTGGAGCGGCGGAAGGTGGAGGGACTTGCTTCTGATGTGTTTCCCATGTTTGTTGATTGCTACGCTGGGCTGCGGCTTGTGACAGGGACGACAACACCTTGTCATGCCTAGAGACCTGCCACACATCCTTGCAATTGACACATGTACATGGTCGAAAGATGTAGACAAGAACCGCTCTGGCCGACAAGCTTGTTTGCACTTCGAAGGCTGAGAGGAAAGTACACTACAGACTCCGATGCATGTCTAATCTCCTCTAGAAGAAAATTCAATTTAGACCCCATCGGGGAATCTGGCTCACTCAATCTGTGCAGAGCATTATGGAGACCTTAGATACAACAACTATGCGTCTCAAGCTTCTCGGCCAGGCGCAACGGCCCGTTGTGACGCAGCCGAAACCAGGTGCCGAGCGATCGTTCGAATTGTTAAAGGGGGCTCAGGCACAGAAATAGCAGCAAGCCGCTAGAGCAACCGTAGAAGATGGTGATTGCATGCCGTCGTTGTCGTACTCAATTTCTTCCACAGGGTGGGTGCGTAGTTGCTACAGTCAGCCCCGCTCAGAAAGAAGAAGATGTACCTAGAGGCAGCTACACTACGTAAAGCTTGGTCCGTTGGCCCAAAATTGAATGAGGTGTCACCTCAGTTCTAGCTCTGAAGCTTCCACCCTGAAAGGTGAGAAAGAAAATCTCACGGAAGAGATCTCCGCGCAAAAGACAGCCATCCAGGCAGGCAGCGGGGTTTGCGGGTCTTGCAGCGTCGACGCAGGGCTTCAGGCATCCACAGACTTCAGCCAGTTGGTGAAAGAATCGAGTGCCCGGGAGCCCGAGACCCACATCCACCCAACTTGCCAAGTGAAGCTGCAACCCCAGGCTCAAAATCTCAAACCCAAACCCTAAAACCTTCGGGGCCCCGAAACCCCTTAAAGGAACCCTTAGAGGAACCATTGAAGCTTAAGTTTAGGCCCAGGCCAGCCCTCAATGGATCTTCTCTGCAGGATTGGAAGAAGCGCGTCGCTGACTTGGAGCAGCAGGGTGCCGGGCTCCAGGCTGGATAAATCGACAGGGAGTTCAGTTTATGTAGCAATCTTAGGGGGTGTAGATGCTTGGGGTTACAACTCTGGGTTGGGGCGTAGATTTGGTTCTTGTTTGTGGGGTCAGAAGTTGGGATTTTATTAGGGTTTTGGTTTAGGGCCTTCAGGTTCCAGATCTCGGGTTTCTAGATTCCAGATTCTTTGTGCCAGGAGGCTCTCATGGGGATTGGGGAGCTGCAGGGGCCTTGAGCATTACCCCTATGCAATAGTTTGGGGGCTCCTCATTGTAATAGTAATAGTATAATAAACCCCAGAACCGTGTCCTACTATTAAGGCCCCTGTAGTATAGGACCCTTTAACGGAACCTTTAAAGCAACCCGTCATGTGGGAAGAGGTAGCTATTGCGAGCGCGGAGCAAGTTCTCCAGCGTGGCCGCGAGCGCCTGGATGCCGCAAGTTCGCCGCCGTGGGCTGAGAAAGCTTGCAAGGGTCATTTCCTAGTGCATGCACCTAGCTGATATTGATGCAAAGCTTCTTTCTTATTTGCATGTGCAATCAAATATGTATCCATACAATTAGTTCACTATTGTGCAAATATGTCGTTGGCATCGAGCATGCATATGTCCAGACATAGTTTCATATTCGTGGGGTTTATCCAGTTCCATTTATTTCGAAAGCAACATAATTATCGATATCGGAATTGGTGTTCATACCCTCATATGATGTGTATAAGTGTCATGAAACAATCGAACGGAACAACGGACGAACAATCTTGAACCATTGTATCAATATAAGAACATCGAAAGCGTGCTTACTTCCAAGATCCAAGTTCAAGCAGTGTCGAACGAAGCGCGCATTCAATCATAATCGGATCTCAACTAGGAAGGGACCCCCTAGTAGGAAAACCATGCTCAATCCATACACCCTCACCCCCCGAGGAAAGCTCTCCCACCTGTTGGCAGCCTCCATAAACATAACCACGTGCCACATCTCTAGCCGCCTGATACGTTCTCGTACGTAGAACTGGTGTCACAGCAGTGCAAACCTGGGTGTGAACTTGATGCTGGGATTTGCTATGTACCGGGCACCGACTACTGGTGCTACTTGTAGCTGAGCAATGCGGGAACGGTCTGAGTGGGACTTGCGATGCCCCTGCGAGAGCCATCAGAACCAGGAAGCGCATTCTCGGTACTTGGCATGCATTGAGGTGGCAAGTGTCGGAGAGCCAAAGTGCTCACGTCTCCGCCAGCGCTGTGAAGGCGCGTGGTAATACGGTCTTGCACCCTGCTGCAGGGGTTGGACCGCAAGTCCAACGGACCAAAGTTTGCCCCGCTAGACTAAAGGGATACGTGCAGACTCCTTGAATACCTCCAGATTCCGTGGATGCGTAGCGTTTCGAAGTGGTCGCACGAGTTTCGAATCTCGACACTGCTTTTTGCGGCATTGCACATCTGCGAGTGTCAGTTTCGCTGGCAGGAGCAGCTCTTGACAAAGGAGAAGGCTGCTGCGCGAGAGTGAGGGGCGACAGTGTTAGCATCTTGCTGTCTCTCTCCCTCCCTAGGATCCAGCGGCTCTCAGGAAGCTCTACTGGTATGTGATTCACAAAAGCCTTGGCCCTATGAAACGTGTCTGGTGAAGCGTGTGGAGTCCAGGGGTCTTAGGAACCTCAACGTCTAGCAAAACTGAACTTCCTGAACTCCAGTGCGACTCCGGATTATGCTTTGGTTTGGGGTTTAAGCCTAAAGCCTCTATCAATCTACGTATGTGTATGTATTTGCATGTATGCAATATGCATTGCATGTATGTAAATCTGTATGTATATATATATATATATATATAGATATATATATATATATATTTATATTTATATTTATTTATATATATATACACGTAGACATACATATATATGTATATATATATATATACATATGAGTGTCGAGGTTTCCCATGATCCGTTTTGAGGAGTTTGCGGCCCTTCACAAAGAGCGCATGAATCTCGAGGAGTGTCTTGGCTGGTCCGTGGCTGAGCCCACGCGGCTACATTATGTAAATGTTCATGGATTCATGCACTATTCTTGTTCGAATTAGCACTACCATGATTGTCACGTGCTCGTCGTGTGGTATATGGGATGATGTAGGCTTTGCCTAGCGTTTCAGGGGATGAGGAAGTAGCAGCTCTTGAGCCCTGATTGTTGATTTTTCTGACGGCGTGATCCCAGGAAGCTCCTGGAGCAGAACCAGGAAGTGCAAGAGCGTCAGCAGGACAGGGGCGGACGGCGGACGGGACTCTGGGGTAGGAACAGAAGCGAAATTATTCATCACAAGCCGTCCTACTCAGGAGGGGCTGTCGTGCAAGCCTCTGCTGCTTCATGCTTATCATGCTGGCTCTTGGCTCGAAGCAGCGGTGGCTGTATTGCCGCCGAATAGCGCCCACAAGTCAGTGGGTACTCGCATGTTCGAAGAAATCCTGTCTGATCATACCCAGGTCGTCACACTTAAGCGTGGCATTTCGTTGGCCGCCTTCCCGAGCCATTTACGTGTGAGATTGCAGTGTGCTTTCTGCCTCTGGTCAGCACGATGGGTTGTGCCCTCGCTCGCAAGAAGATAGTCTCGTCTGTTTATCACTAGATCCATTTACTCATCACCTTGCCTTCCCCTGCGAGGTGCCAGCTCTATGCCGGCAGATGCTCATCAGGTGCAAGATTCCGTGGCTGGGCAACTCCTTTGCATTTCAGAAGCCTTGTTCCCAAGCCATCTATGCATAGATGCTGGCCCCAGACCCCAAACCTTCCTAAACCCAGGGCCATTGGGTTCGAGCCACAACTTTGCAAATAGCCGAGGCACCGAATCGACTGGGCCACAGCCGTCAGCAGTAAGAAGAAGATGGAAGCTTTCTTGCAATCGCTGGTATGCTGAAGCTGTACAATAAAGTCTCACACAAATACAGATGTACGTGTGTATTCAGACATGAGGGCTGGGCTGCTCGTGCATGGGAAAAGCTCTTCTACTTTTCGGGATGCTGCTTCAAGACTGCAGAATGTACTGTAAGGCAGGGCACGTCAAATCGAACAAACAAAGAAAGTGTCGGAGTTCTCAGCGTAGTGGCCTGCTTTGCCTTCTCACGAGTACATGGGAGCTTGTTCAGATGTCATCGCTCTAGCCAACATGGCCAACAGCACTGGTAGTTCTAGCAAGGCCCGTACACGTTCTCCTATACCGATGCCATCCCAGCCGAAGCCAACAGAGCGGCACATGTTTTCGGAAGTTCGAACTTGTAGCCATATCGTGTCCGGCATCCCGATCCTAAACGTGTGCCGCGCTGCTGCTATTCCACTAATTATGTTGTTTGTCCAAGAGGAAGGGCACTGTAAGTCTGGAACGTGGCAGATCCAAAGATCGAAAGAAAGGAGGACTCGTCATTTGGTAGCGGTCACCTCTGTTTCGGCGTTTCTTCTTTGCGTGCAGCGTTGTATATGGTATTAGTTGTAGTGGTTTGTACAAAGGGTCTTATATGCAATTGCACAGTCGGCCCTCGAATTGATCCAAGTCACGCTGCTTGACTTGTAGGTGTTTTTGGCTCATGAAGTCTGCTTGTCCTTGCAAGCAGCTGCGATGTTCACACACACCTGGGCATTAGGGCCGCAAGCACTCTCGCGCTTGCGAGTAAACGACCTGCCCAATGTTCTCTGAGTCGGCGGCTCGGGCGACCAGGTGTGAGTGAAGCCTCCTGGTTATTGTAGTGACCATGACGATGATGATGGTGACTGATGATGACACCGATTCACATTTGTTCTCCCTCACTCCACATTACATGTTGGTCGAGCCTTGGTCATCCTCTTCGATGTCAAAAGCCTCAGACAAGGAGGACATTGCGGACAAGTCGGCTGCGGGAGAAGAGTCTTTGTTGGTCCAGAAGGCCTTGCAGGGCTGAGAGCCTGAGAGAGTCCAGGTCAAGCTGGTAAGCAAAGAAACTCAATCTCACGACTGCCCCCGGCTCAGGAGCTGGCTGCAAGCTTAGCGCCATTGCCAAATCAAAGCCTCCATGCACTCAAGCAGTAGGTACCAGAAGCAAGCTGGAGTGCTATGATCTCGTCTCATTCCGGGACAACCATCAGGGGCCGAACCTTGGATCAACCGGCCCGACAACAGCTCTGTGGAGGTCGATACCACGGCGACCACAGCAAGCGGAGAGACGGACTCCTGCAAGGTCGGACCGGGGTTTGCTTGTAGGACCTTGCCACATAGAGTGCAGGCCGATGGTTTGCATGGTTGGGCCCTATTGGATTCTTCTTGTTGCCATTACTTCGAGGGATGTGATGCCTTCATTGACAGCGCATGCACTTCAATAGTGGTGTTTATTTGACACAGCTGCTCGAATTCACGGCTTTGGCAGTATGTCGAAAGCCTGGTGTTCACGCTTTAGTAGCCCTGCATGCAAAGCCTTGTGTTGTTCTTATGATCGTCCTCCCATGTCTCTGAACAAGGAGAGTATCCCCGAGAAGGATCGCCGAATGTCTTGGTACTCGCATTCACGCGCGGAGGATCGGCCAGACTGAGCTGCTGGAGCTTTCGGTTTGGTGCTTCTGGGGGGCTCTTTTCCAGCTGACTGCAGCTTGAGAACTGGCAAGTCGCATAGGCCTGCAACTCCGTCACTGTTTTCCTCATCGTCAGGACTACCCAGTTGGTCGGATGATTGAACCAAACCGAAAACTTCACGACAAGCATGCACCTTGGCTGCTATGGTCATGAGCTGTCCTGGTCCACATGATGAGCAACAGGTGTGAGCCAAACCAACGGCCTCGTCGTACGTATTCTTATTACTAAACTGTTCACTGTAGAATGACAGGCGATGCTGCAGCCGCCCAACTGCTCAAGCATGACTTAAGCAAAATCCATGACCGCGACAAAGCCTTCCGAGACGAATTGTCAAGGTTCTGTCTCAGTGCCACGGAACCCTGTCACTTTCGTGATGCTGTGAGTGGACACGGCTAGCCGAGGCATCAGACGTTCTAAGTAGCCGCAAAATGTCGCAAAGAGTTTCAGTCAATGATGGCATTTCGTCAAAGGTACGGAGGCTGCGCGCCTTTCTCCATGATGTCGATGCTGCGCCCTTCATGTTCAAGCGAATGGTTCACTGCAAGAGGCTCCACGACTTCGGAGACTCATATGTTTTGGATGATGAAGTGGCTCGGACGCATTCAGAACAAATCGCGTCCCTCCATCTTCCATTCTTCCATTAGCAACCAGCCGGACTCGAAACAGAATTGGGGTGGCGGGAACGATCGGGGTACAGGGGTGCAGGAGCTGTGTAGTAGCGACGCAGCAGCAGCGGCAGCAGGAGTAGTGGCAGAAATAGTCGTCGTCGCTCGTGGGAAGGAGCAGAAGCAGCAGCAGCCTCCGTACCCACTTAACAGTAGCACAGAACAACTGCTCGGGTACTACGACCCCATGCATGCGAGGAGGGGGCTGCAGGCTTGTAGTTGTGGTCGTGGACGAAACGCGCCGACTAGTTTACTCCTTCTGCACATCAAATGTGGACATTAAAGTCTCCGTGCCCCGTTGTACACCCTAGGCCCCCAACCTCACAGCCACATGCGTAAACAGAGAGTGCTGGACCGTGCTAGTTCGTTTCTCCTCTGCCACGGCCACCCGTGCTCTCCTGCTCTTTCCTGCACCGGCCACTGCAGGTCGATCAGCACACCGTCTGACTCTCGGCTGCGTTTGAACTCTCCCTGGGCCTCGGCAGTTGCCCTACACACACACACACGGACGGGGGAGGCCAGCAGCAAGAGGTAGAACAGAGTGAGAGCTCGAATACATAGATGATGCAAGTCGAGAGAGAGGGATGGAGAGAGCGAGCGAGATCGGTCGTCCACTTGTTTCTGGCTTTGTGCCCCCGTTCTTGAAACACATCAAGTAAGCAGAAGGCATGGAGAGCTTCGGGTGCACTTGGCCACTTAATCTACTGTTCTCTACACCTCAGCTTTTTTCCCGCCTGAGCCGGAAGTTAGCGCAACGAGTGCGCGCAGTGTTGTCGTGTAGTTTCATTTCATATTTAGCTTATGAACGGGGGCACCCGCTCCACTGCACTCCGAGAAGCCGAGTCACCCTGGTACATCTGAGCCCATCCCTCAACATGATGGGGCAGCCTTCCACTGCCTGAAATGGGGCAGGGGGGGGGGGGAAACGCAAGCGCGGACCCCCTCGAGGCTCGAGGGAGAGAGAGAGAGAGAGAGAGAGAGAGAGAGCGAGCCTTCGCCCTGATGCCTGCGAGAAGAATAGAGCAGAGAGAGCGGACTGAAGCACCCAAAACAAAGCCATGAAAAGACGTGTGGAGGGCGAGTGAGTTCTGCGTGGCACACACCCATATGTGTTGTACACAACACATGAACATGTACACCTGCCGAGCCGTACCCACAGACATACATTCATACATGCATGAATGCCTGCATCCATCCCTCCATCCAAACAGAGAGACACAGACAGACGTAGACGCAGGCAGACCTACATACATGTGTGCATACCTGCTTCCCGTCGTGCCTACCCTACTTACATACATGCGTACTTGACACACGTGCACGTACATCGGCACCTACATGCAGACAAGCATAGCTTAGAACATAGCCTAGTGTACCTACATGTCTGCATACCTATTGGACATACATGGCATACAAGGCCTACAAGTATCGGACATACATTGCCCTCATGCACTGCATGGTTTACGCTACCTGCATTACACTCATTATTATCTACATCTCGTACATGGCGTGTACCACATAATACATACCAGGCATGCAGTCCATACCAGACATACCATACATGCCTTGCATACACATGTATACACCGAGACAGACAACGACAAACAGACACGCATGCGCACCTACACCTATGTATGCCCAGAATATGTATGTATCTGTGTATGTATGTATGTATGTGTGTATACATGCATGCCACAATCATTATGCACGGACATACATGCGTGTTACCTGTAGAGACGCCATAAATCGGTGAAGCCTGGTCGTCGTCTGTGTGGGCTCCATAAAGAGACTAGATGGCCAATGATGGCTGCCCTCAAAAACCCAGTCCCTGTAAGGAGCGTTGTCTACGTTCCAGCAGTGGACGTGGATCTGAGCCTCAGAGAGTCGGCAGCCCGTGGCCGGAGGCCAACCGCCCCCGTTCCTGACAGCTTTGAAATTTAGAGAGCAGCGGAATGGTAATGATAGATAGTGCTAGATCCACTAGATAATGCTAGCGATACTCGCGACAGTTGGTAGTCATGTTACTATCCATATTGAGCTCGTTTGGGCTTGCGTCACAACCATACACAACGCTCTGTCCCTTAGGATTCGCCGGCGACGACACAAACCAATGGACCAAGTGCAATGTAAATTTTGTCAGTACCGTCGAGATGACGACCGAAGGGACCGACGATCAAACGGAGCACTCGCCAGAACACCCACCGATGCCGAGCAAAGTAACAGTTTGAAAAGGCCCTGCCGGCTGCGCATAAGAGTAGCGATGTCAGAGTAGCAAGCTGCGTAAATGTCTCTGATGTCATCCTGTCGATTCGGGGGCACAGGGCTTGGACACAGCCGGCTTGCACACTTGGACTCTGTTCCATGGCTCGGTGTCTGTGAGATCCTGCCAAATTGCTTAGGTGTGCCTTCGCTCATGTAGTGCACAGGAGTGACCGCATGCGACAACCCCCAGACCCCGAACCCCACCCCGGACCCGAAGTCAAAAAGACCTCACTCATGATGCCTCATGATGCCTATGCCAAGTATAACCTGATCCGTCCTCTGCAACCCCTTCACACTCCTTTTAACAGACTTGCGTTGCATGCCCGCCATCACAGACTCCGATCTTGAACCAGGGTGATACATCTGAAGGAAACTTTGGCAGACCGAAGGGCTGTCAAGGCACTGAGGCATTTCTGGGAGCCTCGGCGTCATTGCGCTTTTCAGCTGCACAATACCGCGAAATACATAGTGATGGTGGTCATCTCCCTGTTGGTCATAGCGTGATGGTGATAAAGTTGGACAGTGCCTCGAGGCTCTTGTGTGATGCCTAGACGTGAGAAGCCTGCCCGATGCTGCATTGCACGGGCAAACTCAGCACGGACCTGGGCAGTCGGCGTGCACCATTCTCGGAGTTCGACATGCCCAATTCGTGGAGTTGGTCTTTGGAGTCAGGATTGAAAACACCTTGGGCTGAGCAGGGACGGTGACGTGAGATTCTGAGCTTCGTCATAGGGGTCTGGGTACCAGCACTGGTTGGTTTGTGCACGGGCTCTAGGGAAGAAACTCTTTGCATAGGGCTCGGGAAGCCGGAACTCCGACGACAGTTGCTGCACGCCCTTTCAGCCTTTTCAGGGATGCATGGGGTCGCATGCTTCGGCGCTCCCAAGCCGCGGCCCCCGCATCGGCACCGGTGCTTTTTAATCCGATGTGGCCTGTGTTCAACAAACAACAGTGGCCCACACATTGCCGGATAGAACCTTTCTGTTTAGCCGCGAGATTAGGCGTGCAATCCTTTCGGAGGCACCAGGCCAAGCATCTAGAGTGGAACTTCACAGTGAGAAAAGTTTTTAGATCTCAACACTTCGTGATGGTAGCCCCTTCATTACAGTCCTTCTATACTTTCTTATTCCAGGACAGTCGTTCTCTAATCGGCAAATAGACGGTGCAGATCAAGAGACTCCAGCGACGGAATCGCCAAGAATCCAATAGCAACAGCAGAGGCGAAACTACTGATGATTGGCGTTGTCGCTTTTGTTGTGGTCGTTTAGGCTGTTGTCTTTGTTGTCGTCGTCGTGTTCGTTTTCGCTGTCTTTTTCGTTGTTGCTGAGAGTGCTTTTTGCTGATGCTGATGTCGCTGTTGCTCTGGTCGTTAGTCTTGTTCGTCCTACTGGCCATTGCACATTTTGTTGCTATTTGCTACGGTTATAACCGGAGGAAAACGGAAAACGATGTGGGCCTACACCTTGTCATGAGCTGCTACACTTGTTGTTTTTGCCCGCGCATTGGCGTCATGACATTGCAGTTTGCTTCGATGGCTTGGTCCTCAGCGAGGTGCGCACGACTGTATGAACGCGTGCTGAAGTGTTTAGTATTTAGTTCGTCTGCTGTCCGAAGGATCGATCATGAGTCAGGCAGGGATTGAAGACTGCAAGACATTGGAGTGATGTCATTGATCCGGAGCTTTAGCTTGCAATCTCTGCCTGAATTATCAGTCGTTCTTTCGTGTTGGGTCCCAGGTATGGACCCAAGACAGCTGTAGGCAGCTGGAGTGCTGCACATGCACAAGCCATGCCGAGGGACCCTTTGATGTTGCCGGTTTGGCGTGTCAATCCCCACATCTTCAGGTAGCATTGAGGTTTGCCCTGATTAAACGGCATGGATTGGCAGTGGAGGCCGCTTCTGCTGTGTCACTTTTGCATCTGTGCGTCTGCTCGGGCAGCCTGGCCGCGGGGGTCGAGGGTTTGGGATGGTTTAGGTCCACTGCATCTTGGCAACCCCATGCCGCCAACAAGCATCTGCCGCTGCGACCTACGTTTCTGCTGTGTGTGTGTACCATGTGGACGAGACTTGTACATTCGGTGCATGAGCGTGCTTCTTCGTGCACCCATACTCTTCTTTCAATCTGTCTATATCTAAGTGCATCTTCTAGATTTTGTATGTGACGAAAATGATATGCAAAGTCATCTTGGGCCGCTGCAGCCTGAGCCATGTTCTTCGCCAGATGCTTGCGCAGCAACCTGCCTGGGAGTTTGGGCCCGGTGGTTTCAGGGTTGGTACGACTATAGTTTGACGACGAAGTTCCTTAAGAGCAAATCCTTAAACCCCTCGTGAAAATCATGCATCCGTGACTCGCCTGCGAATCTTCGGAGAGTGTCTGTCAAATACTCGACTACTGTGACCGGCTAAAGACTAAGAACATAAGGAGATGTTGGCGTGGTGTGATTTCAACGGTGTTTATCAAGGGACGTGCATAGGGGAGAGGGAGAGCATCTGGGCTTCCGGTCACTTGAATTCTCGCTGAAAGACTTCGTCTTGTGGATGTTGGACAAGCCTGACGGTGGCGTGCGTACTCTGCCGCCAGGTCCCGTAGTTTCGGGAGTCTTAATATCATCAACACTTTTGCGATGATTGACAGTGGGCCAATCCACCCTGCAAGGCAAGAAGCTGCGCTGTCTCAAGGTATCGCATTAGGGGTCAATCCAGCTTGAAAGCATGAGGTGTCATTGATACTGATACTAGATTCCTAGGTACGGCCAGAGGCCGCACGGCCGTTGCTTGCACTGGTCGAGATAAGTGCAGCCGTCTCGCAACGTGACACCTGGCGACTTCGAGCTTGCGATTGCCAGTAGGAGAGCTTTGAGCAGGCACGCTCCTTTCGTTAAAACGTACAGGCTGCTGGGTATCTGCTCTGCCTAGGAAAACCCGAAGAGTTAGAGCCCGGAAGTCGCATGCGGATCTTGCTAAAGCCTACGGACGAAGGCGTGCCTGCCTGGCCATTTCTGTGCATGACATCCGCCGAGGCTGCTAACCGTCAACAGCCTGCGTTTTGACTGCCTCAACCAAAAACGCCACTCCCTTACCCAAAGAGCCCTTCTAGATTCTATACTGGTGATTCTGCTGGTAGAGTTTCAGTGTTTGTTTTGCTTTTTCAGGCTGTCTCAAGCAGAGCTGACGACTGGAGGGCCTCCAGTGGTCCTTGCTATGTCGGACTCGGGCTGTGGAACTCTGCCTGGGATCTTCGGGTTGGTCCTGTCATTACCCAATTCCTGAAAGAGTCGACAGAGGAGCAGGACTAGGAGTGTCAGACATAAGGGATTCCTCATATAGATCCCTCCCTAACTAGCCGGGATCGGTAGTAAGGGGAAACCGAACAACAAAACGACACCCGACAAATTGGAGGAGGAGCTCTGGTGACTGCTGAGTAGGAATGGTATCGCGCTCCTTGCGCCGGCAGACCCCATCTGAGGCCGCCTGACATGCAGACGCATGGGAAGGGATGAGGCGAGTCATCAGTATCTGCTAGACCTGTCAGGTCTGTATAGATCGATGCGAAAGCATCTTCTTGCTTATTCGCCCCCTTTTTTGAGTGCAGCTTTACTTCAATACGCCATAGCCCTCACTCCCTGTCTGGAGCCCTGCGCTTTGAATGATGAGACCCGGTCGGTGCAAGGGTGAAGTGAAGGCAGTGCCCATGCTCACTGCAGTCTCACGACCCTCGTATGATCATGGCCGTCAAAATCCGAAAAGCGGTGGTAGTGAGAGAAATCAACACTACATCCGGGCACCGACTTGTGAAGCAGTACATCCTTAAGCTGTCGTCTCCGCGTCAACTCGCTGGCATCGATTCTTCGGAAGCTGAAAAAACGGCCTCGCATTGTAGCAACTGTCTCTGACGGTTGATAGAAGAAGCTGCATGCAGCATGAGAAGCAGTATCAGTAGTCGGAGTCGTGGTGATAGTCGTCGTTGTCGCAGCAGTAGTAGTAGTAGTAGTAGTAGTCGTAGTCGTAGTCGTAGTCGTAGTGGTAGTGGTAGTGGTAGTCTTAGGTGGTGGGTGGTGGGTGGTGGGTGGTGGGTGGTAGGTGGTAGGTGGTAGGTGGTAGTGGTAGGCGGTAGGTGGTAGTGGTAGTGGTAGTGGTCGTGGTCGTGATCGTGGTCGTGGTAGTGGTAGCAGCAGGAGTCGTCGTCGTAGTATTCGTCGAAGTAGTAGTAGCAGCAGCAGCAGTAGTAGTCGTAGTCGTAGTGGTAGGAATAAGTAGTATAGTAGTCGTCGTCGTAGTATAGTTGGAGTAGCAGCAGCCGCAGTAGCAGCCGCGGCAGCAGCAGCATTGGCAGTAGAAGTAGCAGCAGCAGAGCAGCGTGTTTGCAGTTGTTGAGGTCACAAGTAGAGCTGGAGTTGGTAGTAGCATTGCAACGGAACACATGCTGAAGTTGGTTTAGAGCCGAGGGTCTGGCTTTGCCTTGCCAGGATCTTCACCGACGCAACTCGGAACTCTCACAGCTGCGGCGCCGCAGCGATGCGTCGATGAGGCAGTGCTCCTGCGTCCACGCACCTGTTGTTGTTGCTGTTGCTGTTGCTGCTGTAGGTGTTGCTGTCGCTGTTGCTCTGGCTGTGGCTGCGGCTGTAGCCGTGGCTGTGGCTGTTGCTGTTGTTGTTGCTGTTGCTGTGGCTGCTTCTGTTGCTGTTGTTGTGGTTTGCCCAGAGCATTCCAGGTATGCGTTCTGATATGGCACGCTCTGCAATGTTTAGTTGGTGAATCGGCTGAACGGATGTGCGTAGGTTCCTGCTGTGCGAGTCTCGCATCACCACAGTACCATTGGTGTTGCTCCGTCAAATTGTGTTTCGCCTTTGTCGGCGTCGTTCGAGGCAAGTGGTCGTGGTCCACCAGGAAGAGATTCTCAAGATGCGAGACGAGCTGAAGGCAACTGCTTTCACCAGTATCTTATGGTTGCCATAGCTGTGACCAAAAAACAAGTGACGAAACCTTTCGCTATCAAATCAAAAGCAGCAGCTGCAACATTACACGCCTGTGTTGCCGCTGTCATCGCCGTGGCAGCGCCAGTACACGATGCAGCAACGGCAGTACTAGTGGTGGTGATAATGGTAGTTATGGTTGTGGTGGTGGTAGTAGTCGTAGTAGGACTGGTAGTAGTAGTGGCAGTAGTTGTAGTAGTAGCAGCAGCAGCAGCAGCAGGAGTAGTAGTAGCAGCAGCAGCAGCAGTAGTAGAAGTAGTAGTAGTAGTAGTAGTAGTAGTAGTAGTAGTAGTAGTAGTAGTAGTAGGTGCTGTCGTAGTCGTAGTCGTAGTAGTAGCAGGACCAGTATTATCTTTGGTATTAATAAAGTGCAGGTAGGAGTTGGAGAAAAAGTAGGAGGAGCAGGAGCTGCAGCAGGGGCTGGCGCGTCGCAAGCACGCAACATCTTCACAATGTGACGGTTTTGCCTGCTGGCCCACACGTCATGGAATTGTAATGGTTTCACGCAGGGGTTTTGTGAATATCGTCCAGGTCCGGTGCTTCACTCCGTCGAACTCCAGATTCAGAAACAGAACCAGAGTAGTAGATATGTGATAGTTGAGCTCTTGTATTACTCGAAACGTTCGGTGCGAGGTGATGGTGATACGATGACATTGATGATGTTCATTAGCGATACTGCTGTTTCCGCGTCTTCTTCTGTCGCAAAGTCAGACAGAAGACGTAACAGAGTCCAAGCCTGCTAGTCTTTCATGCTCCCAGATCCAAGCAAAGGAACTGTCCTGCTTCTCATGTGAGTGACAGCATTTTCCGGACCCACAGCTCTTTAGAAGAGCCCGGGGCAGCCTTGGGGTCGTCTGTGTGCAAATCATGCAGGCGAAGGAAGGAAACCTGGAAGAGGCCTCTGCTGGCGGAAACTTTCCTCGGTTCTGCGGTTGTTGCAGAGCTTGACATCCGTACCACCATGATGTAGTAATTAGTCTTCTTGCCTCAACGTTAGGGTATGCGGTATGTGTCTTTACACATACACTATAATGTTGAAACCTATGTGCGTATGCATATGTTAGCAGCATGCATACAGTGCATACATACGCACCTCCATACATGCATGCATGCATGGATATGTTTGTTGTGGTGTTCTTTGCTGCTTCTCTTCGTGTCTGGATCTTTTTCAACTTCTGTGTCCGTGCATTTGTATGCGACAGATAAGCGTCCACGACAGGCATTAATTTGCAGGTGAAAGGGTGCAGGGCTGGATTGTGTTGTCCGTGTTTGGAGGGTGGTGTTCGGTTCTGTTTGTACTGTGCCAAAGCTCAGCAAAGCACACTTCCTCTGGCTTTCACGGTGGACGATGATCCGAAGTTCAAGCGGACTTTGACTGTATGCACAAGAACATAGATACATACATAGAGAACAGTGTCAAACAGGTTCGATCTCGGAGAAAGTCGACGACCGCGGATGCGAAGGGTGCCGTCTTGGATGGCAGGCCCAACAGGTTGTGTTCAGAACCCACACTTACGATTTGCAAGATGGCGGTGGTGATAATGATGACCGTTGGCACCACCATGGATATCACCTCACCACGTTGATTTCAACATGCTCGCACCTGAGAGGCGACGCATCTCGGTCCTTGAGCAGCAGGTCGAGCAGCAGGTTCATTTCCGAGAATGTGCAGGATCCGACAGAAGGTAGAACCAGGATCATTGTCTAGGGCGCACTTGCCCTGCTATGTTGCATGTGTCTCTAAATGAGTACTGTAGTCCTTCTCATCATGATTGCTAGAATGCTAGAAAAAAGTATTACCATTTTCAGCTATCGCTAATGTCAACATACTTGTGGTACACGATACGTGTCGTGGCAACTACTATCGTATCTTCTCCTACTGCATTGTTTTGCTACCAGTGTTGTTGTTATGCTTCAATATGTTTGCAGCGTGGGATTCAAGGATGATTCGGGAACGTTCGTGCTATTTCGTGCCGAAGCTTAGATATGTGCAGACCGAGAGTTAGTTAGCAAGGGTCATGCCCCTTGGGAAGATGGTCCCAAAACCCGTACCCCCCCCCCCTACGCTTTTACACCTATTTTAAATAAGCCTAGTCAAGTAGGGAGTTCTAAAGACCATCTTCCCAACAGGCGTGACTAGGTTGGGGCAAGGTGGGGTTCGTTCGAAATGCGTGGCTTAGGTGGATTTTCGTGATCTTGAAGGTTCAGGGATGTTTAGGTCTGCTTTTGTGGGGCGTCTGTTTTGGAACTGCCGGTGCTTCTGCTCAAAGGGGAAATGTTAGGAGCACTGTCGGATGATGCCGTGGTGAAGTACGGAGATGAGGAGCAAGGCATCCAGATCAGCCATGACACGTTTCTGTGAGGGTTTAGGGTTTAGGGTTTAGGGTTTAGGGTTTAGGGTTCTCGCAAGGAGATTGCTCGCCTTGACTTTGAGAGATGCAGATGGTTATGCAGTCGTTCCATCCTATGGCAACGTAGCAAAGGACCAGATATACACGGTCCACGCCAATCCTGCACCATCAGATGCGCCCCACCTGCATTTAAGAACTCCTCTTCCTCTTCTGTCGCTTTAACCTTTGTGCTTGTTGGGTTGTATAGTAATTGAGGCTTGCTAGTTTCCTTAGTTGGTTTGGGGCTTGTTTGCTTCACGTAAGGGCTTCGTCATGCCGGAGTTCATTGACTGGCTACAAGGTGCTTCGATGAGCAGTGAGCAGGAGAGCCAAGAAGCAGGGCTCACCTATTTGGCAAACCGCCACATGCAGAATACAAATCCGCGGCACCTGCCATGGAGGTGCTCCGTCATTGTCGAACGAGAATGCTACACAAAGTTCCTCGACTTTATGAAGACATGGCGTGATGACGACTT
Source organism: Symbiodinium sp. CCMP2592 (assembly GCA_905221615.1). Taxonomy (NCBI): domain Eukaryota; class Dinophyceae; order Suessiales; family Symbiodiniaceae; genus Symbiodinium; species Symbiodinium sp. CCMP2592. Next base: position 76,444 of record CAJNDT010004423.1, on the reverse strand, counting down.
TCGCTGTGTAGTCAGTGGCACACCCGGCATAGGAAAGACCACGCTCATCTACTACCTCATCTGGCTCTTTCTGGCTGACAAGTTGGACTATGAGTGGATTGTGTTGGGCACTGCCGAACGGTTGATTGCCATTGCAAAGGATGGCAAGTGCAACCCCCACAGGACCGGAGATGAGCCAATGCTGGAGAAGTCCTTGGGCTTGTTCGACATCAAGCCCGATGCGACGGTAGCAAAAGGTCAGGAGAGCCTCAACACACAGAATGCCAACAGGCACTTCAGGGTGTGCCACATGGTGATTGTCGCGACCGTCGGCTTTCGAGCAGTGCTTGGAGAGTTCTGGAAGACTCCTAGCACTACCAAGTATTTTCCTGTGTGGTCGCCCACATCCAGCTCTGGATTGAGCCAACACCTGAGGCTGACTGATTCTGACTGGAAGAAGCGTATCGAGGTATGTGGCGACTGTATTCCCCGCTTGGTTCATAATGAGTTTGGGCTTGACAACCTAAAAAATCAAGTGGAGAGGTTCTGCGATGCTGTTTTTGGCACGCTCAACGTCGCAGAGAAGCGAACTTCGGTCAAGCAGGCGCATACCATGCTTGTTTTACAGCCAAGCCCTGATATGAAGGAACGCGAATGCCCGTCCTTTGTGCCTCTTCTGACAGCTGACGCAGACGATGGTTCTGCTGAAGCCAAGGAAGGCGAGACCATAGGACTTGTCTCTACCTACGTTCGGGATGCGCTCTTTAACAGCATGACCTCCTGCAGATCCGATGAGAATCTCAGCAACTTGGTGCAGAGAATGCCCGAAATTGTGCGATATTATTTTCAGGATGCAGTTCTTAATGCGATTGGTCGTGGCGATGCAACGCTGCGCAACGAGGATGCCTCCAACATTGTCCTGCCGTTCAAAAAACTGGAGTTTTGCACTGGGGCAAAGACGTGTCCCAAACCCAACGTGCTTTACAGACATCCACCCCAGCAAGACAGGATGAGGTCAATTAATGCCTTTGGGTGCTGTGGTGATACGCTCTATCTGCTTCAACCCACCACCGGACAGAGGCACACTAAAGTCATTTCTAGTCATATCAAGGAGCTTATTGACCTTGACAATCTGCCGGACACAGTCAAAAAAGTGGTTGCGCTCTACGTTCGCCCTTGTCATTGCGGAGAGCCTCTGCGATTGGTTGAGCCCTCGCGAAGGAAAGAACAGCCCCAAAGGGCAGATTTGCAAGAAGGCTTTCAGCTCCGTGATAGTAGCCTCGCTTTATTTCACTCGGAGTTACTCAAAGCATCTTCAAAAAGCCATGTGCCAAAAAGAGCACCGAATGCCACCCCTTTCAACCCACGAGCAAAACAGCCGATCCCCAAGCGATGTGCATCAAACCTTTAGCAACTCGTACCTCAAATAGGCTCTATTGCTCCCTTCTATAAAATAGTAACTTTGCCCCAGTTTCTTATCAATTCTTTCTATGGTGTAGCGGTTTTGTGTGAAATTGCCGACTCGTTCTTTTTCATTGGGCTTGCGTTTCCTCAGTATTTTAACAGTGTCGCCAACCTCCAGATCAGGATAAATGCGATTCTTTTAGCGTTCATTGACAACTTCAGTTTAACATTTAACTCGTTCTTTTTCTTACGGGCTTCTATGGGTTCTAGTCCATGGGAGGAGTGTTTCATAGCATTGTTATATGTCAATAGAATCTCATGTAAGTAATCACCCCATTGGATACCCTTTACCCATTTTTTGATCATTTTCAACCCTCTTGTAAAGCATATCCTTAAGTGTTCTTATCGCCCTTTCGGCGAATGCCGGGTGCCCTCTTGTTCTCATCCTTCAAGTAGTCTATAACGCTTTGATTATTAAAGCTCCCTTCATCATCAATATAAATTAGTTCCGGTTTCCCATCCATCTTCTTTATGTTTTCCATAGCACCTGCTAATATGTCCGGTGGCTGTTTGGATGAAATCGGCACCGCGTTCATATACTTACCAAACACATCTATGCATATCATTCCTACCCTAAATTTTTGATCAGGTATATCATGAATAAAGAACAGATCAATCAACTCATAATAAGCACTGGGAGCTACAAAGGAGTTCTGTCCTGTTTGCTTTCGCTTCTGTTCCACGTTCTTCTTAAAAAACTCATTCACATCATCCGCTGTTATGGTCTTATCTTTCTTGCTTCTTGAAGCGTCCTAGCTTTACTGCCAACCCCCCCACGATCAAAATATGTATCGTTAGTAATATCTTGTTTAGAACTCATTATAATAAACAAGATATTATTAATTATTAAGAAAATCAGTTTTTATTAAGATAAACCATTTTTTAAGATAATCATTTTGAACTGCAGTTGCAGTATGAACAAAAAGCGGTACAATTATCTTTAGCATGCGCTGTTTGATTATTTAGTCTCTGGGCTGTTAGATTACTTACCACCTCTCCGCATTTAATATCAAACTCAAACCCACAACCACATTTGTTACACCTGGTGTTCATCCTATCATAAAGCCACTTGACATCAATATAATCGGCATCTTCTACAGTCCTACCTGCCTTCAGGTCTTGTATCTTGTAGCGCTTAACCTTGTTGTCTAACTGTCGCATCAGCGTAGTCTCGTTTAGTTCATTATCGTTCTCCACCGATTTGTAGAACATTACCTTATTAATATCGGTAGCGCGTGTGATGCTCGTATACAGCCACTCTCTCGTAATTAAGTGTTGCTTCGCCACTCGTGTATAGTGAAAGATTTATCAACTGAGTTACCTTTTGACGAATGACAGGTGGCACAGTAAGCATATCTAAAATGCTCATCTAATGTAGATATACTGGTGTTATATAAGTGATTGGTTTTTATGTTCTGTAGCACAACCCCTTCGGCTCCGATGCTCTTAATCTGATACTTAAAGTTGACATTAAAGGTCGCTCCCCCTTCCTTCTTATACTTTCTGCATATCATGTGCTCACCCACTTCATACTTGTTATTATTCCCTAGGTTCTTTCGTATCGTGTTTGATACATATAAACACCGTTTATTGGTATATGCTATGTTGTGCTCGGATGCCATTATATCGTCAGTTGTTTTAAAGTACTTCCCCACAATCTGCTCAATGGGCAGTTTATGTTTCCAGATGTCATCATATATATGCTTAAGTTTTATTTTATCGCTCCTTTTCTTAAGTCTCTTGGATATTTTAGGATAAATCCGGTATTTAAATATTTGGGTAATGCATTCGTTCAGATATGCCTCGTGGTCTCGTGTGTTGGTTATATCCTTTATTGGTGGCAGTTGTTTCCCGTCGGAGGTGGCTATGATGATTTTATCCTTGGCGTGTTTCTTAACGAACTCCCTTATCTTATTTAATACATACATCCCTCCCATACCCACCTCATCAAACACTATACAGTTATACTTACTGTGGTCAAACGATTCCATTTTATCCCCCTTCTCCATAGGTATGGCAAAGAACTTATTATTGGTTGTGGCATCGGTTTGGGTGTTTTGTAGCAGTTGGTTGGTTGGACACACAAACAGCACATTATAACCCAAATTCCTCATATACTCGCCTATGTAGCTCTTACCCGAACCAGCGTACTTAGCCTTTATGATTACTGGATTCTGTTCCACTATTTGCTGACATATGGCCTGAGTATCCCATTCGTCCTCTACCGTTATCCTTTCGTTCTCGTAGGTCGGTATTTCCACCAGCTCGTTAGCCTTTTTTAGGTCGGCGGTCTTGATCAGAAAGGCGTCGGTCTTAACATAATTGACCTGAACCCCCGTCTCTACCAACTTGTAGTAATCCTCATACATCCTGAAGTTATGTATATGTAGAAGCAGTTCCTTAATGTATTTAAATCCGTTTGTTAGATTGGCTGTGTCACTTACAGTTAACGTGTAGTATTTTGCGTCGGTTTCCTTCTCTACTGTTTCAAGCCCCTCTCCCTCTTCATCTATCTCCTCATAATGTCCGCTGATTTTGTTAATCCTGCCTCCGTGTATGGTTTGATGATATACAGCCTCGCTTAAGGTATCAAACACGAGGCTTTTCTGTGCCTTGTTCGTCCCCTTCTCCAGCAGTCCTATGTTTACGTTAGCTATCAGTTTCTTGACTTTATTGTCTTCCATCTGTTTGTGTGATATGGTGGTATCCCACAGTTTCTCGGTGATGCTTTTATAATTCACTTTGTGGGTGTGAGAGGGGCGTTTGTAATACAAAATCTCGCATTTTCCGCGAAAGTGTTTTAGAAACATACCGTGGGCTTGTTAAAGAACATCTTAGCCTCATCCACAGCCCTCACGAGATAAAGAGTCAAATCATTAAAATCATGTTTATCGTAAGGCTTCCAGATATCAAACTCGCAGAACACGGGCACCTCAACAATCTGGTTATAAGCCCACGTGTAAGCCTTTCTCCTGTCAATCTCTGCACAGTGCTCACGAAATAGATAGTAGGTTTTTATATCAGTCTCTAGGTCACAGCAAAGCTCTGAGGGTGAACTTCGTTCCCCGTCACTATTATAATGAATCCGTGGTATTCTGCCACACGGTGCTATCGTGTGACATTGCTTAGACACCTCCATATCGGATTCATTATAATAGGTTTTATGTAGTGGGTTAAACAGCGCCTGATTGAAATCATACATCGCCCTGGACATGTTATTATAAGTCTGTTCGGCCTCTACTGATATGCTTCCGTCCATTGTGTCCTTGATCAGGTTCTGTGTCTTTACTTTATACGATATGGTTTTATACTGCTTCTTTGATACTCTCACTTTAAGCCTGAGATTAAGCTCCGAAACCACTCCAGCAGTAAATTTAATGTATGGTTCGTACCCTGCCTGTTTGCTTTGATAGTATAGCTCAGCTAAGTTGTTTCTTCTGTATATCATCGTGGATTCGTCGTGTTCGGTGTGCTTGTTGATATCGTCTATGCTGTTAATCATCCTGCATTCCACAGGAGCATCTCTTTCGTTTATGTGGTAGTCGCTTGGAGCCTTGACGTTTATGTCGTGCTCTCGGTCTACCGGCATTACCGTCTCAGCTTTTTAAGGTCTGTATTTATAGTATAAATATGGTCGTTCTTCACTAGAGCATAGAAGGTTTTATAATGATGGTCTCGTTTAGGCGGGTCGTATGAAAAAATTAGGTCCTCCATATAGTCATATATACGAGCCGTTATGCGATACTCCCTAAACACCTTGGACATATCCTGTATAGATGCTCCTACTTTTTTGAATTCGTCCTCTGTGGTTCCTATCAGGTTAAGCACAGTTTCTCTGGTCATCTGTTGCTGTCAGGGTATTTATCCAGCACTCGTGTTTAACATAGTGCTTGACCCTTATGGCTTCGGCGAAGGTTTCGTATTCGGGGTCCAGTTCTGTTTCTATGAACCTGTGGTATATGCCTATATTATCGGAGTTGCGCAGTTTCCTCTTTTTGGGGTCGTAATCCTCACCGTTGCCATCTACCACGGTAGCACTGTAGATCTTTATGGCATCTAATCCATAACCCATAAACGTGCCGAGAAGCCCAAGCATGTCTTTGTCTTGTTCTAACACTCTCACTATTTTGTTAAACTTGTCTCTGTCGTCTTTTTTTATACTCCGTTTCCTAACCTCTTCCTCTATGTCCTTGGTTGTCTTTACATTAGCCACCTTGGGCTCTGTAAAGAATGGATACATGGGATCACCCCTGCTGTCTCTAAATGATGGTTTCATTCTGTTCTTTTCGCGCTCATAGCTAAAGAACATAACCTCAAGCGAGTAGGTCCTTTGGGCGGTTCGTTTGCGTTTTTCGGTGTTCTCCTTCTTACTGGCTTCCATTCTTTCCCCTAATGGTTGTTTTGACTCGTGTCTCTCCACCAGCTTCTCATAGTTTGCCCTCGCCCGTTCTTTGTCCTTCTTGGTGGTAGCCGTTACCAGCTCGTTTATCATCTTAGAAGCGGTGCTGACCTGCGCTATCTTACGGTCTTCGTAGAGTTCTATTACATCTCTGACCTTTTGCTTGGTAGTCGGTGTTAATCTGTTTCTGTTTGCCCTCAGTGTTCCCTCTAATGCTTTTATGTTTCTTTGGATAGATTTGCGTGTCATATGTTAAGCTAGATTATAATTATATAGTTGTCATTTCTTTAAGACATTTCTTCCTTGAATGGTTGCCCATGCTTTCGTTCTACATATTTCTCTTTTCTGCGTTTAAGGTATTTAAAGGAATATTCCTATATATATTATTATTATTGAAAATAATGGTAAAAGTATCCATGTATCACGATGTAATCAAGGATTTAAACCCTGATGACTAATTACACAATGGACGAAATCAAAAAGCAGATGGCGATATACAACAGGTTGTATTACTTGAAGTTGAAACAACAGGAGGGGTGGATAGAAGACAAGAGAGCGAGATTAAGAAGGGCTTACCGCCAAAAGGCAATAGCACAAATGATAAATGACGACAATATAAAGGTTAATGAGCTTTCCAGTCCTCAGGAATTGTTGGATGCACTGACGAGAAACCCAAGTAAATAATAATAATTTTAATAAAAATATTAATATTATTTTTTGCTTCCTTTTAATATTTATTACGAGCTTACAGACTGGACACTTGTTCGCCTTGAACTGGTTCTGCTTCTTATGTATTCTATGGTTTCCTGGGATCGCCTTGAACTTACAACACTTTGCGGGGGACTTGGCTCATCAACATATTCAATGGTTCCGGCAAGGCTTTGCCTTGAAGAAGAACTTTGTTCTCTGTTACTAGATGACTCAACTGTCAAAGGGTTGGAATCTGGAACGCTTATGACTTCTTCTACACTTGATGTTTCGGCTATTGGTAATAAATTGCTTCTACTCGTTGAACTTCTTCGCGACGACGATGGGTCTGATGGTATTGGGCTTTCTTTTTTATTTGGTAGTGGTGTTTCTGAACTTGAACTGGGTTGGTTGCTTATTGGGAAATCAGCCTCAACTTCTTCAAAAAGACTGTTATACAACCTTCTCATTAATGACTGCTGTTCAGGTAGCGCTTCTCCTTCTTCTGTTCTCTCAGACTCCTTACTGCTTACAGTGTTGCTTTGAGCTTCTTCTTCTTCTTCTATTTGTTGTTTAATGGTTTCTTCTGGACTCTTCATACTCTCACTTTCCGATACACTTGATGAAACATTAAAGTTATCTGTTTGTGTCCCTTTCTGTGGGTTCTCATTCATTAGTATTGCTTTCTTATCGTATTTACCCAAATCAAAATCATCAAAATCAACTTCATCTAATAGTAACCCTTGTTGCGTTCTCTTCTGCTTCTCTGGTAATAATCTTAATCTGTGTGTTCTCGCTTCTCTCTCAATTTGTTCAAATGTTGGGCGCAATCTTAGCATTTTATATTATTTTCTATACTCGTAAAAACGATTTTGCTATTGCTGTTGCTCCTGCCTTTGCTAATGTTTCTACACCTGCCTTCGCTCCCGCTACCGCTATGTCTCTTAACGGTGTTGATGATGACGAACTGCTTGATTGTGCTATTTGTGTTTCTGGTTGCTTCCCTAATATTCTTCTTTTTGCCCCCTCTTTATGCCACTGGTTCACTTTTAGTTTAAGTTTCTCTCTGTTAGCCATAGCATTCCATTCGTTATCGTTTATTAACCTTTGTATGATTCCAACCAGTAAAAAGATTCAATTATTTCATCGGTTAGTTTGTCCCGATAAAACAGTTGAAACATCAGGTCATCATAGTCTGTTTCATTATTAGTAAGAACTTTGTTAGCGTCATTACCAAAATTGAACACTCCTTTTTGGCAAACCGGTCTATCATCGTCCGCTGGTATTAGCTCCTCTTCTGATTCCTCCTGTTGAACCGGTTCTAAAGGTGGCATGTCAGATTCAGAGCTGTCAACATTAATACCGACTGGCATTGATTGACTATGTGCTTGATCTAAATCACTTCGCGCTACCGATGATGATGATTGGGATGCTTGTTGCTGTTGCCGTTGGTGCATGTCCAATTCTGCCCTTATTCTGTTCATCTGTTGTATTGACATCTGATAGTCATCACCGTCTGGGGTTTCAAAGCCATCGGCATTGTAAGCACCAATTGGCGTTCTACCCCCATAACTTAGGACACCCATTGATGAGCCGGTAGCCATTGCCGTTTGTCTCAGTTGCGTTTGTCTTATTTCCTCTTTTACCTTGTCTTATTCTTGTTTCTTCAATCCCAGAAAATCAATGTTATCAAATTGACTTCCGAACTGGTTGATTCTAAATAAGGTAGCTCGTCTGTCTATTACTTGTTCAATTGGTGGGCGGTTAGGGTCGCCTTGTGCCTCAATCATTCCTATCATTTCATCATATGTTGGTCTCAATTTTAATTCCGACTTTAATGTTTTCATCATTATTATATTTTATACTAGATTTTAATTTATTTCTGCCATTATTTTTTTAAATTCCTGTTGTTTTTTCATAAGTTCCTCTTTTGTTCTAAACGGCATACTTGGACGCTCTAATTGTCTGTTGATATCATCCAGTTGCCCTTGATATAGACTCTTTTTCTGGTGCTGCAACCAATCGTTACGGAGTCTAACATTTTTGCCTCTGTTCTCTGCTTCTTCTATTCTTAACTTCATGTCTTCAATGTATTTTCTACGCGATACTACGCCGAAAGTATCATCAACGTCGTAATTTTGTTTGAACCTGTGGCATACGCCTCATCTCTGGTTTACTCTTCCACATACTCATTATAATATTAATAATATTTAGATTAAAAATATTATGAATAATCAAAACATGCTTGTTTTAAACCTTGCTATTTTCTCTGCTTTCTCTTGCTGTCTCAATTTCTTCATTTCGTTGTACGACTGTTGAAGCAACTCAGTTGCTGTTAGTTGTGTTGGCACACTTGGCACAATTGATTTAGCTTTTGTTCGTGCTTCAATTGGATCACTATATTGCACAAACTGTTCTGTCTCCTTTGGTTTAGCATATTTTGCTTTCATTTCATCTTCTATTTCTTTCCTTAATTTTTGCTCTACCTTTGTCCCGTAACTTGCCTTCTGCCTATTTACTGGTAATGTTTCTGTTGGCTGTCCCTTACAATAATGTGGGTGGGTGTTTCTTAGGCTCTTTGGTAACATCTTTGTATTGCAGGCTTCACACTCAACCAGTTCCACAACTTTAACGCTTCTGGCTAGTTTCTTTGGCTGTGCTTTAGGTTTTGCTTTTGCGGTTGGTTGTTCAACAGGGGCTGTTATTGTCTCTTCTTGTTTGATTTGTTCGGTGGGTTGATCACGTTCTTCGTTAGTTGTTTCAATATTTTCATTTGCTACTGGTTCGGTTGCTTCTTCGGTTTTAACTTCAGCAACTTCTTCACTACTCATTATTGTTATAGTATATATTTTTCTAATTAGATATTTATTGTCCCCTGAAAAATGTTAAGGTAAATGAGATGTCCACCCCATTCAAATTTATTTTTTGGTTAAGGTGGTCAGATAATCTAAAATTCAATCGGCGGAGCATTTTTCCAGACACATCTATGCAATCAACAACGCTTATCTCATTATCATTAATAACCCCAAAATAAGGGACATTAACAGGTATATTTTTAATGATGCTGGAGTTTCCCGCCACTGTCAATTGGTTAAAGTTGCTAATTTCGTTGCAATGCAAATAAATACTTTTAACAGGTGTAAGATCAACAAAGTTTGTTGTATAAGGTGAGACATTGGTGTAAGCATCGGTGGCAGGTGTTGTGTTGCCCAACACTCTGTTTATTGATTGTAAGTTATTAACGTCAACAGGGTCCGAGAAAACATTTGCTACAGGAGCAACTTCACTATCATTTAAGACGACAAAAATAACGGTTGAATAGTTTGATGAAAAGGTGTATTTGTTGGTTGCTGTGTTATACGTTATTCAATATGTGTTGGGTCTATCGCCTGTATCATAAACTAAATTTAGAGCGATCTCTATTGTTTGCGCTAAATCATTCGCTGTATAGTTGCCTTCCGGGATTGTTATTTTTCGGTAAGTTATCCCTGCCACAATACCCGGGGGTATAACCTGATGTCTAAAATATAGGTTGTTGTTTGTGCTGTTTATTGAATACCACGAGTGGGGAATGCTTACCTCATGTATTTGACATAACATGTTGTCTTCTAGCTGGACAGTTTCAGGTAAGTCAATGGTGAAATCGGATGATGTACCACTTACTTTGTAACTGCTATCAATATAAACCTTTTTGAACTTGAGCATTATAAAAAAGATGAGAAATTATTTTGTTAATAATATTAAATAAAATTTAATAAAATAATCAATGAAATTCATTACTTTATAATTTAATTTATAATGCACAAACATAAAACAAGAAACGAAGGAATACCATACGAAGCACCTAACACAAGAAATAAAATTAATGACGACGTTAGGGAAGAATTGGCAGGTACCGAAACGTTCTTAACCGATACTCAAGGGTTAAGATTGGCATACGAGAGTCCAGACAGGATGTACAGAAATGGTAGCCAGTTATATATAGCAGGAACAAAGGACCCTGTTGATTTTTACGATGATTTAAAATTACCGTTTTACCAGACGAGAAATACGAAAAGATACAGAGATGTTGATAAATTTATCAAAGACGATGCTATTGAAATTGACGGTAAAAAACATTACGGTATCACTGATATTATTTCACATAGCCTTGGATCGGCAGTGTTACAACAAATAAATACCGATTACGGTAACGTTTTCAGAAGTAGAAGCTATGGGTCTCCTTTTGTATCATTACAACAACCAGAAGACACAGGCACAAATCTAAGAATACGAAAGGCAGGAGATCCTGTTAGTGCTTTTGACTCTGGTAGTATAACGTTAAATAGGGGAACGTTAAACCCTTTACAAAATCATTCGTATCAAGACATGGGCAACGTTCATAATAAACCAGGGAATGAACCTATAACCAGAGAAGAATTTTTAGAGCAGTTTGAGTAAATAATCTAAATAATATTAATAATGTTTACATACAAATCTAGTAGTTATGAAAAGTTAGAGAAACCAAAACCAGATAAAAAGTTTAAACAGAACAGTTACGAAGAGATACGTAAACTTGTAGAAGAGAATGAAGGAAATAATACAGTTAAAGAGATTAAGAACAAAAAGAAACAAAAACCAGAAACTACTTATAAATTCAAATTATTTGATTAAATATAATATTAACAATTATATTTAGCTAAATTTGTCTATAGTAAAATATATACAGATGGAAACATTCTCGCCGGAAGATATCCTAGTTGACAACCTGTCATTTAAATTAAGCTCAGGGGCAAGTTACATTACTGACCGAAGAAGCGTAAGATTTTATCCAAGTGGTTCAAATGTATATAAACCAACATCGGGTAATCGTGTACTGAAGTTGTCATTAAATGCAGAAGACAACGGATGGTTAGACCCACAAAGTGTTCGCGTATTCTTTACAGTTCAAAATTTAGATCAAGGTCTCAACCGTAAATTAAGACCATTAGCACCTCCTTATTCCTTCTTCAGAAGAATGAGAATCATTGCTGGTAATCAGGTTGTTGAAGACTTTGATAATTACAACCGCGTTCATCAAATGTTTTCCAAGTTGATGTCACAAGGAGCGCGAAAGGACGAAGCAAATGAAGGATTTGGTTATAGGTATGACGATGAAGTTAAGACATTAGTGAATAATGTTGGTGCTGACTTACAATACGAAGTGAATGCCGTTAATTGCCCAGGCTTTAAAAATCAAATGACGGTAGGATTCAAACCATTATGTGGTTTGTTCTCTCAGTTTAAGTATTTACCGTTAAAATATATGGGAAATTTAACAATTGAATTAGAGTTTGTAAATAACGACATTGATTTTATCATCAACCCTGATGACAACACCGAAGCAAACGCAATAGGAGACCATTTTACAACCGATGTAGCACTGCCTGGAGGTAGTGCATCAAATACCTCTAAAGTGTTTGAACTTAATAATGCCTTCGTTTCTTGTGATATTTGCACCCTTGACAATAACTTAAACAATGAATATGTCAAGCATCTTTTAGAAGGAAAGGGATTGCCAATTACTTATACAACATATATCACACAATCACAATCTGTAGCAGGTTATTCTGACATTAGTGTTCCCGTTATTCGTTCCGTTTCCAAACTAGTTGCTTCTTTTATCACCTTTTATAGAACTGATGACCCAAGTTTAGGCTATGAGTACGCTAATAAGCGATTCTGCCGATTTTATCACCCTCATCAGTCTCACGATTCAGCTGTAGAAGGAATTTATGACATCAACAAAGATTTAGAGTTCCAAATTCAATTAGGTTCTAAACTGTATCCAGAATATCCTTGTAATTCATTGACACAGTGCTTTTATCATTTACGAAAAGCATTGAACCTTCCAGTGTTTCATCAGCATAGTATCTCAATTGACTTTAAGCAGTATCGTGATAGACAGTTTATTTTTGGTTTCTCATTTGAAAAAGTGCCTGATAGCAGTTATACAGGAATTAACACAAGAGCCGGACAACAGATGTTAATTAGAGTTAAACCAGCAGGAGCAACTATTCCGGTAGATGATATGCCGGATGAAATGTTTATTACGATGCTTTCAGAACAGATCCTAGAGGTAAAAGACCTTGGTCTCAAAGTATATGATTGAAAACTTATAAGACATTTAAAGACACATTATCTAATTATATTATTAGGTAACATGCCATTAACACCAATTGACTACAGTAAAACACACTTCTATAAGATAATATTTAATGACAGTATTATAACTGATTGCTACGTAGGTCATACAGTTGATTTCAGAAAAAGCAAAAATCATCATAAAACCACGTGTAATAATCAAAAAGACACAAACCACAACTTGGTTCTATATCAGTTCATTCGTGAAAATGGAGGTTGGGACAATTGGAATATGGTTAATATAGATACATTAAGTTGTAAAGACAGTTTGGAAGCAAAAGCGATTGAAAGAAAGTTTGCTGAACAACTAAATGCAACCCTAAATACAATCCGACCCACCTCAAGCAAAGAAGAACAAGACCAACTAAAAAAGAAATGGTATGAAGAAAACAGAGAAAAACAGTTAGCACAACAACAAGAACGATACCAAGAGAACAAAGAACCTATATTAGCAAGAAATAAGAAGTGGAGAGATGAACACCAAGAAGAACAAAAAGAATACCACAAAAACTACCGTGAAAACAACAAGGACAAAGTAGCAGAAACTACAAAGAAATGTTATGAACACAAGAAAGAAGAATATTTACAAAATAAAAGAGAGTATTATCAAAAAAGCAGGAAGAACTTGCTGTAAAAGGAAAAGAACGCTATCAAAAGAATAAAGAACAAATATCAGCAAAAGGTAAGGTAAAAATAACATGTGAGTGTGGAGATGTAATATGTAAATCAACACTACATAAACATTTGAAAACCAAAAGACATGCCGAAAACCTAGCAAAAATAATTTAACATTCTAATAATAATTTATCTAATTGTTATTATAATGACACTAACATTCAACAATACTAACACATTGACAGCAAACGAGATTATAGTAAATGGAACGAACCTAAGCGACTTATACGCTACCAAAGGTGAGGTCGGAAACAATGCCCAAATAACAGCAAACACCGACGAAATAGCGATACTAAACACAAAAAAATTACAAAATTTCAACAATATTAATGCTATTAACACCGATTTAACTAACAAATATCAAAATCTCACAGTATTAGCTACCAATTTTTACAACAAAACAGAGGCACTCGCAAATTATTACACATCAGCGCAAATAGACACAAATCTATCTACTAACTATCAAAACAACACAATTCTAGCAACTAATTTTTACAATAAAACTGAAATAGACACAACATTAACTAGCTATTACACTTCAGCGCAAATAGATACGAATTTATCTACTAATTATCAGACTAATACAGAATTAGGTACAAATTATTATAACAAGGGTGAGGTAGACACATTAATAGCAGGTGCCGGTGGTGGCGGTGGCTACACTGATACGGAAATTAACAGTTTATTAGATCTAAGAGTTCCTAAATCAGACTTTACTAATAGATTTTCTACATTTCCCGTTATTGATTGTAGCGCTCCTACTATTATTCACAGCGGGTTAACATTGAACAACGAGACGATAAATATATCGCCAACTACAGGATTATTATTTAGCAACCAAACAGGTGGAGGAGATAAAGTTATTAGTGTATTTAAGAATGCTACAAATTACATAACTCTACAAGGAAATAAAATCAATGCCAATGCTGCAAGCGACGACAGCGTTGTAGATTTAAATTTGAACCCATCCGGAAATATTAATATGAATAACGATCTAGCTGTAAATAATATAAATGTTACAACTAATACAACAGGCGGTGGTGACATTGACTTAACAGGCAACTTAACAGTAAAGGGGGATATTGAATTAACCAACGCTAACACAAGTATTGAAAGATATACTAACGCCACAAAATCTCACATATCAGTGGATTTATCAATAAGCGAAACAGCGAGTGCTATAAGATTAATTAACGGAACCAATGACGATACCGATACAAATACTTATGTAGAATGCAATAATACAACAGGAGGAACAACATTATTCAAACCAGCATATTTTCAAGATAGTATATATTATGAAACTGATAGTTTCAATATTTCTAATACTTCAGGATTAACAATATACAAACCAACAACAGATGCCAGTAATGTTGTAGTGATTGCTAATAATAGTGGGAAATTAAGATTTAGAGGTTTTAGTATTGATGCTTATAACACCAATGACTCTTCACAGCAGTTATTTTTGAATATGAACAATAGTAACGCGGTAAGATGTAATAAGTTAGGGATAGGAGCTAATGCAGTTACAGATGTTCTTAATGTGAATGGTGGCAATTCTAATTTCAGTTCAACGGTAAGGTTTAACGGAGCTACTACTTTTAACAATGAAATATTAGTATGGAATAATAGCAAAATATACAGAAGAGCAGATGCCAATAATTCCTTAAATTTGATAACAAACGACGAAATAAGTTTCTCATTCCAGCCAAACAGAGCAACTGACCCTACTACTTCAACCATAGCATTGCAGTTAACGGACACGAACGGAATAACATTAAACAGAGCGGTCACAAATAATTTAACTTTTAACAGTATAGGTAGAATAACAGCAGAATCAGAGATTTAGATGTTTGGGGTGAGTTATTTTTCCAACATTCCTCATCAATAAAAGAAACATTAAATGGAAGTGATTATGATTTAGATATATAAGGAATGGAGACACAGACAGAGCAATTAATTTTATCATTGGAACGATAGGAAGCACACCAGAATTACAATTAACAGAAGGTAAAGTAAATTTATTAGGCAATTTGGAAATAACACACGTTGATGTATCAGGATCACAACGAGTATTAATAAATAACCCAGGCACGGATGGATTTATTAGATTAAGCAATAATAATCTATCAAGATTAGATGCTACAAATAGTGGCGTTGATGTTTACGGTGACCTTTCTTATACAGGGTCATTAATTCCTTCATCAGATAAAAGACTAAAGAAAGATACAAAAGAGATAAATAGTAAAAAAGCAGTAGAATTAGTAAAATATATCAAGCCAAAGACATATCATGTTGTTGACGACAGACTACAAGGTAAATCATGTTGTGGCTTTATTGCTAATGATTTTATGGAATCCAAAAAGATGCCAAATGAATGGCAGAATTTAGTAAAGGAAGGAACAGATGGATATCTGAAGTTTGACTACACAATCACTACACCGATTTTATGGAGTGCCTTTACAGAATGCTTTAAATAGAATAGATAAATTAGAGAAGGAAGTAAAGAAGTTGAAGGGAAAAAGCGACAGCGATTGAAAATTAATTATCTAAATAACATTATAGAATGGGAGCTAAATCATCTAAATCGTGTGCTTCTGAAAATATGAAGCAAATAAAAGAATTAGATATAAATGAAAAAACTAAAACAGACATATTATTATTCAATACTTTGAAGGATGCTATTGAAAGAGTTGAAAAGTTAGAAGAGAGGAAAAGCGAGAAAATATATTATAAACTGCCACCTGTTTCGTTATGTAATTATTCAATCATTTGATTAATAATTTTATATCTAAAATAATATTATTAATCTATAACCAATTTAGCATCAAATCGTTTATAAAACATATCATTTACATCAGCCTTCATTAGATTAATAAATAAGAAACTGTAAAGTTCTTCTGTAGCTAGATTATACACTTCTAATAATAACTTCTTTGCTTCTGCGAGGTTCTTAGTATCTGCTACTGTTGATTTCTTAATTAATACTGCACTTAATTCCTCAACCATCGTCTCAATCTCTTTGTAGTTTCTCAACCTGAAGAAGAACAACTGACTATTGACGCGAATTATTGGAGACAAGGCATTAAATTTCTGTGTGCTTGTTATGATGTTGATACTGTTGTGTCTCCCGCGCACATATAACTGATTTAATAAAGGGCTATTGCGCGAGAACGCTTTTGAATCAGCAAAGTCATCCACTATTATTAGTATTGAGAGTAATTTCTTATGGTCGTTCTTCTTCTGGTACTCAATGACTTTATGTTGTCTTTTTATTACAGCCTCTAGTTCTTCTGGTATGTATTCGTCAAATAGGCATTTTTCTTTTTCTAGATTAACCTTTAAATTATCCTGAATGTATTTTTTAACTGGTGTCCAATTGCTATCAACCGAAATTGAAGGAGACCAGATATAAATTCTTTCAAACACATCTCTGTAAATGTCCAGTATCATTGACTGTAACAATATACCCTTGCCACTACCTGATGGACCTGTTATTACTTGACTAAATGGTAGTCTAGGTGCTATTTCATACTTAGGTTGTTTAAAAACATATTCCTTAACATTAACTGGTTTAACTATAGGAGTAATCATTATTATTATTACATAGAAAAGTATATGATTTAAATATATAATGGACGTTTCGGCTGAAGCCTCGCGAGGCATTTGCGACAAATACATAGAAGTCATAAATGAAATAGAAAAACTAGATGAAGTAATAAAAACTCCAAGATATAGAATGTGCTGTCATAGTCTGTTGGAGTTTCTTAAGGCAGTATGCTATTATCTTAAGAATGTGAAAAAAATCTAGTTAATGTAAATGAGCGATACATCAAATGACAGTGCAGGAAGGGATAAAGGTTTGCATATTGATAAAAAAGGCTTTCATTGTATACCTTGCCGTTGTAAAAGGCAGTTTTACCATAAGGAAACGAAGACAGTGAAGGAAAATAATACAGTTACAACAGATACTGTTGTTGATAAAAGAAATATTAAATTTGGTGGGAATGGAAGACATACAAGCCCAGACGATATATTTAAAGATGAAAATACATGACAGACAGGAAGCGTTGAAATATGTGATACAGGCTGGGGTAAATCACAGATTACCCCAGAAGAACTTGAGGAAAGGCTAGATACATGCGAGACGGATATAATAGAATTTAAAAAAGGTATTGAAGACATAGCTGAACATGAGTTACATAAATTGGATTAAAAATAAAAACATATTTTGACAGAGTACAGTGCATACAGTCCGCCCAGGCCGATTTCAACGAAGGAGAAAAATAACACCCCTGTAGTCAAGTCCCCAAATGCATATTTATGGATGGACGAGAGAAAGGGAAGTAACTTGATACATCTATATAATTTGATACACATAAGATGTATCAGCTAATTAGTTTGATGCATCGTTAAACCTTAAGGAATTTAATATTTCATAACATCTCGTTATGTTATGAAGTATTTTTTATCACATAATTATATAATGCTTGTTGTATTTGGAGAAGCGAAAGAGGTCAAAGAACATCTGATTGAATGCAAAAGGTGTAAAAAGGAATATCCAAGTAATAACTTTGTGATTGTCAACAACAATAGTTGTTCGTCAAACTGTAAAAGCTGTAGAGAGGACTTAAGAAAGGAAGGTGAGAGGAGAAAGATTCAGAAGGTCTTGCATGCGCGTTAAAACTTTTAAAACTTTTAATCTAGGTTTGTATATGTGAGTGAATCCTCGCCAGAAGTCAAAAGCCCAATCAAGATGTTAAAGGAAGAAGTTGCGGAACTAAAAGAATTAGTTGGTAGCCTTGTTGAAAGAGTTGTAAAGTTGGAAGGCAACAAAGAGAATATCAAGCCTAGCAATAATAAACCTAATATCATGGATGCTAGTTATAATAATCGCAGGAGTGCCTATATAAGTAAACTTAATAATAAGGATATTAAACAGCCCAAGGAAGAAACGATGAAATATTATAATGTTGTATATGATGGAGATTAGAATGTTTATTTTTAAACCATTCAGGAAGAAAGTATTTAAAGAAATAGCGACTATATATATATATATTATATTAAGTGTGAAAATGGGATTGTTTAAGTTAGAGGAGACTTGCTATGTGTGTAAATGTCATAGGAATAGAAAGGCTGTGTTGTCAAATTTGGTTTTTGATGCTAGTGTTGTTAATAATATTCTGCCTTATCTGAGTTGTTATAACTGTTCTAAAATGATGAAGTGCGAGTTAGAATACGAAAAGGAAGAATATAAAGAATATAATAGAGAGGCAAAGTTGTTTCATTTTATCTACAATCATCTAGACACCACATACAATAAACTAACAATATTGAAGGATAAGAAAACCTATATGAAAGAATTAATCAGGAATTCGGAAAGTGCTAAAAAAGGGATGCTGGCAAAGTTTGTTAATGATACTTGTTATTTGAAAGGATTTGATGAATACAAACAGTGGTTTTCTGAAGCATGTCCTACTAAGGGGTATTCTATTCTTGATGAATCTGACCTAGAAGATGAGTTTTTTATTATAGAAATGATAGAATGCCTTTCTATGATGGTTTAAAAAACCTGTTCTATATATACATAAAACATCATGCTAGAGGATATAAAAAGCACTTTGACAATATTGATGTTATAGCGTGGGTGCTACGTCTTTTTTTAGGTAAAGCAACCATAATATTATTTAATAAATAATATTATCGTTGAAACCAACACAAACAGAATCTTGTATCATCTACTTTCCAAGCCCCGAATCACCCAAAAGCCCATAAATTGAAAAAACCTGGCCACGCCTGTTGGGAAGATGGTTTTTAGAACTCCCTATTTGATTAGGCTTATTTAAAATAGGTGTAAAAGCGTAGGGGGGGTACGGGTGGGACCATCTTCCCAAGGGGCATGACCCTTGCTAACTGAGTTTGGAGGGACGGTTTCAAGGCGGAATCACTGTTGCATACCACAGCCTTGGCTTCCATGAGCCTCCCGTCCCACAGGGAAGCCTCCAACGCGACAAGCCAAGCTCGAATGCCAAACCATCACAGCGAAAAGCAAGCGCTGAAAGTCCAACCGGATCCCCACCCGTCCAACACGTCGAAAGGACGGGAATCTTTCCTCCCTCTGTGCCCAAAGAGTTTCAATCGAGCGACCTTGAGAGGCCCGGCACAACGTCGAGGAGCTGCGGCGGGAAATCGCTGCAGAGGCCAGCACACGTCATGGTCGTGGTCTCGACGTGTTCGCCGCACTCGATATGAATCGTGTCTTCTTCCGAAGCCAGGGGGAGCAACATCTGGGGTGATGAGGCTGCAGATGATCTTGCTGATGGTAGTAGTGATGGAAGATGGTGTGGAGATCGCCATGGCAACCCTTAGCGAGATTGTTGTGTTCGTAGAGCGCGCACGGCGCCAAGCGCGACGAACCCCGAACACCAAGACTTCATTGCAGGAGCAGTAGTGATGAAGAAGGGCTACAATGCTCCTCAGCAACAGCATGAGCTTGGGACTTGCGAAGGCATGTGACTCTGTTGAAGGTCACGATGCGTAGACGATGCGTAGTCATGGTGAGACTCAGATAGTGGTCGTGTCGGCTTGTACAAATCGTGCTGATGGCTCTGATGGTGATAATGGTCGTAGTGATCAAGTGCCGCTCGACTTCTCGGCCTCTTGGCCAGATCATGCGGCGCATCATCACTGCTACAAACAGTCTGGATGATTGTCATTCTAATGATGGTCGGCAGCATCATTTCATCCTCACGAAGTTCACGTTTGGTATTGTGGCCTGTGGTGGCGACGATGATTGCGTCTAGAGTGTATGGCACTTGAGCAGCAAGAGAGCCGATGACAACATCACTACCAGTTTGAGCCATTGTCTGCAAGATCTCGCGATACCTCCTTTTGCTTGCAGGAGAAGGCCCTGGCAGAGGAGCACAAGACGATTCTGACGGAGGCCACATTGACATGAGCAAAGCTTCTGCGAGACATGCAGCGACGATGATTGTCCTCGGGTCGGGGTCGCGGCATCATTGCGATCGCCTTGATCTCTCAACTTCGAAGTGTGATCGAGACCCGATGACTGATGGATACAAGAGACATAACAATCGCAGCTGCCGAAGGTGCCGGTACTTTTGCTCGCACTCGGGCTGCCCAAAAGCCCGAAGGCTTAATTAGATTGACTCCACAACCTCAACGGCAAGAGCTCTGAGATGTACCGCCCAATCTGGAAGGCATCACGACGTGCCAAAGAGGACGAAGCGCTGAACGCCCAGGACATTGCGAGCCGCAGCATTGCTTCCGATGTTGCAGTTGCTTCTACGGTTGGGGTTGCTGTTATTGCTGCTGCTGCTGCTGCTGCTGCTGATGCTGCTGATGCTGCTGCTGATGCTGCCGCTTGCTGGTGCTGGTTCTGGTGCCGTTGTTGACGTCGTTGTCGTTGTTATCGTTGTTGTCGTTGTTCTTGTTGTTGTTGTTGTTGCTGCTGCTGCCGGTCGTCGTCCTCCTGGTCGTCCTTCTGATTTCGCTGTTCGCTCTAGTTCCCCGTGTTGCAATCCTTGTAACAGTTGTGTTCTACTCTCATCATGCTTCTGTTTCTCTTGATATTCTCGCTGCCTTCGTGATCAGCGTGGCTCCCGTTGAATCTCGTAGACCAGGAGCAGGCGTGGCTGAAGAAGGAGACGGCCTCCTTCCGAGCAAGGACGGCCGGAGCCGAAGTCGCCGCAGCGACCGTGGCCCTCCCGGGCGGTGCAGCGGAGGCCGGACTTTTTGTGGAGTTACCGCAGCTGAGGAAAACTTAAAATTGCCCTGGTCTTGCTGTGATGCTTCGTTGGAGGGTGGCTTTCCAGGATTCCTGGAACCGGACTCTGACACAAGTACTGGCACCTCTATAAGACTCTCCAGGGCGCCTGAACGGCAGAAGCGTTTCGGGGCGGAGGTTCCGAAGGCTTTGGGCAGAGTCTCCCTTCGACGATGAGGCTATGATGAGGATGAGCTGCTGATTATGAAGATGATGAAGATGATGATCGTGATGATAGGAGTTGTGGTGGCGAGGGTAGTGATGGTGATGGTGTTTCTTATGGTGATGGTGACGGCGGTGTTGGTGGTCGCAACGGGCGTCACCAAAACGAAGCAGCTTCGAACGAGGCGACCGCTGCTGCAGCGGCCGCTGCCGAAGAGGCAGCCACGAAAGAAGGAAGCTTGGCATGGTTTGTTTGCTTTGTATAACCCCGACAGTCTTTCCACATCCCATCGTTCTCATGCAGCACTGAGCACGTCATCTCTGGTTGATCCCAGATTGCAGGTCCTTTTTCTCCGGGCCGCGGCGCCCCACCCTCAAAAAGAGTCCCAGCAGTTCAAAGTTCAAGGTCTCAGCCCGCGCTCGGCCGCGGACTGCGGCGTTGATGCGGCATCTGCGGCGGCCGAGGCTCTGCCAGGGCCAGGGGGGTCCGGGGGAGCTGCGCTTTGTTTGCATGACTTTCTGACATTTTGGTACCGTGTTTTTAGCTCCTTCGGTCAGACCGCAGCCCGAAAGCTTGAACGTCCTTCAGGTGCTCATACCAATGGTCGCAGACTGTAAAAGAACTTGCTACCGGCATAATCACATTGCCGGGCTCATCGGAGACATGATAGAAGTGATTGCTGGATGCTAGTCTGCTGGTTCTGCCGTAATGTTCCAAAGACAGGGTGAATAGTTGTCGGGTCTTGGTCGCAGTCCGTTCGAACAGGAGCAACATGGAGCAACAACAGGGGTCTTATCACTAGTGGCGGGGTTAGGTAGAGCAGCAACAGCAGTTGCTCAGAATACGCGCTGTGGCTATCGTTTCCTTGTTATGCACAGGTGGTCGCAGCACGAATGGGTTTGGTCTTTTGTTTGATTGTTTGTTGCTTCCCCGTTGACCACTCCATGCTCTTTCCTGGTTGCAGCTGGCGGTGGCTACTAGTGGGGATAGTTTGAGAGGTCCACTAGGTTTTGGCTGCATTTTCCAGTGGATCTGAGGACTTGGCCCTGGTGCAGGGCCTTGGCACCGAAGGAGCCGCGGCATCAGCCGAGGAGGCGGTCATTGCAGTGCGCGCTGCCCAGGCAGGGTTCGAGACGGACGCGTGGTAGCGTCGCTCCCAAAACTATACGAAATTAAACAGGATGCAAGAGTTTGTGTTCCAGGGCGTGCGACAGCAACTGGAGGAAATCATGCTTGCCACGACGGGTCTGTACGGTTGACAGCAGTTTGGCCATCAAGCCTTCTTCCTGTTTCCCGCACAAGCGATCCATGCAGACACCTCAACCTCTCATCAAGGCCATGACCATGCCTGGAAGCTTGCTGCCGTAAACTAAGTATCACAAGGACTCAGCAGGTTTCGGGTTTAGCTCGTGCTTCAAGCAAAGCATGCAGGCCGAGAGCTCTGCAACTGAGCGGCGTGCTCGCGTGGAGCAGCGGCTGCGGCGACACAAGGAGGCCGACAAATGGTCCTTCTTGTCTGCAATGTAGCGTTCAGTCGCGAGTTCTTGCAGTCTGGTGTTGATTCCGGTCATTGTCGAAGCCAATGATGGTGAAGAACAAGAAGATGATGATGGTGATGGCCATCATGATGATGATGATGATGATGATGTTGGTGATGGTGATGGTGATGGTGATGAGTGACGATGATGACTACATACTGATCAAGAACCTGCGCACGGCTATGCTGGCATTGCATGTCCTGCGACGTGGTGATGTCTCCAAGAACCCTCAGGGATGATCATGCATCAATCATCATCGATCCCAAATGCTCCGGAATGTGCTCGCCTTGTTCATATGTCTGCTGTGAATCTATACTCTGACGGTGCAGCGTCGAGCGGAGAGTCGTGCGCAGCCCGTGACTCGAGGTTCTTGAAGCATGACATCTGAACCTGGCCTGCAGGCCGCAGATCTGAAGCATCAAGTCAAGGAAGCCCTGGCCAACAAAGAAAGGCCTGTCTTGGTTTCCTTTCACATGTTGGCTTTGTGAGGTTACGGTTTGCAGAAGTGGTCTTGCCCAGTGGGCAGGGGATTGCACGTATGGTAGGTGCCAGCCTGCTACGCTGTTTTGAGTAGTCATCCACCCGGCAATCGTGGAGAGGGCAGCATAGGGTTTAGTTGATCGCGCTGACACCGAAGAACTCGAGCAAGCCTCGCGGCGGTTATTCAAAGTATCCCAAAACCAGCTTTCATCAGCATTTGGACTTGGGTGCCCCCGAACCTGTAGGCCTTAAACCTGCATGATCGTGTTCACCAGGCTAACCCTCGAGAAGATCGGCCTGGAAGTGGAGCTCGAGTCGCAGCAAAAGCGCTGCGAGCAGGACTGGTCCCGTGAGAGAACATGTTTCGGAGAGCATGATAGTGATGACGGTGAGGACGTTGAGGTGATGGTACAAATTATGAGGATTGTGATGGTGACGAGGAGGATGATGACCACGTTGTCGTTGGTGTTGTTGTTGATGATGACGGCGATGTCGACCACGACTGCCACCGTCGTCATCATCGTCATCACCAACGTCTTCACGCTAAGCATGAAAACCTCATGAAGATAGTTCCGGTCGTAGTGCTTGGAGAAGTGGAGCTCCACAGGCAGCGAAGCCTCCGAGCCTCCAGGAGCGCCTGGAGCTGAAGCGCCATGGGATGTCCCAGCCCGATGAGATCGATCTCAGCTGTCCCAACCTCGGATCAGGGAGCCGCGCTTAGGCTACGGTCCATACTAGCCATACTCGTATCTTTCTTCCAGGCCTGCGTGCCGAGCTCGCGGCGCGGAAGGAGCTGGCAGAGGGCGCGCTCGCAGAGAGTCCCTCGGAGCTGACATGCGGAGGGGACGGGGCCAGGGCCTTCTAAGCTTTGGGGATCTCTGAAACCGGGTAACAGAATTCAAAGCTCAGTAATTCAAAGCTCAGGGTTCGGTGGAGATCCACCATTACAACGAATCCGCTAGAACTTTGGATCCTTGAGGCTAGCCATGACTGTCACGAGTATCATGATTCTAATCTTTGGTTCTCTATTTCTTCTTTTGTGTGGAGCGATATTCTTGTTATGAGTACCATTACTGTTACCGTTACCACCACGACTACGACTATTATTACTCCTCCTCCTCCTCCTCCTGCTGCTACTGCTGCTGCTGCTACTCCGCTCCTACTCCGACTCCTCCTGCTCCTCCTCCTGCTACTGCTGCTGCTGCTGCTACTCCGCTCCTGCTCCGACACTTACTCCTGCTCCTCCTGCTCCTGCTACTGCTGCTGCTGCAACTAACTCTCCTCCTCCTGCGGCTGCTAGATTGGGGCGGCGGTCGTAGCAAGCTCTCGTAAGACGAGCGGCCACCACGAGCTTCTGGCCTTGCTTCGGGATGCAGGAGACTTGTCGGAAGATGCCTGAACTTTCCCGAGGCCGGCGCAAGATCGCCGAGGCCGAGGCGTCTTTGAGCGCCGCCTCGGAGGTGGGGTCTTGTTTGTTTTGCCGAAATTCCTATCCTCATCCCTGCAGCCCAAAGCCCCGCCTCACCAGGCTATTCAGAACCTCAGACCCGGCTTCCCGACTAAAGCTTCAGCCAAGGATTAAACCTCCGCATCACGTCTGTCTCTAGCAGCAGCGGCAGTGGAGCCGTCGTCGTCGTAGGAAGCAGTCGCAGTAAATGCGCCCGCAGCCGCAAAGGCTGCTGCCGAGCACCGTGCTGCAGCTGCTGACCGCAGGAAGGCCAACCCTCTCCAGGGTCCAAACACGCGCAGGATTCATACTCTGCTATTCTTTGTTTTTGCTATCCCAAACCCTAAACTCCGGAAGCCTAACTCAGATCCTAAAGACTCTGCTCTTCTTTGTTGTTGCTATATCCTAAACCCTATAAACCCTAAAGAACCCTAGGCCCTAAACTTCCACCATGGTGGATTCTGGACGTTAGCGAGCTAGTAGAAGGAAAAAGGCGTTCAACAAAACAAAACAGATCCTAAAGACTCTTTACCAGCTCTTGAGTCCTCCCGGCGTGGAGGCCTTTGAGCTCCTGGGCCGCCCTTCCGAGGCTCTCCCTCAAAGCCGAAAGTTTGGTGCCGGGAAGTTGGAACTAAGAGAAAGAAGCTGAGTTGAGTCAGATTCGTAGTTCATCGGGTTGAGGCAAGAACTGCAATAACCACAGTGTATCACAGCATGTCGGGCGGTATTTTTCGGGCCGGAGGGATGAATTTCGACGCAGGCGTCTGTTCCTCTGGCAACCATAGGTGCACAGGCAAATGCCGGCTAAGCGGCAGGTTCCTGAGCCCATGAGCGTCCTGGAAGAAGCTCGCGCAGCTAGGCCCAGCTCTGTACGGCTTTGTGCTCTGAGTGGGCCTTAATAAAAACCTATATTATTTCGGCGGCTTTTATTACAATTTTAGTATCATGGGCCCCCCAATCTTATTCTAATTATTCAGATTGCAGGTCTGAGTGGGCATTACGTGCCTGCGTGCATTCCTTCGATGGTAGAGCAGTCCTCACAAGCAGGCTAGTGGCTGCCGAGAGCCTTGAAGCCGTCCGTGAAGAGGCCCGGGCCAACATGTTTGTACATGTTTTCGCATGTTCCGATCTGGTGACGATGGGCCTGGCTGAATAACGAGGAATGCAATACGACTCTGATCATGTTTGGTGTTGTCTGCCACTATGCTTGCAAGTGTTCGGAATCTGTGCAGCCCTATGAGCCCAAGCTCATCGCCCTAATTTGTGGAATTCTATTCCCAACCGAGGTCGAGCGCAAAGCCCAGCAACTTGGTGGCGGGTTCCGGAAGTCTTGGACAAACTCAATTTCGGAGTTCTCTTAAGCGGAGCATAGTTAACGCATGTAAACCCTTGCACACCACACGACTGCCAGACCAAATCCACTTTGGGTACTTTAGCTGATCGGAGCACATGTGACCATAGAACCCTGATTCATTTGACGGGCTTGGCGCCGAGCTCAACGGCCACGCGGCAAAAAAGAGTGAAGCTTCTCCCGACAACCGAAGCTTCCCCCCCTGGTTTTAAAGTTTGTTTTCGAAGGAGACTTTCAGAAAAAAGGAACCCCGATACATACCTGAATGGCTGGCTCCTTGTATGACAGGGAAAGTTAGCGAAGATTCGTAATTCATTTGACATTTCCAAGTCACGAGACTTGACCCTTAAGCAGCCCTTTCTACAGAACTTGTCAAAACCCTCAAAGCCTTAAACCTTCATAGCTTCACACTTCTAGAACCCTTAACTAAAGCCCCTGTAAGAACCCCAAGCCCTATAGAAGCCCTTCTACATCTCCAAAAAGCAAAGGTACGAGGAGGACCTGGCTGCACCCGCCTCCATCGGACCCTCCGTTGTGGCGGACAGCGAGGTTTCGGAGGCCAGGCTTTCCCTGAAGGGTGCGCTTGAGTTACTTCTTTGGCTCAGGAGTTTTCTGAAGAGCTGTAGTTGTCTCCAAAGCTAGACTTCTTCGCTTCACAAGTAAGTGCAATTAAGCTCGGTGTTCCGCTGACGGAGCGTCGTTCCCAAGTCCTTGGACTGCGCAGGACATCCTCCGCTTCGACTTCGCCTTGGATGGAGAGGCGCTGAAACGAAGCCGCGTTTTCAGGCATAAAGGGCTTGAGCCCTGGGTCCCATGCGGCTCCAGGCTCTGCTGAGGGTAGGTCGAGTACCTAGTGCGAAGGGCAACTTGCATAGGCTGTGAGGAGCATGACGGTGTAACGCATGCCGAGGGCTCTGAAGTCGGACTTCACCGCCAAAAGCATCAACTCAGCCTCAGCACAGCTAGAAGCCTGCAGAAGCTTCTTGGCAGCCGCAGGTTTTGCAGCCGAAGGTCATTTTCCCACCTGAGGCGGCTCAGTTTTTCGCGATTTGCGGTTCTGGGCTGAAGACTCGCGTGTATGAGTGTATGATGGAGAGTTGTTGGGCCTATAAGGGCCCAGAGAACCATCGCTCCTATGTCAATGTCTCTTGGAAGCCTCGCTCGTGGACTTTGTTTGCAAGTCGCGGGACGTTTAGGGGGTTTGAGTTCGGAATTTATGGTTCAGTGCCTAGAGGGTTCTCTTGTACAGACCGTAGGAGAGCCAGATAAAGCCAGTCTATGCATTGAGAAGCACTTCTGACACCGTGATTGCTAGTTGGCTTCTCTATTTTGACCCTTCTTGCAGCTCGGCCGCTTGTATAAGAGGCACAGCAACTGCGAAGATAGTCATGGCATGCTCCACAGGCTCTGGCCCAAACCCCACTGTAAATACAACTTGGCCCGCGCCGAGAACTTTAACCCTGTCCTGCCGAAGTAGAGGCGAGCCACATTTGCATACCCAAAAGCTACTTCACCAGCAAAGCGGGGCAAACCCATTCAAAACAAGATGTATTTATGCACAGGCATACCCCTGTATAAACCGACCAGAATGCTACGCACAGTGTAGATAGCATGGTTATATACGAGCATCTGACAATGTGCGTGTATGTGTGTATGTCTGCATATGCCAGTGCCGATTGCATGTCGCGGGATCCCAGTGCAGGCGGCCGGGACTTCGGGCCGCCTCCTGGAACTCCTCGACGAAGCCGAGGTGGAGGGAGGGTGTTTTAGTTCTAGGACGGCTTGGGGCTTGTGGGGGTTAGGTTTCACTTCTGGTGGAGTCTAGGGTTTAGGCCTCAGAGTCTGGCCTTGGCATGTTTCCAGAGTCTGTTGATTTTGTGGGAGGCCAGGAGGGTTTTTGAAGGTTTGCTACTGGCAGGTGGTTTCGGGTTGAGTTTAGCTTTCCTCACTGTTGACGTTTTGCGGTGGGCATCTTGGATTGTGGACACAGGAGTGCTCTTCGGGGCTGGTTTACGGTTGGCTTTGAGGGGCTGTGCGGGATGTAATTCGTGCTTAGGGTTTCGTGGGCAACCTGGCGGGCAGATCAGAGAGTGAACAGATCCTGGAACAGGACACTAAGAATGAAGGACATGAAGATTGCTGGTTAACGGATCTTGAGGCTGTGCCTGATCCCCACAAGGCCCAAAACCCTTAAAGAGCCACACAAGCAGTAGCTCAGGTACAAGGTTTCGATGTGGCCTTTCGCTGTAATGCAGCTCCCGATGTTCTTTCGTAGTAGCTGTTGACTTGCCGCGGCCTTCGGGCAGGAGCTCGAAACTCGAAACCTGCTGCTGACTCAAGAGAGCCTCGGCAGCCGAGCAACGCTCCTTCCGTTTGCCCTCGTTTCGCAGTGCTGCTATGGTTTCGGGTTCAAGGAGCAAGAAGGTGTCCACACTAAAGGCTCCAGGGGCTCTCAAGGCCTTCAACACAGCTTTTTCGCCCAAGGAAGCGGGAGTTGAGCATCCGCCTCTCTGCGGCGCAGTTCGCTCTCCGGCGCTGCGAGAGCCGATCCAAATCGAGATCCCAGGCGCACGGCCTGCGGTCTGCGATGAATGGGGCGGTGCTTGGTGTAAGTCCACCCACAACCGATGGCAACAGCAGCAAAAGCTGTGACATGCATGTGGCACAGGTGCCAAAGACGCATCGCAAGGGCTGCCCCTTCTGTGAGCACTGCCAGCGTGAGACGTGACCCAAGTGCAGGGGAAAATGAATCAGGTTGATCCTTCGGCTGCAAGTCCTTACAACCCTGACCCTACTTCCGTGCTTGATTGTTTAGGCGGCTATCAGTGAATCGTCAAAGGCACGCAGCAGATCAACTTGAATGATTTAGCATGCGGAAACGCCACTGTACATAGCTGGCCGAGGCTTCCGGATGTACCCAGACCCGAAGCACGCTTCGGATCAGTCGCTGCGGTTTTCGTTTCAGAGTCAGCCTCATCTGAGCCCTGAAACCCGTCGTCGATGAACTGCTTCCGCCGTCGTCGGAGCACAGAGATCACGTGCGTTCACGGCCTACGCCCAGTGGTGTACATTGCTTTCGCGAGAGCGAGGTTATGAACGACCTTAGGTGGTGCCAGGTCCATAACCGTAAGACTCAGGCCCTAGAGAACCTCAACTGCATCTGCCGCGCGATCAGAGCGCGAGCCCTCAATACCTTTTCCTGGACCCTGGGTACATCGAAGTCCCACCTGAGGACGGCCCGCCCTTCCCAGAATGTCAGCAGGCGCTCGGTCCCAAAAGATCCACGGAAAGTTTGCAGGGCGGAGAGATGGAGCCGCAATTCGAGATGTACGCTAGAAGAGCGAGTATTTATTGAAAAATATGAACAGAGGCAATGCCGTGGTTTGTGCAGCGATGGCTCAATCATGAGGGTACGGCAATGTTTGGTGGGGCCTGTGTTCTTCTGGGGTTCCAGGAAACCTAAGCCTATGCTCATTCACCGTCTGCGGCGAGCAGAAAGAAAGAGTGGTGGATTATTGGGAGAGCCCACAGCAGGTTGCAGGTACTGACGGAGCGAGCACTTGTGCTGCGTGCGGGGCTGTCATGCCCATGTGTTTTCTTCTGGGGAGTGTGTGATTTAGCACGGGGGGGGGGACTTCCGTGGTTCGGTAGCCGCCTCTCGATGCTCCTCGCAGTTTTTTGTTTCAAGCATGAGGATGAAGTTTTCATGTCGCTGTCTTAACCAGGCATTTGCTCGGCAAACGCGAAACGGCAGGCAAAGGCTGAAAGGCTTTGCGGGTCTGGCAAATGCGGAATGCTAGGACTCAGAGCATCCCAAGAGCATCCCACAAGCCTCCAGCCTGGTTTGTCTTGGTGTTTCCGTGTGTTGCATGACGTCATCAAGTCCGCAGGACTGCAGCCCGGTGTGTGGTTGCCGCAAAATGTAGTGTGACCTCTTGATGTTACTTTTCCGGAGAGGTCGGCTCTTGCGAGGTGCAGGAGGGCGGTTTTGAGTGCTGAGGTCTGCTGTCCACATCGCAGAGAGTCGTTCTGCCCCCTGCTCGCTTGCTTGCTGGACCTTGCCGGGCGGACAGGAGGAACCTGTGTCCCTCCGGCGGCTGCGCGAGTCCCTGTCGCCGCTCCTGCCGATTTTGAGATTCACGCTGCACGCCCGGCACCCGGCGATCTTCAGCTCCTGCTCCGCCTCGGCGCCAGGCACTTGGAGCGTCTGGAGCGTCAGCGGCAGACGCTTGGATCTCAGCGGTTAGAGCAAGAGTGGGGGGGTGGAAAGTGCTCTTGAAACAGCGTCATTGATTGAAGGGGGGGTGTTGGAAGGTCGCAGAGTCACATGACGGACGTCACAACCTACATGTTCGATGAAGTCTCGTGCGACAAGCTGTCTGACGGTTCGTTCGAGTTCCTGAAGTTCACAAGTTCGACGGTTCAGATCCAGGGAGGCTCATATGGAACACTACAACCCCTGTCAAAGAGAGGGCATCCGTTGGCGTTGACTTCGGGACAAATGGAGCTGATGCCAGAGGCTGCGTGACCGCTTCGAGTCCCATCCGGGAGGTGCCTCAGATGCTGAGTTGATTCTGCCGAGCTTGCAGTGGAAAGTGGCAGAGAGCTCGTCCACGTGGGACTTCTGTTGGAGCTGTGAGTTGGGTTTATTGTGAAAAGGATGTAGGCCAACAAGATGCAGTTACTTTGGCCTGGCGGCTGGAAAGCTGCATCACTGTATGTGTATGTGCAAGATTTGATCTTCTTTGACTGCAGATTCTGCAATGCCAGCCCTGCACCCAACTTGTCGTAGATTCTCGTAGATCCTTCAGCAACCTTAGCTCAACCTCATGAGGCCTACTGCTGATGCTCTGCCAAATTTGATTCCCTGATCCTGCAGAATCAGTTCGGAGCAGCGACCCCTGTTTCGAATCGACGGAGGCATGCTGAGAGATTGACCCTGCGGGCCCTGCTGTCAGGAACCGAGAAGGGCCTTGAGGGCAAGTACCGCACGCAACTGTCTCCGCCCAGGAGCCGTGGCGAGCATTTGGATACTGAGTAGCTGAGTGCATACACTTTACCCTTTTCGGGATAATACTACCCACTATAAAACTGAAAGTGCACACTTTTTGGGGCTTATGACCTCAGCAACTAGGGATAAGTGAATCTCAGAATCTCCTTAGACCAGTGCACAGCTTACACTGTGGGCATGTGCTTTGCAGGAGAAGGTCCGAGTCTCCACCGCCGCGCGGACGTGCCGTGCCAAGTGGTTTCGATTCGCTGGAGGGCACTTCACAGTGTCATGAGCAACCCGCACTCGGCATTCAACCTAGCAGTGTAGCAGTGCTGGTCGGATCACTTAGTTGAGGTAGCACATTCCTTGCCACTGCTTCATGGCTCTCAGCTTAGGATTTTGCAGCCCCATCACACAGTACGAAAGCCGCATTTCGGTCACCATGGACTTCATCGCCTGCTTTACGAACCGTGCGTTAAGGAGCTCTGAGTCTGGGTTTCCGGTTTCCTGTGCCTGCAGTGATTGCCGAGCAGCAACACCTGCCAGTCGCTACGCGCAGCAGCAAACCCGCCTATAAGGGTCTTGGTGAAGTTCGTATCGAAAGCTCTAGCATCCATGGCTCTCGGGGCAACAGATTCTCCCTTCCTTTCGTTCTAGATTCTAGCACTCGAGCCGTGCCATCGGCCCTGGTGACAGCTGACCATGGTGTGGCTCGTTGAAAGCTGGCGGGACTTGAGGGGCCTGAACACCTTCAATAGGTGCCGAGCTCTAGAAAGGGAGATCAGCTAAAAGCCCCCTGTAGTGAATCATCACAAAAACCGGCGCTGCATGCTGCACTTTTCTTGGTAATGGTAGGTCGCCGCTGACACCGACATAGACAGGTAAGACGTGTAACTTCCCTGCGGATCTGCTTGGACAGAGACCTATGAAATCACGTGCGCGAGAACAGACATGAAGTCAATGAAAGCAGCTCTGCACTGCCGAAAACAAGCGAAAATAAGATCTTTCGGCGGGTCTTGGCCAGGGACAGTTTTGAACTAACGTGCCGATATGCACAGCGCCAGAGCTCGTAGCAAAGGCACATTTTCAGCAAGTCACGGGTACGGTCCAGACAACTACCCGAACATAGGCTACCACGCCTCGCTACCCTTCTTAAGCGAAGTTGGGTTCCTTCGTGCTTCAGTGGCCCCTAAACTAACACGAGTTAAAATCCCAGGCAGACCACTTTCCTGGGTGGCATGGCCAACTCGAAGTCGTCCATCGCCTCCTCGTCACTCAGCTGAGTCCTTCGGAGCCTTTCGGGCATTCCGATTTTGCAGGATTGTCGGTAACGGTAAGGCCTGGGGCTGTCGAGCTCCAATATCTCTCGGTGCCCCAAGGCTTAAGTCAGGCTTTCCTCTAACTGCAGGCGCACATCCCAAAACTGCCCGAGCCACGAAGCTGTGATGGTGGTACCCCGGCCCATCCTGGCCCGAAGCGTCATGAAGCCCCATGCCCTCATCTGATCTCTCTCCCTACACTGAGGCTCCACGATACTATGCCTTCATCCGCCCAAGGCCAGATGACTAGTTTCAGAGTCAGGATGTGTGGATTTGGGTTCGGGGCTGGCGTCTTCAGGGATTCGGGGGTAGGTGCGTGGAAAAGCGAGAACTCGATTTCTGAAGATGCTGCATGTGTTTCGGTCTTCTCTTCTCATGTATACATATACATATATATATATATATATATATACAAACACCTACACTACCCACACTTCCGCCTGCACAGGTACGGTGGAAGATGGACGCACACAGTCGGCATATAGATGTCCATGCCATGCTCCATGTTTCACAGTCAGCACACAAGAAATTTCATCTATGCATGCACCTGCGAGGTGCCGACATGATCTCCGACTCGATTTCAGGGGGGTGGGGGACAAAAGCTACAATTTCGATCCCGCCAGGCTTCGCTGCAACACACAAAAAAGCGCTGAAGGACAAGAAGTTCAACTCCAAGGAGCGTTTTGTGGCTTGGGAAGTGCACGAGAAGTTTCTGCCGTTTCTTCGGACATAAAGCCCCTGTGTAAGGACCTCACTTCAATGATTTCTCGGCAATTTTAGCCTGCTTCACTGCCAGTCTTCGTGTGGGATTGGGCCAACCACTAGGGCCACCAGCTGGCTGGGTCCCTGGGTAGCTTGGATGGAAGAGGACCGTTGATCCGATCATGCCAGGACTTGCAGGATTTCTCCCGCTACCGCTGGCGGCGCGGCTGAGTGTTTGGTGCCGAACGTTCCCGACCCTTTGCACCCTTTTCCTGTTGATCACGATCATGATGCTGGCCCACTGATATTGGCTGTTCACACAATCATTCCTCATCTTGTTGTGATCGTGACACGGTCATGGTCAGTTTTTGATGTGTCTTTCTGCTGTTGCCATGCTTGCGCTAGTTGCCTGTTCGTATTGCCTGTCAGTTTTTTCGCAAGGTTTCAGTGGCAGCCGGCCATTCATATGCCATATGCATTCAAACAGGCAGCCCATGGCTGCATCCACAGCCAAGGAGAATCGTCAGGTTAAGCGCACGCTGCCCGGACTGCCCACCGAGGCGATTATACAGCCTGGTGATCTCAACTCCATGGGAGTTTTGGCGATGACAAGAAGCTTCGGATCTTGTTCTGCTTGTCCCAGTACTTCTTCTGTCTTGGCCTTTCAACTGGACCCTCTGAACTAGAACGATGCCTGCATACCCTAAACCTAAAACGCGCAAAAGTCACGGTCAAGCCTTGTGCCGTTGACCCATTTAAAGCCTTCGATCCAAAGCCTGATGGGATGTCTCTCTTACGAGCTTCTGTTCAGCTTCATCTCTTCAGCTAGGGCCTAGGGCCTAGGGAGGTCCAGGCTTTGGAAGCAGGCTTCTTGCTTACGTGCCGCACAGGATTTCATGAGGCCTCCGGTGTCTTCCGCCAAGGAGATGTTGGTCAGCTTTATAATCTGCTGCAACTTCATCATCATCATCTTCGAAGCCAACGCCGGCGTCGCATGCGGCGACAGTGTGATTGGCAACTAGCTGGCAAGCTTCAATTTCTGAGGCCTTCAGTCTCGTCATGCAAAGGCAAAGGAAACGAAGCATGCTGAAGGTAGTAGTCCATCGCCGGACTGTCTGCAGGGTCTTGACCACGGGCCAGCGAGCTCGCCAGATAAGAAAAACTGCCCGTGCGTTTTCGAATATCCCAGGATGCATGCCAGTGTGGCTGAGCATCTGCAACTACATCTTCGTTGGGTTCTACACGGTCGAAAGCTGCGCTGCTCGATGCATAGCCGCCGCCTAATACAAATCCGAATTGCTATGACGTTGCACTGGTTCCTTCCTAATTTCTGAGATTGCAGTAAGGATCCAGACATCCGTGCTTGGGAGCATGCATGGTAGAAGCACTGGAGTCTACGAGCATAGGGCTTCGAACAGTACTCGCATAATTGTTCGAGGTCCTGGCACGAGGAGGCATTGTGTTTCAACCGAATCCGAGCATATCTGCTTGTAGAAGCAGCAGGGTTTATTCAAAAGGAGGCACAAGGGAGACTCGGAATGCGTTTTCCCCTGCCTTCGTAGTGTCGTGACATGTGTTCAGGCGAATTCCAGCTGCACTGTTGCTGTCGTGCCTGATGTGCAACCCGCGTGACCTCGAGAAGGGATGTTGCATGGCACCGAGATCATGCTCTTCGTCTACCGGCGACGTATGTGCCGAGACTGGTGGATGATATTCGACATCATGATCGCGGCTTGACTTCCGGGGGAAGGTGCTTATCGACTCCTTGGTCCTTAAGCCTTAATCGTTTCCAGCATTGCTTCCCAAAAGCCCGGATCCCTTGCACCAGATCCTGTATGCTTCGTTGGGTGTCGCACACTCTTTCGCTGGGAATCGAGCCTTGTGCTGCAGATGCTCACATCCGGGAAGCTCAGGTGATTGTGGCCTGGGTCGATGTGATCGTCAGCACACTGGTGACGACGGCGGCTCGGAATGAAAAGATATCGGGAAAGCTTCGTACCTGTAAGCAGAGAAGATCGGCACGAGTAGTACGAGTAGCTTCCCCGTCGTTGAGAAAAAGCGGCACCAAGGCTGTACACCCAAAACAACTGCCCAAGAGCTCTTGACTTAAACCAAAGCTTCAAGTCCCATGTGAGGCTGGACTTCAGGAAGTCCAACTGTTGCGTCTCTTCCGCATCGCCCGACTTGCGCGAGCGGCCAGGACCTTCGGGCAGAATTAATGTACTTCCGAAGAAGTGTGCCATGTCAGTCAGAACTCAACACATCATGACTGTAGACTCTAAACCCAACCCTCAGTCTGAGAAGCTTCAATATAGCGCTTGCAGTGTGACACTCACTTTGAGCTGGAGCTTGACAGATGGAGATCTGTCTTGATCATGGTCTGGGTAGTGTCGATGATGCTCTTGCTGCTGCTGATAATGGTGGCGATGAAGATCATGGTGATGATGGCGACGAGATGAGGATGCTTGCATCTGATGATTGCACTCCTGACCATGATGGTCATCGCCGTTGCCGTCTTCTTCTTCATCCTCACCAGCATCACTGTCTTCATTATCAACCTCATCAGCACCATGATGAAATCATTGCCGCCATCATCATCATCATCATCATCACCATCATGAAAGTCATCGTCATCGTCATCATCATGTGTCTTGGTAGCTTCAGCTCCCGATGCTTCCGAGAGGGCCCATCCGAGCCCTGCTTTATCCAGAGCCCAACATCTTCCAAAACCCGTCACCTATGAAGCCGGCAGGATCGTCCACATGTCGCCCGAACTCCATGCCATGATCACCGGCATCATCAGCGCGCTGACCACCGTGTTCTGGGGGCCCTTCGACTTGTCTTAGGGCCGGGTGAAGGCTGCAAGGATCTCAGGGTTCGACTCAGGTTGATCATGGTGATGCTGCTTCTGGCAGTTTGGGCCGTGCTTGCGGTGGAGCTCCTGCGCCATGGACAATTTAGAGTATTGGCATTCCAGCGTTCGACTTGAGCAGGGGTCGCTTAGGGTTTGAAGCAGCGAGGACTTGGAGGCAATGCACTTACAACAAGCTGCGCGAAACCGCATTCATACTCCATGCGTAGCTCTCTATCCGCAAGCCAGAATGCTTAGTTTCATAGGTTTGCAACAGGTGGTGTGTTTCAAACGAAGGGGAAGGAAGCGGGCCATGCAGTGCTGGAGACAGGGTCTGGCTGCAGACGAGGATGAAGAAGATGATCATGCAGAACAGTTTACAGTCTCGTTAGAGCCCAAATTAAATGACAGAAGTTGATTGAGTCCCGCATGTTGACATCAGCAGCAGGTCCGAACACTGCCACGACACAAGCAGCCAAGCCAGAACTCATCTTGTCTTGCTGGCTTTGCACCGTCCTAGGCACGGATCGGCGCACAGAGTGCACGTCAACAACGACCTGTGCCTGTCGGTGCGGAGCCAAGAAATCGGAACTCCTCGTACAGGCTTCTTCCCGCCTCCAACAGTCTGTTCTACATGCATTCTTCGGAGAAGCTTTTCATACGGAATGGGTTGCTGACTCTCCGAGAAAACCCCCAAAGGCGAATCTTGACTCACTATAGTTCCTTCTTATAAATATAGTATAATGGCCCCCACAACCCTATTCTAATCATTAAGGCCCCCATATTTCTCTAGTTCTTCCCTCCTTCAGAGCAGGCGTTTGATTCCGTCTTCAGCATAATGCTCATGTGGCCCGGCAGCAAAGTCGGGCTTCTGACAAAGTTCAGCCGACCTGTCTTCCGGAGAATCTGGTTCACAGACTTCGCTGTTTTCTGTTTAGCAGGGCCATGCTTTTCTTTTGGGTCTATGTGTTCACAGGCTCCGTCTCTGCTTGCAGAGATACGTTTGGAAGGGCGGTGCAGGATTCTCAACACATGAGAATGCCGAAGCAGAAGCATCGGGCCTCGCTCAATTGCTAGGTTTGTTTTCGTTTTTTGTTTTTTTCCGGTGATGCTTTGAAGGCATTGTAATGTGGGAGCATCCCGATGTGCTGCAGTGTCATGGTGTGAGGTTGTGCTGTAGAGAAGAGTCGCGCTGAGTCGCTTCGATTCGTGCATGAGAAAGCTACCAGTGGGGTCAAGATTCAGCCGACTTTGATCGTGTTGTTCGCTCTTCGGACGACAACATCTTGAGCTTGCCAGGCAGAACGGGCTCATTCAAATTTGACCACAAACCAGCAGGTTCTTTCAGACCCTCATGGCTGGTGATAGCTGGGGCGATTGTGCGGTCCCCATGATCCAGGACAGCGGCTATTCAAGGTTTGAGGATAGTGATGAGAATTCTGTGTTTCGAGCTGCTCATTTATTCGCTGCAGAGTCCATGGCAATCTGGAGCACTCTGGGTCATTCTTACGGTAGGAAGATATGCACTTTACGTACAACAGCAGCAGCAACAACAGTAGTCGACGCCGTCGTCGTCGTACCAGAAACAGTCGCTGTAGCGGCTGCAACGGGACCAGTAGCAGCAGCAGCAGCAGACACCGCACGAGTAGCAGACTAATGGATAATACAGATTTACAGTTAACATGTGCAGTACAACATGTGACAACTCAGATTCATTGCCTGCTACATAATGTATGCCTGCTTGACTTAACATGGAGTATACGACACATAACCTATAAGAAGCACATTGTAATTGCCAGCATACTGTGTGGTATGGAATGCAACCTAAGATATACATACACATATTAATATACTTATACCCACGTAGTAATAACAGCAACAACAAGAGTCACAGCCATTTTCATTATAGTATGTAAGTGATGGTACAAATATTTAGCCATCATTCGTATCGCATCAACGACAAGAACAATAATACTGTATGAATAGTAATTTGTAATCATTGCCATAATACCGATAGTCATAACAATAAGACAAAGAGTAGCGATAATACTTATGAGTACTGATGGCAATTGCGAAACATGGTTCAAGCAAATCAATACCAATGATACTATTAGTGGTTGTTGTTGTTGTTGTTGTTGTTGTGGTGGTGGTGGTGGTGGTGGTGGTGGTAGTGTACACAACGCCAACATGGTAACGGTGATAATGATGCTGACGACGTGGTTGCTTAGGTTTTTGTGTTAACGACGGCTGTTGCTTACACGGCGACCGTTCATGTGGGGCTATGTTGCGGTATTCATATTGAGTCTGAAGTCTACCCTTGCCGCGACGTGACGTACATTCATATTGTGAAAGTCGCCTTCAGTACGTATGAGGTTCCTCTTACATGTCACGCTTTGAGATCCAGGACCAACCATGGGCTATCATCATCTTCGGCGGTTACTGGGCAGCGCCGTTAGCTGTGGGAACATACCGATTCATGAGATGCTTCGGCAATCCAAGGGTACAAACCCAGTCTGTCTTAGTTGGCATATCGGTCTCCTAATGTTATTTGGAGAAGTCTGCACGCAAACCAACTCGAGTGCTTCTGGGTGTGCCCCGACAACAGCATTTCTTGGGATCGCGAGCAATGTAGCACCTCTATAGGCTCAAGTTTCCCAACACACACATACAAACGCACCGCTGGGTTCTACTCAGTCGCGATACCAAAGCCACTCCACCGCATGAAAGTCACGCTTTTTCCGAACATTGCGAGATTCTTGGCAAGGCTCCTTGCTCACAGTCCAGCTCGGTTTTGCGAATCTCGTCCTCGCGGTGATCGTGGAGCGTGCGCGACAGGCGTGGTGATTGTTACAGCTTGACGAGGCATCATGTTTCGAGGATGAAGCAACATGAAGCACTAAATTTGGGAACGTCCGGTAGCTGCACGACATAGAATCGTAATGCAGAACTTGCATGGCTCCAATAGCCTGCAGCAAGGTTTCCCTATTTCGCTGTGTGACAGCATTGCTTCTCCTGACTCTGCATCTCCAATGGTCGTGAAACTGCGGCCTTTCGCTGCAAGATCCGGGCCCCTTCGAGATCGGTCAGCTGGGCAAGTAGCCAATATATATATATATATATATATATATCTCTCTCTCTCTCTCTCGCACTCGCGCTCTCTCTCGCTCTATATATGTATTATATAACTGTAATCATAAAAACAGCAGTCTGTATGTATATATATATATATATACACATATCTCCATCTATCTATCATCGGGAGCATCTGTGGCGCCTCGGAGGCCCACGAAGAGGAGCAGCGCCAAAACCTGAACGAACAGCCGGGATCTCAGAGCAGACCTTTCCGGCAGCGTTTTTCTTTTCGACGACTGCTTCGGTTTAGGATTTAGTTTGGATTTAGGGTTTTTAGGGTTTGGGGTTTTAGGGTTTAGGGGTTTAGGGTCTCCAAGCTCGACCCGGATCCAAGGGTGAAGAAACGACGAGATGCAGAGAAGAGACTGCTGGACATGTGCAAAGCCATTGATGTGGATGGAGACGGAAGCTCCGCCCTGCATTTACGTTGGAGACGTAGGCTCTCAGGGTCATGGGGTAACATGGGCTGGCAGGTGCCCATCTTTTTCCTTATCATTAGCCCCACCTGTATCACCCACCACCACCATGAACTTCGTCAATCGCTTGTGTTTGCAGCAGGGTCGCCATTTTCGCGGCTTCAGTTCTTGTTTGAAATTGGTCAAGTTGGATTCAGAATCTCACAATCCGACTCGTTGCCCAGTTGCCTGATCTTAGCTGCGTGCCCTGAGCCGCTCATGGCCCCATACATCCCAAATGCGTGAAAGTGTGTTGAAAAATCAAAACCAGCTCATCTCAGCCGGAACACCAGTCGATGATGGTCATAGTAATGCAGGCTTTCGAGTTTGGGTTTCCAGCACAAAACCAGGAGACCCAAACATCGAAACTCTGAATCCCGAACACCATCGAACACCCCTTGAACCTTGGAACCTTCCAAAAGTCCCTTAAACCCCCAGCCACCCTGAGAGCAGACACAGGAATCCTGACCCTCGAAGAGCTTATGGATGCCTACGTCGAGAATGAGGAGAAGAAGTGGTGGGGTGGTAGTGAAGGTAAAGAAGCAGCTGTAGCAGGAATCGAACAAGAGAGCTGTGCTCAAGAAGAATGGTGGCATGAATGTTGCGATTAGGAGCAGGAGCTGACTTACAGCAATTGCGCCAACAGGCTAGCAGAAGCCACATCCCAAATCTGATTACAAGCATCGCTCCAGGTGCTTAGGACTTGGTCCAGTGGCTCGTTCAAGCTTCGTTTTTCGGGGTTACGAACGTGATGCAGGATTTCCGGAAGACGCTGACGCTTTTGGAGATCGACGAGACTGACCTCCTTTGCTTATTCGATTCTGTGCGGCATCAGAAGGGTGGTCTTTGCAAGACTCCGCTTTGACTTTCGGAATCGGCCACTACCACAGGTTCTTGCAGATCTACACGTGGCCTTTTGGTGACAGGCATTGATGGCATTCTAGCTTGGCTGAACCTGTCCTGATGCACTCTTCTGGAAACTGGCACTTTCTCTTGGATCCCCAATCACCCAGCTGGCTCTGTGGTGCTGTAGGTCCAGTCTGCTCGAGGATCATCGTAGATGCCCGCGCGGCAGATGCCTAGGGTCTTAGTATCGGCGGCAAACGAACAATTCAAGTGACGCCGCACTGTCTGGTGTTGTACTCAGCTGTAGTTTCAAAACGATGTTCCATCATATTCAAACCAGTGGTTTTGTTCTGTGTTGAGCCGATGGGCAGTCTACGGGATGGTCTTGCGTATGGCTCAGCCGAGGACTTGATGGATGCAGATAGATCCGGTGATCTGACCTACGAGGACACATGCGCACAACTGTGGTGCGATTGGGCTTGCTGACCGGAGCAGGCAGTAGCTGCACAGCTGAAACGCGAGTGGGCTGTTTCTGCGCCCTGAGGTGTGCCGTCTGAGCTGGCAGCTGATGAAACAAAAGCCTTCTGCACCCCGTCCACCGCTCAGATCCCAAGACTTACCTTTGGTTAGTAGGGAATGGAAGAAGGGAAGCAATAGTAGTTCTAATGGTACCCCATTCCTCCATTCCCTACTAACCAAAGGATCCCTGCCCGCAGGAGATGATCAGTTGCATCCACAAGTCGGAGACGAACGACCTGAAGCGTCAGATGATGATGGTGAAGCTTCAGGCCGGCTTTCGCCAGTACCTTAAGGCCTTAAGGCTCCATAGTAGTCCCTTTTTGGGGTTCGTATTTAGAATCCTATAGGGTACTCCGAAGAAGGAACTAGTTACTATGGATCCTCTGGGTATTGTGAGGATTTTGTTATCCAAGCTGAGTCTCCGACGCTCCTCCCGAGGTGCAGGACATCTGGCTCCGAATTCGAGACACCTTCCTGACGCAGCAGGAGGACATCATCCGGGAATTCAAGGGCGAGGCCGAATCTCCGCTAAAGCAAACTCTGGCCTTTAAATTATGGTCCCTTTTTGGGGTTCCTGAATTATTAGGTGCCGTATTATAATAGGAACCCAACAAGGGACCATTTTAGGGTTCTTCTAAAATAGATGGCAAGCTTGCAAATTGTCAGGGGACGCCCTTTTCAAGTATCATTTTTGATCCTGATACTTCTGATAGAGTTCTTTGCGATTACGACAGCATGTTCATAAACAACCTGCGCAATTGGGGTCCCCGCGCAAAGTCGCGCTACATGTGCTAAGCTCTCGAAGCGACAAACTCAGAGTTCGTTGACTCTTGAGCCCTTCGTTTGGAGCCTTTCAATTCTAAAGACCCGCAACAAAAACCCTCCGCCGCCCAAAAAACTTCGCAAATCTAAGCTGCGAAGGCCAAATCCGATGTCAGAGAGATCTCCACTTCCGGGAGCTTCCTCCGCCTAAACCCCGGAAGCCAACGAACTCAGCGAAAACCCTAAACGCGAAGATCTCATTCGCAGTCGCTGAAGCCACCAGAGCCATTGCAAGCACATTCACGAGATCTGCTGTAATCAAGCTTGCAGTCTAAAGAGGAAGATAAATAGACAGATGGATAGATCAAT
Source organism: Symbiodinium sp. CCMP2592 (assembly GCA_905221615.1). NCBI lineage: Eukaryota > Dinophyceae > Suessiales > Symbiodiniaceae > Symbiodinium > Symbiodinium sp. CCMP2592. The sequence continues at coordinate 34,365 of CAJNDT010004423.1, read as the reverse complement.
GCCATAGTTACGGTCCAGCATGCACTATGGCCGAAGCACCCCATGCCCCCAAACTCCCAATATGATAAAAATGCCGGATGAGTCAGATTCCAAAGAAGCCTCTGAAAGCCTGAGACAGATGCACACCATCACTCAACAGCATGCAAGAATACTGAATATGCCCTACTACACAACCCTAAACCCTAAACGCCCTTGACCCCTTAACTAAAGCAGACGGAAAAGAGTGTTCAACATAAAAAAACGCCCTTGGCCCCCAGCCTTTTTGGGGACCCTGCTTTCCGGCGCTCCGCGCCGCAGATGACGAAGCCTTCGCTCTTCGACTCCCGGACGTACCTGATCAGAAAGCTGACGGGGGAAAATGCGACGAGGCCGCTGAGAACTGAGAACTGTGGTTTGGGGCTCCTTTGAAGAGTTCAGGGGGTTTAGGGTTTAGGTTTTTTAAGGGACTTTGGCTGAAGACTTTAGGGAGACTTGAGGGACTTGGGCCTTTGGGAGTGTTTGGGTTCAGGGCAAGCCTCATGTTTTCTGAATGGGCCTTTGAACCCCGATGCATCCTTGCAAGTTTTGTGGGCCAACAGCGAAGACAAGTGCCGAGTCTGCAAAAAGTGTTCTTTCGAACTACACCAAGATCAATGACAGACTCCTTTGAAAGATCTTGAACTCCGTCCCTGGGTGTTGAGAACTGCTCTGACTGCAGTTTACTGCGGCGGACCCGCACCATGCAGTCGCGCATCAGTGAGGCCTACGAACGGGCACAGGCGCACTTCTGGAATTCAGGGAAGCAGTCTAATTGTCATTACTACATTTCCATTTTACTATGATTATTACTGTTATTGGTATTTGTACTACCGCTGCTATTATTAATTACTACAGTTTGGATGGGTTCGGGCATAGGGCCACCAGCCTGAGCTGGAAAGTTGGATCTTCTTCCCCCCTCCCCCTCCTCCCCACAAGCTGCCAGCCCTCCTCATTGAGGCGGTTCCTGCCCTCAACTCCTGAAGATTCGGTAGTCGGGGGGCACTGGCTCGCATTCTAGCTGTCGCTGTAACTCCATATCATCGTTAGTATTTGTGCGACTGATTGGGACGCTGAGGGTTACAAGCCATGGTGCATTTACGCAACACGCCCTGATTGCCTGAGTCCATGCGGCAAGCGTCTCAAACCCTGGCCGCTGCACAAGCTGCACCGCCGCCGGCGATGGGAGAGCTGCAGACAGACCCTCGGCAAGCAGCAGTCGTGCAGGCAGAGGCATTGGAGGGATCAGGTTTCAGGCTTCCAACTGCAGGATGAGAGTGGTCAGCTCTGGAGTCGTTGCCTCTTGATCGTCATGGTTGTTGTTGCTGTCGCTGCCATCACCGATGTTCTGGTCGTTGGAGCTTGCTCGTAGTCGTGGTTGCGATTGTGGGTAGTTTGCTTCGGGCTTGATGCCCCAGGCCCCAATGTCTAGCACCTAGTTCAACATTCAGAGCCAGTCCCATGCATGACGGCTTGCGGCATGTCATACTTTGCTTTCATAAGAACTCGTTATTCCCTCTTAGTGCTTACTTGATAATACCTCTGCCGGCGTGTAGATTCCTAGGCATGTATCTACATCTATGGCTACCTAAACCTAGATGTTCGCATTATGTCCTCAGGCACTAGGCATGAATGGACGCTGAAGCCATCAAGGCGATGCCCTGTGCAATCTCCTGTTCCTTGTGCTAGCCAAGGAAGCTGGCACGGAGTTGTCTGCCCCAGTCTTCGCTATCAGGCTTCGGGCTGAAGTTGCTGTGCCAATTGCTGACTGCTGGACCCTTGTACAACAGCTAGAGTAGGCGCAACACTTCCATGACTGTCCGCAGCGAGCACTTGCTTGTCATTCGCTTGCTTGCTTTTGTCTCAAGGCCGTGGAACGGTCACAGCAGCTTAGAGCTGGGTAGGGAGTGAACGTGGGTTGGCCATGGGCTGCGGAGCAAGCACCGGTTCCTCGAGAGGCCGCACTCCAGGGCTCGGAGTGATGGTGCGCTTCCGCAGTGACAGCAGCCCATCGTAGTTTAAGTTTCAGCCGTATGTAATCTTCATCCCTGAGCCCATTCCTGTAGATATGCTAGAGTTCTATCTTCATCATCTGGCTACCTGCAATCTCTCTTTTGAGTCGCGGGTCCATTGCTTGCATTGCCAGTCGGCGACTATCAGAATCACAATCAGCATCGTCATTTTCAGCATGATTACAATTTTCATCGCCATGTTTCTTCAGAAGAGCGACAGCAAAGTCCCAACCCATTTTAGTTCCGGTTGAGAGCGCGGTTAAAGAGCCGATTCGAGTCCCAGGGTCCAAGATTCCACTTCGAAGGTAGGGTATTCACTGGGACAGTCTTCGAAGCGAGAATCGTTTTCCGTGCGCGGCAGCTTCAGCCCAGGTGCTGCCCGGCTCCGAGGGGGTGTGCACCGACATAATGCTGACCATTCGTCACAAAAAGCCTAGAGCTAAGCCCCCAGCTGTGACCACTTAAGATTCCAACCGCTGCATTGAATGCTTCTCGCAGATGCCTGGCCGGCCGTCGGCGAGCCGGCTTGCCAAGGACATGGACTTCGGTGCCTCGGGCTGGTGATCCTACAGCAAAGTTGAGAAACCTCATCGCGACGGGTGATATTGGGTGTTACAGGCCAGGCACAACATACGCATGAGCCGTGGGCAGAGCAGCTTCCGCACACTACTGGCATGCATACCTGCATAGCATCCGCAATAGCCACAGTGCAATGCTCTGGCTACAGCAAAATAGCAAGCAACAGTCGCGGGCATTTGTCCCGCACATGAAAGAGGTCTTCCTGCCGGCTCCAGCATGCTCCAGCTATGCAAGCAGGATACGGGCAGAATTCACGATTACCCCGACAGGATCCGGGGGCGCCGATCGAATCAGAATGCATCCGAGGATCCGGAAGCCCGTGCAGCGAACCGCGAAAGTGCACAACCTCGATGTGACCGCGATCCTTCCCGATAAGAGCCTGGGAGACGAAATTGTACATCTATTTATCTTCTGGCCTAGTGTGCATGCTCTGTCTCTGTTCTGTCGTTCCTTTCTTCATATCTGTCCGGCCTGTCTTGCTGCTTATCTTTGTCGACGCCCGTCTCTTCATGCGTGTCTGGCTTAAACTAAAATTCATTTCGAATCACGTGAGGAGCAGTGTATTATCAGTGTATCCATCTTTCTGTCCGTCTGTCCTTGTATATGTATGGTTATCTGTGCATATGGGAGTTTCCGAAAATCGGGGGTCCTGAGATAGTACACCAAATAATAGGACCCTCATCATAAGGACCCGAAATAAGGTACCCCTCTTTCGGAAACTCCCATATTGAGAATCGACGGACAGTAAAGAAGAGCGAGACGAACGAGAGCTGTAGATGCGCCCCGCACGAGGCAGAGAAGCAAAGTGAAGGGGTTCAGAGATAAATGGGTGGGGTTGTCAAAATTATGGCCCCTTCGTGGGCACCCTAAATATTAGGGGCCGTATTAAAATAAGGACCCAAAAGGAACCGACCCTAATATTGACAACCGCCCAAGTGGAAAGGAGCTTGAAGGAAAGGGGCATAGATCAACCCGAAGAGGGAGACACGAGCGACCATCATAGGCTTTGCATATCAAGCGGTGTTGTAGCGGACACACCTTTGTCTTACTTTTGGTTAGTAGGGAATGGAAGAATGGTAGTAACAGTAGTTATAAATTGCACCCCATTTCGCCATTCCCTACTAACCAAAGGTAAGCTGCCAGCCGGTCTGAGTTTTGAGGGCTCCGCAGTCGACTCATTCACCTGGCGCATCACGAGTCGTCGTTGGACCTCTCGTCACTGAGTCACTGCTCAGGACCCTGGTGACATCCCAGGCGCATCTCGGAGGCACCCACCAAGGAGTTCTTGCACTTTCTGGATAAGTGTAGCCCACGACGATATTGAACAACCACCCTGACATCATACCATGCCGATTCATATCATGAACTGTGTGCTCAGCAGCGGAGTGCAGCGGCCGGTGCTAAGGCCGAAGGCCCCAAATGCTGACAACTTGGCGGCCATGGAACCCGACGAATTGGAAGAGACAGCCGAGGCCGGCCAACTCATGCACGCGACAGTCATGACACCGGTGGCGCGGCGGTGATGATCCTACTGCGGCAATAATGATTGTGTCCACGACGACGATGATGTTGATCATGACGAGGATGATGCTGAAGAAGGTGTTGGCCATAACTCATAACGTTTGTATTGGCGATAGTTTGTTTTGTTGATTCTGACTCTGATGCCTCTGCGGGTGGTGCCGCTGCTGATGTTGCTAATGCTGATGATGGCGATGTCGCTGATGAAGAAAAAGGGTTGTGGAGTGTACGTTACAACAGGCAGATGGCGGTGGAGGGCGGCAACTATCAGCGCAAGCATGACGGTGCTGGTGGTGATGACGGCGATGAGGAGGAGGAAGCATAGAACATGGTGGCAGTCATCGGCATTGCTGCTACTGCTATTGCTGCGGCAGCTGCTACTATTGCTGCGACTGCTACCATTAAACCCTGCTTCTGCCGCTACTGCTGCTACTACTAGTGCACGTACTACCACGTACTACTACTGCTGCTGCTACTACTACTACTACTACCACTACCACTACCATTACCACTACCACTACCACTACTGCTACTATACTGCTACTACTACTACTGTTACTACTGCTACTACTACTACTACTGCTACTACTACTAATACTACTACTACTACTACTACTACTACTACTACTACTACTACTACTACTACTACTACTACTACTACCACTACTACTACTACTACTACTACTACCACCAGTACTAGTACTAGTACTATAGTACTAGTACTAGTACTAGTACTAGTACTGGTACTAGTACTAGTACTCGTAGAAGAAGTAGAAGTAGTAGTGGTAGTACCACCACTTCCACCGGCACTTTCTCACGCCACCAGTGTGCGAGCAGGCCCGCTTTGACGTTGAGGAGTTCGAAATAGAGGCCCAGCACTGGTCTTCGATGAAATCGGCCGATGTCAAGGCCTCCGAAGAGTTTGCTTGAACCGGTGGACTTCGGCGTGGCATTTCATAGACGCCGCCTGTCAATCAGTTGCGTTGCAATACGCTCTCACGATCTTATCGGAGGGGTGGCTCGTTTTTAGACTTGCCTGCATGTGTGTGCAGAGCACCTGCAGGCGACTCGCAACAACCCGTTTCCTTCGCCGCCGGATCGTCGCCTGCATGAGCAGCACCTGAAACGGATGGATGCTTGCTCTGCAACCCAGAAGACAATGTTCTCGAGACCCTAGTCGTCACAGGCATGCGGCTGGCTGGCCCGCTATTGCAGAGGCCCCATAGGTTGAGGTTAGATAGAGAGAGAGAGAGAGAGAGAGAGAGAGAGAGAGAGAGAGAGAGTCCAATACACTCTCTTGATCCCATGTTTTCTCACGCCCTACCGAAAGCCCCGTAACAAACGGGGGGCCCACGAGGCCGGGGGGCCTAACAAGCTCCTCAAGCCCTGCCGAAGAAGAGAGAGAGAGAGAGAGAGCCCGTTCATGCCCCAAGCAGAGCAAAGAGAGAGAGTCAGACGAGTCAGAGAGAGAGGAGAGGGGACCCAAGTTGAAGGCCTCATCGTTGCGTAAGGTTTTATACCAGGGCGCGTGTGCGCGGTTGTAGGTAACTGCCTTCTCTTGGCTGTGTGGAAGAAGTAAGAAGAAGGACAGGGAGAGAGAGAGAGAGAGCGAAAATGGGAAACCGATGCAAAACAACTGTCCTAAGTCAAACACTTGCAAAAAATCGGGGAACCATTAACTTTCGTCTTACGCTCCCTTAAAGCCCTATAACAAATGGGGGGCCCATGCGGCCGGGGCGCCTAAACCGCCTCTGAAGAAGAGGTGTCAGCTACTGTGAATCCGGGGGACAGGAGGCTGTAATTCGCTCCAATCAATCTGCGGTAAACCGATATTGTACCGGCTCGAAGTAGTGGGGAACTGCACTCTTTTCTTGAGCGCCGAGTCAGCAGCATCGTCATCAGCCATCATGATCATTGAGATGATCGTCGTATCGTTATCGTTGAAGTCTGCTGCGTGGTCGTCATCAACAATTGCAACATCGAGATCATGACTGCAGTGTCCTTCGGAGGACCGCCTGCAGAATGACCTCACGATGGATCCGGACTTGTTTGAGATCCTTGTGCGGAACAGGTGTGTGCAACAGGGCGGGAGGGGAGCTTGGGAGGTGACGTAAACACCCAGTCTCTGGTTTCGCACAGGTCGCTGCGACACATGTACACACGGAAGCTTTACAACAAAAGTCCGTGGATGCAGTTTTGGGCCCTCCCCCTCGGCTCTGATAGACGGGGCCCAGGCAGAGGAGCCAGTTGTTTGCAGAAGAGTGCTCCAGGCGCAGCATCGATGGACTTACCACGGGCATAAGCATCCCGTCCAAAGGCTGGCGATGGGACGTTCGGATAGCGGATGGCTTCATTCGCAATCTTCGGCATTGCTGGGATCCACCTGTCGCCATGTCAGCACCAGTTCATCACATGAGTTTCCTTAGAACTTCCGGATCAGCTCCGGGCGTCCAGTCTATGGCCAAAGCCAACTTGCGACCTTCTCGCTTCTGCGACAAAATCCTGAAAGCTGGCAGGCATGCAAGCAGACGCCCCTGACGATGAGTTCCTGAAGTACATCAGCCCCTGAGTCCCCGTTGTTATGAGGCTTATCACAGATGGTCATGCCATGTTTGTTTCTCGCCGATGACAGGTGCAAGCAGTGTTGCTCTGATGATAATCGTCAATACTGTGCTTACCGTCACTGTTATCGCCAATGAGTGGAAGCATGGCTGTTGCGCAAGCTTCACCCGTCATCGGGGAGGATCGGTGCTTGTCTGTGCGCCGGTTACTATTCCTCGCCATTTTTCCCGGAGATACCAGATCAGCTTGGCAGCTTCCAGTGGGATCGTGCCATCTTGGGGTTTCGGATGGTTGTAAGAGTTCGAATTGGCCTGAGGGGCCCTGGAGTTTCGGGTGGTAAGCTCCTGGCCATCCCTGTGCAGCCAACGCCAACCACTTCACTCGCTTCTCTGCATTTCAACCGCAAACCTTCTCGGATTTGCCGAGATTGTTCGTGGCATTCATGTCCTTTGTCTGTGGATATCAAAGTGGCAGTGGGAATCCTGAAATCCCAGATGTAGGACACCCTGAGCCGTAAGCAATGATCAGCAGTAATAACAGCTGTCGCAAGCGTAATTAGTTGTGCGGAGAGCATGCAACCCATGGCCCCCTGCCCCTTCCTAGCACTACAACCGCTGCCACCCCACCACGACGACGTCTACGAGGACTATCAGGACTGCGACTACTACTGCTGCTTTTGCTACTACTACTACTACTACTACGACGACGACTACGACTACGACTACGACTACGACTACGGCGACGACGACGACGACGACGACGACTACTGCTACTGCTACTGCTACTGCTACTGCTACTGCTACTGCTACTGCTACTGCTACTGCTACTGCTACTGCTACTGCTGCTGCTGCTGCTACTACTACTACTCCTGCTACTAATCCTGCTGGTGCTGCTGCTACTACTGCTACTACTACTGCTACTACTACTGCTACTGCTACTTTTGCAGCTACTACTTCTATCACTTTTACATCTACCACGACCACCACCGCCACCACCGCCATCACCGCCGCCATTGCCACCAGGACGACTGCTACTGGGGCTACTACTGCTACTACCACAACCACAACCACACGACTCCTGATGTGCATCCACTGGGCTGGCCGCGGGAGAGCAGAGCAGGTTCCAAACTCTCTGTTCAAAACCCTGGCGAGTGCGAGTGCAGGACTACTGCGACTACGACTACGGGTACGAGTACGACGACTGCTACTACTGCTTCTGCTGATGCTACTGCTGCTGCAGCGGCTGCTGTTGCTACGGCTGCTGCCGCTGGTGCAATACTTCCACAGCCGCCACCACTACCAAAACTGCCACCGACCACCACCACCCCATCACGTCGTGCCGTAGGCAGAAAGACAGCATGAGGACAGCAAGAACCGGAATCGTGGACACCAACCAACGGAAAGTGCTGATCATGTTTCCCAGAATACTTGACCCATCCTCAGCACCACTGCAAGTTAGCAGGTTTCCCATTTCTTCCCACTTTCAAAGCACAGGCTTCCCTCGAGTCACTTGTGGTTCACAAGGCGAACGACCGCTTTGCAAGTCTTGCCTGGCCCTGAGGGAACCTCGGGTACCATGCAGGATCGCACCTGAGACGATCTGGGCATATAGCCCTGGGATCCGACAGAGAATCCGAGCAAGTGCAGATTAGACTAAAGTATGGGAGACTCGGCTTGCGGAGTTCTGCGGATCTCAAAGTGAGCACTGCAGTGCTCTTCCCACGGCCCGGGTACAGGAAGACCTCGGCTTTCGGGTAAACAAGGTGCCTGCTTCTTCAAGGATACGCAAGAGCGTCTTTGGAGAGGGAAGGCGTCGGTTTATAGTTCTTCTCCGATCTTTTTTTGTTGCCGCTGCATGACTTCGTGCTGCAACGTCGCGTCGGATATCCGGTCCTGAGAACAGGGCGACTCGAGGCGTCACTGCGAGTTTGGCGCAGTTAGAGCTTTTGTGTCGGGGGGTGTTATAGAAGTATGGGATGTCGGTCCGCGCATGGAGGGCTCTCAGAGGGCTCAACAAGGGCCTGCCCCGAGTGCGATGATAACTCTACCTAATTACTGTAGATTTGCTCAAGACGAATACTGTGACTCTTGCAGTTCCCAGCGCCGTGATCGAAGGGATGGAACGACTTCTGTTCACCCCAACCTCTTTGCATCATCTTCTGTGCTCGTGATGTGGTCGCTGGGCCGAGCTTCCGGGCGTCGACGCAATTGCTGAGCCGTTTTTTGGTTGCGGAGACATAGGGACAGCCCTCAGCGGCCAGGTGGAGTTATATCAACGATTCCCTCTGCATTAGCCGGCTCGATTGCTTTGTTCTAGATGTAATGTATAAATCGACCCAACTGGTAAATAGCATGGTGCAGGCTTTTTCAGTGACTTGGGGCCTTCGAGAAAGACTGTGTGAGTCTTTCGCGAAGATGTGCTTCAAATCCATGTTTGCAGATTCCAGAGCTGCTTGGAGGGAGCCGACCTCTGTTCAATGTTTTCCCCAAGACTCCATTCATTCACCACTTCTCTGCACCCCTGGTGCTCGGTGCACAAGAATGTATAGTGCGACCCACAAGGTGCTGGATGAAATTTTCAGGGTCAGGACGCCTTAAGCCCAATGAGAAGTTCCTCCATGTAAGGATCTGAGGATGACATGCTTCAGTCAAAGCATTCAACTGCCTTTGCTGGGTCACAGACTGCACCCATCTTTGCGCCGAAATCATCAATATAGTTTCAGCAACGGATCGATTGCGGTGGAGAAACCTTCTCTTGCACCAAGCTACAGCAGGCTTGGTATGGGTATTTGCTCTGGGTCTTTACTCTTTGTGCGTCCGCATGAATCAATGAACCTTTCCCATTCCTCAGGCTCATATTCGTTCAGATCCCTCTCTCTCTCTCTCTCTCTCTCTCTCTCTCTCTCTCTCTCTCTCTCTCTCTCTCTCTCCTATACTGCCGGAACACCTGCTTGATGGGTACGCACGGACTTTTCACTTGACGGTTAAGTCTAACGGTCACATACACGAGATAACAGCATTGCCGAGGCTCTTGTTACTGCAGTCGCTGCGACTGCAATTGCTGGGCTAATGCTAGTGCTGTCATTACTACTAGGTCTCTAGATGAATACTATCGCTATTACTAGTACTATTCCCATCACTATGTCCAGTACTCCAACTATATAGTGATACAAGTGTTGCTGTTGATAGTGTAGTGATTGTATGACCAGCCACGGCCAGTATCATTACTTCACCCCAAGCCCTAAGCTCGTCTATGCTGTTCCAGGCAGCTTCGACATCACATCAACGCAGAGCTCCAAAGGACGGCAGTCTTCCAGAAATGGGAGCAGCCAAATCAGACCAATACGGGAAAGTGGTAGGGACGGGTGGGCGGGCTTAAGATGTCATCAATATGGTCGCGAGTCGGGCGGCGCGGGGGAAAGGGGCGGGGCGAGGCGGAAGCCGCTCCGCACGTGTATATGTACATACTTACATACCTATATAAATATATTTATGTGTATATGCACATTTATCTGTATCGATATCTGTAGCTGTAGGTATATTGCATGTTTTTGTATGCATGATGTCAGAGCGGTCTCGCGACCTTCGGTTTCTTCTGATGATGACTGCAGGCATTCCCATGTGTACTGTTAGTGCCGCCATCATTGTTGGACTTTTGACTTGCCCCCTTCCTTTCTTCCTGACCATGACCCAGTAAGCCGCTAGTATTGAAGTTGCTGGCATTCTTCCTACGTGCGACTTGCTTGCGACGTTCTCGCAGCCTTCCATGCAGTCTAGGTTTTTGTTCCTAGGTGCAAAGCATCCCGCAGAGCCCGGAAGCTGCAATAAGTCTCGACATCCTAAAGCCAAGAAGTCGCAGATACAAAAAACATGTATGTATACATGTATATACAGACGAAGATATAGATATAAGGTGTGTATACGTACATACATAGATACATGCATACAGGTGGATAGGCAGACAAACAATGACAAACAGACCTAGATAGAAGAGCCCCGCAATGGTGTGCAAGACAGTGGGAAAGCTCCATTTTCTAGGTGAAGTCTCAGCATTCTGGACGCCAGCGTTTCCGCGCCGGAAGCCCTGAACCCCTCACCCTCACATTATGCCCTAAACCCGAGACGCCAGGCGAATCCCAACTGACCGGAGCTCAAAAATCTTCAGGACACAAAACTGGATCGACTTCGAGGTTCAGAGGCTCTCCAGCCGGATTAGATCTTTCAGAGTTTGAGTTGCAGTCTCAGGTCTTAGCTCTGTGGGCTTTCGCAATGAAGCGTCAGCCTTCGAGATGTGGGGGTATCGAATACGGGAGTTTTCACACACACACACACACACACACACACACACACACACACCCACACACCCACACACCCACACCACCCACACCACCCCACCACCACACCACCACACCACCCACCCACCCCACCCACCCCACCCACCCACCCCACCCACCCCACCCACCCCACCCACCCACACACCCACACACCCACACACCCACACACCCACACACCCACACCACCCACACCACCCCACCACCACACCACCACACCACCCACCCACCCCACCCACCCCACCCACCCCACCCACCCCACCCACCCCACCCCACCCCCCCACCCACCCACCACCCACCACACCCACACCCACACCACCCACCCACCCACACCACCCACACCACACCACCACACCACCACACCACCACACCCACCCACCCCACCCCCCCACCCACCCCCACCCACCCCACCCCCCACCCACCCACCCCACCCACCCACCCACCCCACACACCCACACACCCACACCACCCACAACACCCCGCACCACCCACCCACCACCCACCACACCACCACACCACACCCCACCCACCCCCACCCACCCCACCCACCCCACCCACCCCACCCACCCACCCCACCCACCCACCCACCCCACCCCCCCACCCACCCCACCCACCCCACCCACCCCACCCACCCCACCCACCCCACCCACCCACCCACCCACCCACGCACGCACGCACGTTGGCGGCACATCATGCATGCGCTCACTTGCAGCAAGGCCACCATATACACGTGCATATAAACAATCAACTGCACGGTGTGCGCGCAGTTCTGGTCGATATGCACATGCATACATACAGGTAGACATGCAGAAACACATGCATGCACACGTGTGTGCATGTGCGTATGTCTGCGGGCAATGCATGCACGTATGTACGTTATCGTCGGTCATGTGTGTATGCCTATACAATTGCAGCGAGCAATCAAGAACAAAGAGTTTGCAACTGCTGTTTCATTTCTCAGCAGCTGCCTCTCCACGTGCATTATATGATTAGATAATTAGATATCGATAGGAACGTATGTAGACATGCATGCGGAATAAATTGATCAGTGACTGTTGCTGAACTCTTTATATCGCTAGCTCCCTCTCCGTCTCCCTCTCCCTCTCCCCCTCCCTCTCTCTCTCTCTCTCTCTCTCTCTCTCGGCTCTCCCTCCACCTCACGTCACTTCAAGCTGACACTCGAGCCAGGAGCTCATGGCTTTGGGAGTAGGCTCCAAGGCTAAGGTTTATGGTGTAGCTTTCTTAAGACGGTTCCAGAAAGGCTTGAGGGCCGCCTTGCAAAAACCCAGGTCCTCCTGAAGCTGAGACCTTCAGAAGGGTTCGATAGGAAGAGCTTCCAGAGGTGGCAGGTGGATGTGTGCAGAGCTTTAACTGGCTTTTGCAGTCTGTCGCTGTTGTTACTTCAGAGCAGGTTCATCTCTCACCAGTGGCCGCCGGCCCCTGACGATGCCAAAGAAGTTGCGAAGGACTGCCCAACGAAGTTTTCGGCGGGCATCGGCGGATTGGGGTGTGATTCCGCTTGCTCCATCGATCACGTCATGCTGGTGAAATCCCTATAGCTTTGACCAGATAAACTGCTGAAGTGTGGCTTCTTGATTGTAGTTTCTGGAATGTGGCTTCGCCTGCTAACTCCTTCAGCAGGGACGAAGACGACAACACGACATCAGCAACAATTGAAATATAATGCCGTACTTGATTGGCGCAGGTCCTAAACGACAGCTCGGGAAGATGCTGCAACTGCGGCAGAATGGAGTGAACACAGTGTAGTTAAAGTGCAGTGCGAGCAACGATTGAGTGAAACGTGCCTCTCGCAGTGGCTTGGCATTCCTTACCAAACGCAAGCTTCCCCCAACAACGCCACTGACCACCATGCCGGGCCATCACAGACAGCGCTTGACGCTGATGCCGGCTAGTGCATCCACCCAGAGGGTCTTGCAGGGTGTTGAGGGCTTGCATAGAATGGCTTAGTAGTGGTCACATCAGTGTTTTCGAACCAATACGATACATGCACAAACAGGAGAATCTAAACTCAGTGCAATATACGTAGCAAAGTTAACATTCATGGCGCAACGTTTGATCGACCCCATGAGTGAAATTAGCATTTCGGGAAACTCACTCTGATATTATGCAAAGCTTCAGCATGCAAACTTGCAACGAACTCTTATGGCATGTAGCATGAGTGCACGTTCACTCACATACAATTGGACAAGGGTGTTGGGTTATGTATCGTGGTGATACAGGGGCTGTTCGGATGTTCGTTATAATTCATCTCTAAGTAGCAAGCTTCCCGCAGGATGGTGCTCCCAAGGACAAGGACATGAACTTCAAAGATGGGTCCGGACACATGGCCATATGAATGTAGTATCTGCAGAGCAGACGAAAAGTTCGGGTAGCCCCGAACACCCTCAGCCCCAGAATGGCCTTCAAGTGGACACGAAGTTTATGGCATAACAGTAGCTGAGCTTAAACTTGAGCTTAGGAAAAGATTCGCCACGGACCGCCAAAAGCCATTCACCACGGACGTCCAAAAGCGCTTCGCCACGGATGTCCCCGAGACGGAGGGAGGAGAAGCAGGCTGGATCTTGGATATCGCATAAAGAACGCCTTAGTAGAAGCTCTGAGCCGACACCGGAAGAGCAAACCTCGCAGTCTAACAGCGGTAGGTCGGCGGTGCTGAGGGAGGGCAGGAACCCTATGCCGAACACTTCAGTCTGAGCCATGAACAAGGAGGTCAGCGACATCTGGATATTTCGATGTTTGTGCCTGTGAGCTTTGCTTTCAAGGAATCTGTCAGCGTGAGTCGCTGACAGCAGTCATCCGGGATGGGTCGTGTTACAGAAATTTCAGTATCTCGAGGAGAGGTTGTGATGAGGCTTCCGGCTTGCTATGGATCCCGCGATCCTGCGCCGCGACAGCCTGAAAGCAAAGCCTCAGAGTGGGAAACCAAACCTCCAAGCCCTTCCCTTGTTCGGCGGAGACCGTCAGGTGACGACTAAGCCGAATGTGCCGCCGGTCAACTTGAAGGATGCCCAGAATTGGCAGAATGCCCAAAACCAGCACCGTGGCGGGTAATCTGGCTAAGCTTTTTGCTTTGAGCTGTCAGAGTCAAGGGCTCTGGGTGTGGCGGCTTCAGCCCTCTTCGCTTGCGTATCTTCCGGTTCAGCTCAGACTTCGAGTCCTTGGACCACCTTCCCCACCGCTCGCTCTCTCTCCAATTGAGACGAAGAGGAAGCGCGCCTGTCTGGCTCTGGCTAGCTCGAGTCTACGAGGCATGCTAGTTCGTGCGTTTGTCACGGTGTGTGTGGTGGCATGAGGTCCTCGATGCTGAGCTGCGTAGAGCCAACCCAGCTAGGCAGTCGAACCTAGCAACCTAGCAGCAAGGAGAGACGTGACAAGAGCAACAGACTAGTTAGAAAGCTGCTGACGATGATGATGGTGATGACGAAGATAATGGGTGTGCGGGTGTGTTGTTTGTACAATGGTACAACTACCCTCCATGCGTGGATCCTCGGCAATCAAGCACATATTCTGTGTTGCGGTACTACGCAGGAGAATTTCGAGAACAAAATAACCAGAAGCCCACCCACACCAACTTACCGGGACCAACTTAGGCACCAACCACCCAAACCCAAACAGCAACCAGCAGCAGCAACACCAAAGTCCTGCTAAACCTCCTAGTTCCGAGGTGGGGCATACACGACGGCGAGGACGTGATGTTGACAGGAAATCTGTGCACTCCAACTGGCCGCTTTGGCTTACAAAGCTGCCGACATTGAGACTATGGTTTAGGGTTTAGGGTTGAGGGAGGGGCCGAGAGGTGTGGATCACCACCGTCATCATGCGGCTGAGCTTCTGGCACGGAAAGGCTGAGGGACTATGTAGAACTTGATAATTTCCAACAGCGGTCCTTAGTGTTCCTTGTGTCCCCCCATCCCTATGTCCCAGTTATATTCATGATTGTTATTCTTATACTGCTATTATTATGACCTTCATGATGATTATTACTGTCTTACATTTTAATAAGGCCCCTTATATGCATCCTCAGAGAAAGCTGCGGTGCCCAGGCCAAGTCCGGCTGTCTCCACGGCAGGTGACGCCGAGTCGGCGCTAACGGTGCCTTGCCTGCTTGCTAGGGTTTAGGGCTTAAGGGTTTAGGGCCTTTAGGGTCATTCTGAGTCAGCATTTCTCTGCCAGTGCGCGTTCTTTTCTTCTTGTGATGATCTTCCTTCATATTCCGCGCCGGTCCCGTTTGGCAGATAGGGAAAGGCAACAAAATGGCCAAGGTCCCGGCACAAAATTGGATGAAATTTAGATTAGCACTTTCGGAGGGTGAACCCTGCAGCAACTTGCCATAGCCACCTGAAGCTGTTGTCTGTGAGAAGACGAGGCCTGCCCTTTGAGCTGATTGAGCTTGCCACCATAGTTTTCATCGTCATCATCATCATCGTCATCATCATCATCATGATTGGTTCAGAGTCTTCGCCACCATTGTCAGCACCTCTTGGAAGTTGCTTCTTTTTTATTATCATCTACATCACTGTGTTGAGAACGTGCATGTGTTTTCCTGGTCGTCGCTTTCAGCTTCATCTTGATTCAATATGCGCCCTTATCGTCATCAGCATCGGCGACAGCTTTATGATCATCTCATCGTCACCACTCGTATTGCCATCAACATCGCCGTCGCCACCACCACCACCACCACCACCACCACCACCACCACCACCACCACCACCACCACCACCATCACCATCAGAATACTAACTGGTATCTTGCTTCCTGTCATCATCCAAGTGGCAAGTCCTCCTGCCGTTGTCTCGTTCGTTGAGTCTCGTCACGTCCATGTGAGTAGCATCTTTCTCGTGCAGTCAGGCTCGCTGCAGTTCGGGGCTACAGCACATGTCCACCTCGCCGTCTATACTAAGGTCGGATGCCGTGTGCGCACAAGGGGGAAAATCCTCACGAACCTACGATGGGATGTGCGCCCACCGTCCCGCTAACACATGCACTGATTTAGTGTTTCTTGGACGGATCCCTGAATGATACAGCACGCATTGCACTGGTTGATTCAGTCTAGGCGAAGCGGACATGGATGCCCATCCTGCCCGGCAGATGTGTCAAACTTCCTCAGTTTCCCAACAACTCGGCCGGTAAGATGCGCTCCAAGCTCCGACCAGGAGTCTGGGACTGTAACAAGAGAGCAGTGGTGCTGATGAGCGCAGGGTTGCATCACCTGCATTCGGTATTACACAAGCATAAGACGTTGGCAGTGACTGGTTGAATCTCATGTGTCTTGGGAGCATAGCAAGCGCCACCACCGGCTGAGTGCGACGTCGTTTCCACGAAGACGTCAAGCGGCATGCAGCTGCACGACTAAACACCAGCAATGGCCCCGATGACGGGAGCATTTGCAGAGATGTTTTTCCGCGTGCTGGCTGCAGCTCGCTTTCTGATGTGACTCGCGGACGAGCGAGAGGCAGCAAAAGGGCTCCTTTAATCGTCCAACTTCCTCCCAAAGCGAAGTCAAAATTGCTGGTCTCAAGCACGTGCATGAGTGGCACTGTTCCTCTATCACCTCCACAAAAAAGTCCGCGGCTCTGTCAGTGCCCCGAAGTATTCAGCACCGGTGGTGATGGTGGGAACGTAGCTTGGATTCACCCATTACACCTTTTGGGCTGGGCGTCAGTATGAAGCTTGTAAGATCCACAATGGTGCTATGCGCTTGCGGGGTTTACACTGCAGTTGCCAGAGTGTGACTGCAGAGGCAGGCCATACTCGAGCGAAGAGAAGCCTTGTTTTTGCATAAGGCAGCACACCAGCAACGGCTTTAAGATTCATCTTGGCTGTAAGATTGCATGAAATACACAGGTTTTTCAACCATGCTCCGGTTGAGATTTGACCTCAGAACCTTTCGGATTCGTAGTTGTGGCTTGCCGGCGGGTCCGCATGCAAGGCCGAGCCAGGTTATCTCGAGTGGGATTCTGAAGGACCTGCTTGGTCTTATCATTTCTGCTTGAGCATGCTCGAGCCTCATAGATAAGAGCCGTTGGGTCTGTTCGCTCGAAGCCCCTTCCGCCTCAGTTCATTTATCAAGTGCCGTCAGAATCAGTCAGGCTGTCAGTCTCACGCCTGAGCTTCAGTCCTTGTACTCTGGACTGTGGCACTCCCTGCTGACGACGGCGATGCAGCCTAGGAGCGGAGTTAGGAGGTTGACCTTCAAGCTCTCCAATGTAGTCTTGCCTTAGGGTGTTCTTCCGTCTTCTGCTTGTGCAAAAAACTGCAAAAGAAATCGGGTTCAACACGTTCTGCAAGTGAAATATGAATGCCACAACCTGATGGGGCATTTGTACGTGGCTTCCGGGCTGCGTCGGATATCAAGCTTCCAGCACTAACTTTAGTTCGGCCAGTTCCATAAGTCTCGAAAGTTAAGGGTTTTTAGTTGGAGGGCATGTAGGAAGTGCCCACCAGCTTCCTTAGCAGCTGCACAACTTTCCAAGCTCGGCAAGATCTCGGATTGGACTGAGTATCCCCGTCCCCACATCTATTCGGGGAACGCACTATGTACTGTCATTCATATGCCTCATTCGTACATCTTTCGGCATGCCTTGGCATTAAGTGGTCGTCGTGTTGCACACAGCCTTCGTCGGATCCAGAGATTGTGTTTGCGAATACGAGCAGCACCCTTTCCTCCGCAAAAGTGGAGCTATGGGGTCGGCATGGTGGTGACAGGCCATCATGGCCTGCAGTACAGAAGCATAGGCCCGTTCCTATAGGTCCTACTCCTTGTTTACAGATCTTTACGGCTGCTGTCAATACAAGATCCGAAGATTCCACTGCCGACACCGAAGGGCCGTCTGAAAGCCCTTGTGGCGCTGGACCAAGTCGATTCATCCGGGCTTGCCTTGCTCGGTACGGTCTATAGAGTTTAGGGTTAGGCTTTCGAAAAGGGTTGGGAGTTAGGTTGAGAGTCAGGGAGTCTTAAAGAGGGGTGGGTGGTGTGACGCGAAGCCCAGCTCGAGCAGAGCAAGCGGTCGAAGATGTACCAGGCTTTTCGCGGAGGTACAAAATGCCACAACTGCCATTGATGCGAGCGAGCTGGTGTCATTCTGCGACGCCCAAGCATTGTCCCTATTAAGACCCCAAAGCATGCATACTGTAACGTTGGAGGTTGGGTTTGTCTTGTGTGGGTCGTGTAGGTCTCGGTGCATGCTCATGCGGAAATAGCCCGACTTCGCATCCAGAAACCAAGAGCCCTCAAGCAAGGCCAATGTGCTTTGCAGAACTGTGCCGAAACCCCGTAAGCCTGGAAGACCTTGGGTAAAGCCTGCGCTCTCAATCAAACCGGGCCTCTCATCATGGAGAAGCTAGCAGCTAGAAGTAGTAGTAGTAGTAGTAGTAGTAGTAGTAGTAGTAGTAGTAGTAGTAGTAGTAGTAGTAGTAGTAGTAGTAGTAGGAGGTAGTAGCAGTAGCAGTAGCAGGAGCAGTAGCAGCAGCAGCAGCAGCAGCGGCAGCAGCAGCAGCAGTAGTAGCAGTAGTAGAAGGGGAAGCTCTTTCAACCGGAAACCCCTTGGAAACCCATCTAATCTCTGTGGCAGCGTTTTGGACCATCGCAGCCTTGAAGCGTCTTGAACTCTTGAACCCACTTTATTCTTTGATTTTTGCAATCGGTCGGCCTTATCCTCAATTGCTTGAAAAATTTGGTTCGATCGAATGTCAGGTTGGACGCCTTGTAAGTTCGAAACTGTTTTGATCAGTTGCTCACTTTGGGTTGGCATTCTTCCCGAATCTGTGGCATTTTGGGAGAACCGTAGACCCTCAGACCCTGAACCCTAACTCCCAAAGCTTGCCTGTAGGCTTAAACGTAAACCCCAAGCTCTTAAACTTAGAACCCTGAGCCCACAAAAACGAAAGGGGTACCCTAAAACCCTCGAACCCCCCCAGCCCTTAGCCAAGCCCCTAAACTTTCAATGTGACCCCTCTCAGCCGAAATATGGAGAAGCCAACAATTCCTTTGCAAAAGGCTTTTGCAACAACTTCAAGAACGAAGAACGCCTTAGTCAAGGAATAGCCTCCACCCTACCTCCAGAACCAAGAGAAACCACCCAGCCTGTCAAGAAACGGAACACTGAAACAACCCTTGCGAAGACATAGACATTTTTCGGAAAGACCTAAGAGGTTCAACATCCCACGACACCGCGAAACCCTGCAAACCCTGAACCCTAAATAAACCCAACCTCCGCAACCCACCCCCCACCCCCCCTACCCCCTCACTTCGAAGCTCTGAGGCTCTGGAACCGGTGGCCTGAGCTTCGTGAGTCCGAGCAGGTCACGTGAGGGCTTTTTGTTGAGTGGGGAGGGTCAGGGCCTGTGGTTTATGATGGCTAGGGACCCATATAGAGGTTCTATAACGGTGTTGGGGGAGCCTGTAAATTTGCATCCTGCTTCCTGCGTAGTGCATAGGTCTACATACGGTTGACTCTCTCTCTCTCTCTCTCTCTCTCTCGTTCGTTTTCTCTCGCACTCTTTGTTTAGATATCGACATAGATACAGACATCAAGTTAGATGTGGATGTAGATATTGCCACGCACATGCGACCGTTGTTCTCAGTCGACTGCCTGCAAACTGTAAGTTCGGGCATGAGGTTGAGAGTCTTACTGAACCTTGAGGGATTGGCTTCGGGCTTCCAAGGATTGTTTGGGCTGTTGATGGTGCAGTTCATGAAGAAGCCCTCCAAAACAAAGGATACTCATTTCCTTTGGAGCCTTCCCTGCATGTTTGACTAGGCCGCATTTGTGGTTGAAGCTGAATCTTAAGCCCGGGGCGGAAGTTCTGAATCTTGGATCCGGAGTCCCGGGCCGCCACCCCCCAATGGTATCCGCCCCCACCCCCCCTCCTCCCCTCCCCCCGGTCCGCAGCTTGCCCGCCCCTTGACCTTGTGCGCGGATCGGGAGTGTGGCACTATGCCCTGCCGTGTGCGGAAAGCGGCAATCGGCTCAGTAGTTTCTAGCATCTGACATGAATTGCAATGCTGAATTATATGAGGGTTGTATGGCGATGGTGATGGTGGCAGATATTCTTTTGAAGGTATTAATGATGATGACGACGACAAGGATGATGTTGAGCATGGTCTGATTGTCGACTCATGTCCCGGTCTAGAGCAGCACAACATCATGAGCAGTATCACCGGTGCCACAGCAAGAGGGAAGACAAGGAGTAACACATAAGAACGTCGCGGCAAAACAAGTACCACCACAGGCCCCACACCACAGGGGGGGGCGGGGGGGGAAGGGGGGGGAGGGGGGGTGTGGCAGCCCTGCATCATATATGTGTCAGCATTTGTGGCCCCCAACGGCAGATACACTCCTCGTCCAGAACCGGAGAGAAGCACCGTACACAGTAGAGGTTCTTAAGACAAGGAAAGAGTGTTGGTCATCAGACTACCACTGATCTTCATCTTTGTCGCTCTGAACAAACACATCCCTAGACCCTGACCACCCAACCCTAAGCCGGAAAGCCTGGGAAGCTCAAAATCCCTAAGCCCTAAGCTCTTGACTCCGATGCTCGGAAAGCCGAGTAAACCCTAGATGGGCCACAGGGAGCCTGTGACTTCGACTGAGGACCTGGCGAAGGCTCTTTCAGAGGTGTTGAGGGTTGAGGGTTTAAGGGGTTTAGGCCTTGGGGTTCAGATCTTGGCTTGCAGGCCATAAGGGGCCTTAATTCGGGTTTAGGGTTTCTTCGCGGTTTTGGGGGTTTCTTTAGGGCTCTGTTCTGGCCGTACGGCTTCGGAATTATTTCGGGTTTTGGGGTGGGGTTAGGGCTTAGCGGTCAGGTCAAAATTTGTGTCGACAGCAAGGGCCGAGCCAAAACGAGAACACTCTGATAATTTCAAAAAGTCAGTAGCGCACAAACGGCCCCAATGCAGACCCTAAGTCCCAAGTAGTGGGACCCTTACTATCAATCAGGACCCTACAAGTGCAAGGTCAATCCTGAGCTCAAAATCCGGGCGAGCTATCCCAGCAGTTCAATGAAGTAGACCATGGGGGCATCTGTTTGCCGCCTAAGCGGTGCCAAGCACTAAAGCCTAGGGGGCCTTACCCAGGATGTTGTTTGCGAAGGATGGCGCAGAAAGTTGCAGGGGTCAACCTTTGCATCAGAATCATGGTTGAGTCAACATGGAGTTTCAACCTGGGTCGAATCTAGGGCTTTGTCGAGGCCAGTATATGTATACATGCGTGTGTATGTATATATATATATATATATATATATATATATATATATATATACGTATACCTACACAGAAATACATATATATATATATACACACACACATGTATTGTGCAATGACCGTCAAGGGAGAGATCAACCTGAAGCACGAAGCCCTGCACCTTTCGCCAGCTCGTGCAAGCACTGCAACGTCTGAACCACGAGTGACAAAACCGGCACACTGACTGCAAGATGTAAATACTTTCCCTTGCTCCCGGCACAGCACATAAACCTCGCGCTGCGCAACCATTGTGTTGCTGGAGGCCTATCAAAGCGATGAGGCCTCTCCCCGCCTAGTACGGTGGAAGCCTGAGACCTGGGGATGATGGTGAAGCGTGGAATCTCTACATGAGCTGGGGATCTAGACGCGCCCCTCGCAGACTGATAGTAAGCAGCACGAGTAGTGGTTGCCATCCCCATTGTCGCACTCTTTCTGACCTGAGACTTCTTGGACTGGCCCGCGTAGGAATAAGACCCATAACACTTTTTTTTTGCCGCATGCCTCACTCTGAAACCTTAGTCGAAGACAGGCCGGAGCCCTCCGCTACTCGGGATTCGGCGCTGGCTTTGGCTTTGGAGCGCTCGCAGGACAGGTTGGCACACTGTCGAGACGGAGGGACTCAATGTTGACGAGTCTTCGGCGTGGAGCAGAGTAAATGCAAAATGGAGCCGATCCCCTCAAATCTTGTCTCAAGTCTATGCCATAACTTTGCAGCGAAGGATCACATCGAAGCCCTACAGAGGGAGCGAGATGAGGCAGGAGAGAGACAGAGAGAGAGAGAGAGAGTTGATTCATCGTGTACGAACTGCTGCACTGAACTGTAGCAACCTACGGCTAACCCGGGGAGAAGCATGCTCTTCAGACTTACCTATTGGCCCCTTACATGATATGTTGTTTTTCAAGTACAAACCCGAGGTTACCAGCGAAACACACGCCAAAGGCAAGACCCCCCAAAATGCTGTACTTGATCACTTTTACCTACCTTGGCTTGTTGTTCGTTTGTGTTGGTCAGAAAGATGGGGGATTGTCAATAGCCGTAGTAAACCTCATGCTTAACCACCGGTCGAGTGGGGAACATGATATCCTGCTCTGCTTTCATATTGCAGTCCTGTGCCATTCAGCTTGTTGTTCACAACATCCCCGGACCGAACAAGCAGAACTGCTGGTGGTATGTAGTCCAGGTACCTGGGGGATCTAACATATTGCATTGCATTGTGATGTTGTGCTTCAGTCGTGGCCTTACTGCAAACCGATCCACCAGGGGGATAAACAACCACGAAATCTTTTCACACTCCTCCAAAGTCCCCACAAAATCTGGGGGGCCCTAGTGGCCGAGGGGTCTTAACAGCCCCTCATGCCCGGCGGAAGAAGAAGTAGAGAGAGAGAGAGAGAATATCGCTCGGCTTTTGCCAGTTTTCATGGTGCTCCCAGAACACTTCACGTTGTATGGAGGCGCAAAAAGAGTCCTGTAGTTATATCCGATACCCTGAAAGCTCAATCTCTGCACCCTGATTCTGGAGTAGAGCCTTCGAGACTGCGGCGAGCGGGGCTCAAGCATCACTGAATCTTTCAAGGTTCTTCAAGTTGATAACCGAATAGATAGACGCAGTATTGGTAAGAAGGGTAGTGCTCCTCTCACAAGCAGCCAGAAACCAACGAAGGGCGAAAGTCCTGAGCTATTGCCGATGCGGCCTCACACGTTATGCCTTTTTGCCAGCTTGAGCGGACTGCGTCTGCGTAGGGTTGCTGCACGAACGGGAGTGGCATTGAGGCTTTGGTGGACGGAGGCTTAAGGTTCGCGCATAGCCGAGTTCGGGCGTTGGGGGCTTGTAAGAGGTTGAGGGTTCAACGAAGAGACAAGATATTCGGGCTCGCGCTTGTAGGGATCGTAGGGGTTCCGCAGTGGTCAAGGTTTAGGGCTGGGGCCAAGCTGAATTATCGCTGTCTAGACCCTGCCTCCTGACTCAGCGTTGTCGTGCCCAACAAAGCCGAACTTTGAACTCGCAAGTGTTAAGTTATGTCCTGCAAGGAAATTTGGAGCGCCTTAATGGGGACCCCTAGCCCTAGCCTATAATGGGCTATACAATGGGTATATAATAGCTATATTAAGGGTATATACCCGCGAAGTTGCGAGGCCCTGCGGCGAGCTGCTGACCAGGAGAGCGAGGCCAAAGTTGCTGAGGGACTCTGGGGCCCAAGGGCTTCCTTGAAGACGGCTCGGAGGGCCTTAATATAGGGGCCTAGAGGATTACCTATACTATGTTTGGGGGGTTCCTTATTACATGGTCTACTAGGCCCCAAAACCCTATTCTAACTAGCTCCTTTTTTAAGCTAAGGGCATAAGGCCGAGGCGGCCATGCTCGTCGTGCAAAGGATGTACGCGACAAGTATCGTTCCGGTAGTGGCAGAAGCCGGAACGCCGGAATTCAGTTCTGGATTCGTTTCCATAGGTGAATGCAACGTTCGAAGAGAGGCTAGGGGTATATCTGCTACTTGCAATAAGCTCAAGGCTTGATGTCTGCCAAGGTCATGGCTTGGCCCCAACTTGCTGCAAGCCCTCGGTTCAGTTGCAAGATACCCGAAGCTTATGCACTGCGAGGTGCTGCGCTTGACGATGCTTGTGGAAAGGTCTGAAGCGGCTTGGCGGAGTTGCAGCTCTTTCAGACTACGACAGCAAGCATTGCTTTGAGAAGGCTTGGTGAATGTGACAGGCCAGGAGCAGCCTTCTGAAAATGGCTGCATCGGATAGAACTGCCGGCCGCCGTTGGTTTCTCGAGATCTTCTGCCTGCGAATGTTCAAGTCTGCATCCTCCCCAATCAACCCCCAAGTTGGAAGTCGAACCCTTGGAAGAAGCAACTCTACGCCAGCTCTGCAAAC
The DNA here is from genome assembly GCA_905221615.1 of Symbiodinium sp. CCMP2592. Lineage (NCBI taxonomy): Eukaryota > Dinophyceae > Suessiales > Symbiodiniaceae > Symbiodinium > Symbiodinium sp. CCMP2592. Next base: position 10,210 of record CAJNDT010004423.1, on the reverse strand, counting down.
GGGGAGACTTCACAGGCGCTCCTGCCATCTTTAATTCAGCAAGCATTCCTTTGATGTTGTAGTAGAGAAGCGGTAAACACAGGCAATCATAGACGGAGCACAACAGCTGTATCGTTAGTACACGTAATGATAAGTAAGATAGGAGGAAGGCCCCGTTTCTGCCAACCAAGGCCGGACACTGCGCTCTGCTAGAAGAGAGACAGCCTGGCCCTATGCTACGGACCAGGGTGCATCGAAAAGTATTGGGTTTAGGGTTTACTGGGTTGAAGCAGACTGCCGGCATCTGCACACGATCCTGCAAAGTGAGGCTGGGCAGCAAGCACACCGTCGGATAGAACTTAAAGCATTCCCGTGTTTCGAATTCTTACTGTGCCAGACCACCTCTGAGGCGCGAGCTTTCAGAGCTTCAGCGATTGCGCCGTGAGCATCGTGAGGCTTGCTGATTGGGAGGGCTTACAGGCGAATTAGTTGGAGGCTGAACTACCGGGGTGGATGCGGTGTACTGCTGAGAGGGTATACAGGGATCGTAAAGTTTGGCAGGGTTCGGTCATGATTCGTGTGTCGAGTTTGCCAAGCAAGTTGATGCTTGCCAGCAACGGGCACCGACGGTCTCTTGAAGAGTCATTGCTGCCCACTGCGTAGCTTCTGCAGAAGAGTCGTGGTCTCAGGGATTTTTAAGGTAACCACTTTCAGCACGTCTTAAAGCTGACATTGCTGAAAGTATCTCGGGAAGAATTCAAGCTATCTCAATAATACTGATGACTTCTTAACATAATATACTAACAATTACTTTTGTTAATATATTATTCTCTGTAATCGTCGGTCGCGAATGCCTCGCGAGGCTTTGCTGAAGCGTCCCAGTTCAGGGTTATAATCGTTTGGGGATTTTTCTATTAGGGTCTTACCCCACACCTCATATTAGGATATGGGTTATTTTATGGTTGAGGGTAGGGTTTGTTTAGGTGCTTTGGGTTTTGGATTGTGTTATGGATTGCTGTATTTGTTTGGCAGGTTGCTTTGTTTCGGGATTGTTGTGTTGATTGTTGGGAGGTGCTTTGTGTTTTCAGGGATTTAAGGGTTGAAATGTTAGGCGGGTTGAGAAATGGGTTGAAAGATTAGGGGGGAGTATAGGATGTGAGGTGTGGGGTTAGCCTATGCTTGCTCTAAGATCTCCCAGGCCCGAGAGCAAACGGCAGCGTTGCGAGCCGAGGTCCGGCAAGCTTGGGAGGGATGAAGGGCTCTGTTTGGGTCTCGGGTTTAGGGCTCTTCTAGGGTTTAGGGCTTAGGGGCGGTTGAAGAGGTTAAAGCCCTACACTCTAAACTTGCCCAAGCAAGCCCAAACGGCCTCAGCCTATAATAGTGTTGAAGGTAAGGTTGGCAAACTTCGAGGTGGAGAAGAATCCACTTGATGCGTGGCCTCAAGCTTCAGACGAACTCGCACACGGGGCACATGGGGTATGGAAGAAGAGACGCAGCTTCCGGCTTTGATCACCTGGCCGCCTTTCCCTTCCTTCTCGACTCAGAGGTGCAGCAGACCAAAAGTGCCTCGGACGAAACCCGACAGCGCCAGGATCCAAGGAGTGCAGGGTTAGAGTACGTTGCAAGCATGCAGACTCTTCCCTGTTTCCCGTCATGATGATGTGGGTGATGATGGTGATGTTGATGCTGATGACGCGGATGATAACGGCGATAACGAGGATGAAGATGATATTGAAAGTGTGGACACTGGGGAAGGTTGAGATCATAATGAGGGTGTTGCCTGTGACTGTCGGTGGCTGTGATGGCGAAAGTGCTGGTCGTTACGACAGCCACTTTCACGACCTGCGGTTTTCTCGTTGACGTAACATAATTTTTGTCGCTGCCATTGTTCATCACCTCATCGTCATTATCGCTTCCACGATTGTTGGTGGCACTGCAGCCAGGGTCAGTTTAATTGTCGGTTTGATGACAGCAGAAGTCAGCGTCGTTGCAGGAATAGTTGCTAGGTGAAAAGCAACAGCAACGCCACGAGCGTCGTGTTGCTAGGCATAGGTTGCTCGCCAACTTAAGCACTGGCTTCTCAAAGGGTACTGCGGCTACGTAAAGCTTGGTTCTCCCTCTCTCTCTCTCTGTCTCCCGTCGTCTGAGGTCTGGAGAAGATGTTGACGGAGCAGCGAGAGCACATGGAGGCTCTGGAGGTCAGCCTGCAGAGGGAGGGGGGACCAATACGATGTAAGGCGGAGAAGGAGAAGGTGTCAAGTAACAGAGCTGTAGCTTTGGTGTCAACGGTCTAAAGCTTGGAGGTCTAGGAGTCTAGGATTCTGTCAGAACGATGTCGCCAAGTCACAGCCCTTCCATACAGACTTCTTGCTGAGCTGGGCGCCTGTCTTTTTCTTCAGAACATGAAAGCTACTGTAAGTGCTCTCGTGTGCACGGACTTGCAGGCCTTACAAACAGTTGTGCTTATATGTGAAAATTGATTGATCGAGACTTCAGTCTCATCGACTCGGCACTGCGCTGAGACTGCTGTGACAACAGAATCAGGTAGTACCCAGTTCCCCATCCTTGTCATCGTCCCGCTGATTTGTAATTTACCGTTTTGACGACCATTTCCTGGAAAGCAAAATGATCCCCATGAGCTCGACGATGGTGTTGATCTCGACGTTTGTGGGGTGGCTGGAATTGTGCTTGACGAAAAATGATACTGTTCATGATTGGTGGCATTTTGCTCCTGCTGTGCTGACGGTGGCGGTGGTGGTTGCAATGGCGATTGGTCTTCAAGGCCCGGAAGCTCCGCAGCGGGAAGGCCTGCAAGCTTTGCAGACCATGTCTAAACTCAAGACTCCTCCAACCTGAATGACTTGAAGCCCAACAGCGCAACATGAGCGATTCTTCTGTGAACGAACGAGAGAAACAGGGGCAACGCTTTTCATGAAGTAGCTGACGAGAGCTCAACGTCGTCCTTTGCGCAGTTGCATTCGAAGGAATCTGCTGGCTTGGCGGAGCGTGAGCTGCAGGCGGGGAGAGGTGGCTTATGATTTCAGTTTTTTTTACGGTTCAACGGTTTGGAGATTTAGGGATTCACATGGATTCTCTGCATCTTTGTGTGGGACCGGGACCTGCCGGGGTCTTCCAAAACACAGCAGGATCGCAGCATGCAGTCCGCAGACATGGAGATTGCGCTCTTCTCGTGGACCCCGACTTGTTTACGCCAACTGCGGGAGATCATCGATCTCCGCTCCCTGGTTCGTGCAGTGCAGAGACGAAGACTGCAACACGATTGCAAGGGGCCTGCATTCGGGTTTATTCGCGGCGTAGCTTAAGTCGCAGCCTGGGTGCAGCTAGCAAGGGCAGCAGGCGAGGCCCAAGCCCTATAGCCCTGAATTGCAAGGTAGCAGGCTGTGCCAGCCGAGGACATCATTGACCGAGAGACAGATGGGTTTTGCAGTCAGATCACCCGGGTTCTGAGCAGCTCTGGATGACAGGTGCCTTCAGGAGAGGACATCCCTTCTCCAGTTCATGGTTGACCTGCTCTCTGCAGCGCCCTTAGCAGGAGTAACTGCATAGACGTGCCGCAATCCAACACTTTCCTTGAAGCCCCTTCCGGGGAGTCGGCACCATGCAGTCAGCTGAGGCCTTGCAGACCCTCTTTTACGACCCCACGCCCTTCACGCGCCTGCGTTTGCGATCTGCATCGCCCCCGCCAGGCCGCGGAAGTAGCATAGTGATCTCTTGCGGCTTGTTGCGAGACATGCTTTGGTTTGGGAGTTGTGGAATTGGCCGGCGTTGCACTGTCATGCAGCACAACTAGGACCTGCCAGAGTTGTGAGTGAAGCCAGCAGCCGGAGTGCAGGGAGATTTTTTCCTGGAAGGTTCAGACCAGGCCGTCGCATGTATTTGTGATTGTTACGGTATTTCTGAAAGTGGTAATGGTGATGCGAATGATGAGAAGGAACACTAGGAAACCACCCTGCGAGCTTTGTCGGCCGACACCCTAGCCCCAAACTCTCAACTCTATACTTTAGCTTCGCCACCCTAAATCCTGCCCAAAGACCTTGAAGCATAACAGAGGAGCTGAAGCCTCGGAGGTGCGGCAGGGCGGCGGCGGAGTACTTCGCGTGAGCCGACTCACAGGCGGGCGTTGACCGAAGATGATCCTTTTGGTGATGGTCGAACTGAGACTAAACTAATTTCAATTGGGAGCGTGTTTTCATGAGAAGTGCTGGTGTTCGTATCCTTGATCGTCAGTATGGCCGTAATTGGTGTTGTTCTCGCTTTCCGGGTGGCTATCTACGAGAATGGCGGAGCTTCGCATAGCCATGGGTATGCCGGTGAAGGCCGTTGAAAACGTTGCATTCAAGGTTGGGCGCCTTACATAACAAAGGAACCTCCAGCGAGACTCGTCGTGGGACAAAAGCTAGACAATTATGGGTTATAGTAAGCAGTGGCTATAGTCTAGTAGGCCGGGCTTTGCAGTGTGTGAGCTCTCCGTCAGTGCAGAATCAAGTCCTTGAGGCATTTGCACAGTGGCTGCTATGCTTGCGCTTCGCAGTGCGATCTTGCGTCTCTTGGACTGGTAATTAATTGCGGTGGGCTTCACGCTTCACTGGGCATTCTGGTAATCTGCACCTGGCTGGTTGGTTTATTCCCCTCTGAGCTCGGACGTCGGACATGCTTGGTTATCTTGACGGCCCTCGAGTTGGGCTTCGCTGCAGTGTGGGGAGAGCCGATGCGGACCGCGCAGCTACCAACAGTAGGCTGTTCTGAGGCCTCTGCCGAGTGCACAGGCAATGAAGGACATCGGCACCACTGCCAAAGCCTCAGCAAGTGTTGCGGTAAGTAGTGCTAGGCACCGGCTCAGCGAGTTCACCACATGAAGCACGCGAGGGCCTCAAGCAGCCTTTGCACCAAGATCTCCGGCGGCGACGACTTGCGTGAGCTGTGCACCGCGCTCGAAGCGGAGATTGCGCAGGCGGCCTGCTGGCGGTGATGCTTGCATTCTGTGGGCATCTTGACATTGTGGTGACAGTGAAGACAGTTGGAAAGGCATAGAGGCAAACAGCAGTTAGAGTAAAACCCAACCTCTTTGCTGGCAGTTGCTCTTGAAATGAAGTCCTCTAAGCTTGGCTCCACTTCCGGCTCGACGACCTCGTGCAGTTCAGACGTAGATTCGAGCTTCCAAGGACCAGCTATCCCATCGTGCACAAGACAGTACAAAGCCTGATTTCTCCACTTTTGTCGAAGACGTGACAAGCTTCCGCCAGTGAGAGGCCTCGCAAGCGTTCTCTGCTCAGGCGGGGTAAAAACCCTAAGTGCAGGAGTTGCAGACATACTGCGGAGCCAGAACTGCTGCAGGGGACCTGTCACTCTGCTTATGTTTGGTGTTGTTCATGCTTCATGTGACAGTCACGTAGTCAGACTAGAGACTATTCCAGATCTTCCATTTCAAGCCCGGCAGGTTCAGCGCGTTTTAGCCGAAGCCGAGCAGGCGCAAGTCCCAGAAGTACGAAGTTAGAGCTTTGCGGAGGCTTCAAGTGCTTCGTCTGAGAGAGCAGGGCACTTTCAAGCATACTTCCTAGGCTGCAAATGGCAGTTTCTTAGCGTTCACATCCTCCCCTGTCGCAGAGCGCCCGTGCGATCGGCTCGGCAGCCCCGGGGCAGTCGCTGCGGGCTTGCGGCCTTTGGGTGGAGCAGGAGCTGCTTTCAACCTAAGTCTATGCCCCAAAGGTACGGTTGAGGATCTGCAGGTTTTGGAGCTTAAGCAGCTTCTCTGACTGCGGCACTCTTCGTCTCGGTGGCAATTGCTGCGCAGCCGCATCTCGATTCACGTTCGCCATACCTTCGAGCGGTTAAATGGGCCGCGTCATTTGTGCGGAAGCAGTCGTGCGAGTTAACATGTCGTAGCTTGCGACTCGTGAATGATGGCGATCAGGGGATGTGTTGTTCGTGGTCATTCGGCCGTGGACCCATCGCCTCTCACTGGTTCGCAGTGAGATCCTTGACAGGCTGTTCTCTATCGCCCAAAAGCAAACCTGAGCCAAACGTGACTGCAGCTCAAGCCAGGAGAAGCGACGGAAGGAGAAACAAGGTGGGCTGATGAACCCGTACCAAAGCTTTCGAGCGATGTAGCAGATTCACGGGTTGTGAGGCCAGCCGCCTCTTCAAAAACAAAACACGAAAGACTATCTTCTACCAAACCCCCAAACCCGAAAGCGTATCTTCTGTCTATCTATCTATCTACCTATCTATCTATCTATTTACCTATGTAGATACGAAATAGATGTGCTATGCTTGTGTGTGTATACAGGTATGCATGTTAATATTAGCGTATATATATGTGTGTAGAGAGAGCTCCATAGATATATAATTGCAACAAGAAGAGGAATAGTAGTAATTAATATTGCTAACATGCTGAACAGACGACTACGACTGCTGCTACTACTACGACTACCCTTCTGACAACTAGGGCGGCAATTATTTCAGTGCTAATTACCATAATGGTAATGGTCAGAGTAATAGTAATACAGTAATAATACACCAGTAACAAAAGCAGTTACAACGACAATAATAACAACAATACTAATAGTGCTAATCGGAATAGCAATAGCAATAATATCAGTAATCCTAGAACTAGCAAAATAGCAACAATGCAGAAAATACCAATGGCAGCATGAATACTGATATTAGAAGACTGCTACAACACTTCTAACAAAGACAACAACACTAATTATACCAGCAGCAAAAAAGAACATAATAAGTTAGATGTGCATGTATATCTGCGCACATACATACATACATATGTACATACATACGTACATGTGTGTATATCTGTATATACACACATGCAGACTGCATAGATAAAGCCAGGTCTGCCATCGGACCGTGCGGTGCCTTCAGTGGATTGGGCCGAGGCCCCTGGCAGAGTCTTAAGATGAAGGCGACCATCATGGTTGTTCCGGGTTTGGGGAATGGATTTAGGGTTTATGGTGTGTTCTGAGTACAGGGAGCTGTGGTATGAGTATTTATATCCGTGTAGTACCAGCAATCATTGCTAATTTTTCCTGATGATACGTTTTTGACTATGGTGATTGTTCTTATGCCGAAAATGCAGAAAAGTCGCGTAGGAAGACGGGATGCAGGCTCGGACACAGGCAGGTTCCAGAAAATGTCCGTGTGCATCCAGGATGTAGGATTTTTCCGCGGGGGTTTAGGGTCTTGGACGCACGTTTACTTACTCGAAGTTCTGAGGGCCGTGACATAAGGAGTTGCTTGGACAACCATGTTGCCCCGATGCCGTACCCATCACAATCCGGATCTCCGTGCGTGACGGCTTGACACCAGCTACGGGAGCTGGAGTCCACTACAGATGTGCTCATGATTTCCAATGCTTCTGCAACAAGGAACTAGCCTTCGCATTCTCGGTTTCTGACTAGCTTGGAGGCAGCAGGCACTTCACGAAACGCCAGGCGAAACTCCCCGGCGCCCGGAACCTTTGCTTCTGCCTTCTTGGGAAGGAGCGCGCACAGTACCTGGCCACGACTCGCGCCATGGAGGCCAAGTTTGCGCAGCTGACAAAGCTGAGAAGGCTGCTGCAGGCCGGGGAGGATGCAAAGAAGTTTCCACCTTGAGCTCCGTGTCGCAAGGCATCGAGCACAGTCGCAAACGTCCAATACTACACTCACACTTCGGCGGACCCGAAGTTCAACAAACCTCTTGATGTTGAGCACTTTGGGGTCCTGCGCCCGTTCCCCCATCCGCCCAGGGAGTCACGCCTGCACAGCTTCCTTGCACAAAGGAACAGAAAGAGCCCACAAGCCTAAACCCTAAGCCCATGGTAAGCATTCCCGGGCGAGAAGCTCGCGTTCCTTGACTTTCGGCCCATCCGTTCCAGAGGCCAAGTACACTGCTGCCCGACGAAAGATCCACGCTGGCCGTTACTGAGAGGGCGGCATCCTCAAAGACCTTGCCGACTGGATTGCGTTCCGCTAAAGGTCTAGACCTTTTTCCCGAGGCTCTCTCATGTGAAGGTCAAGGCAGTTCAAAGTTCAGGGGCCGTTGCTGGTTCTGCAGGTGGTCAAGCAGGTGATGGATACTTACCATGAGGGCATAACCCGCTCGCCGGAACAAAGGCGGCAAAGTCGAGAAGCTGCGCCCGGTTAAGCAAACGTATCAGACGATGTGGGCTTCGCTCCAGCTGGGGTGGCATCTTATAAGCCCAAGTGTGGAGACCACAGACCCTGTCCCAAACCTGCTGCTTGAGCGAAGCCTTCACATTTCACTGCAAACTGACGAGGGCATGTCTCAGTGCAAGAGTTGAAGCCTTGGAAGTTGACCAGACGGAACGGCACAGGTACTTTTTCGCGCAATGGAGGATCACCAGCATGGAACCACGCTGAAAGAAGCACATGCGAACTACTTTCGCAGTACTCGCAGAGCATTGGCAGTGGTGGTGGTGGTGGTGGTGGTGGTGGTAGTGGTGGTGGTGGCGGCGGTGGTGGTGGTTGTACTGGTGGTGACGGTCGGTCGTGTGTGGCGGTAGTAAGTAGGCCGGGAATTGGAACATGCCCCCGTGACCAAGACGGTCATCCAAACTGCGCCTGTCCATGCTGTCGCATCTGGGATCGACCCCTACAGGGTGCAGTGGGCAATGCTCTAGTCCCTGTGCAAATCACCTACGAGTCCCGACAGCAAGCAAGCTTGCAAGCCACCAGGCATGATTTACTCCCAGTGCGGCTTTAATTCAAGGTCATGGGGAGAGAAGGGAAGAAGAAGCCTCCGTTGGAAGAAGAGTTCTGGCATCGAACCTGCCGGCTGTGAGTTGAAAAGAGGCATCATCCCCTTTCTTCCTCATGAATTAAATGCATCTCTTGCAGGCTCTACAATCTCTACAGATCTTCCCAACTACACTACACGTTGTTGGTTGGAGACAGGCTTTCAACCAGAGCTTCCCTGTAGGGCCTGCAGATGCCATGTATCACTAGCACCGCGCACATGGAAAATGCCAAAGGTGGCTTTGGATGCGATCGTTCCTGGAAGTGGTGATTTTTGATTGAGTTTTGACTGTGTAAGCAGGCCTTCTTATGAGAACGGATCGACACATGATTGGCGAAGATCGTGAGATGAATCAATATCGAGGCTTTCAATAGCCCAGCAACGACAGTCTGGTCTAATAGCATCTTGAACGCAATAGCGGTTGCCTCAAGTAGGCTAGGCGTTCAACTGCACCTTCAATACTATGTCTTTCGTTTGTGATTCTCTCATTTTGAGCGGAATATGATCGGTCTGTTCGTACTAGGCATTAGAGATGGGGACCGCGTGCGATACGTAGTCTGACTTGATTATCGTGGATACGACTAAAGAAAGTATACGTGACTGGAATTTCTCCGAAATATAAAACTCCATTCTCGAATCGCGATAGAAGGAGGATCGGATTAAATATTTCGTATTCCAATTCTGCAAACAAAAATTATATATTCTTCAAGAATTCGGCGTAATTGAATATATTTGTATTTCGTAGTTGATATATTTCGTAAGGCGTACGGGCTCGAATTGAAATTACAAAAAATAGACAGTGTTCGGAAATTCGCTTCGGTCTCCGAATATATGCGGCCGATATTTTTTCAGATGGGATGAATATAGCCATTAATTATGAATTATTGAAAGGCATGATTTCTGTAAGTGCCGATTTTTGTTTTATTAGAATTTCATATTTCTGCTGGGATTTAGAAACGTAAGATAAAAACAAATTCATTATAGGGGCGGTCCGTGGGGTGCTTAGACTTGTCTAAATTGATTAGAAAAGTTAGAAAAGTAACGAGTTAATATTAGTAATCATGGTATAGATGAATAATTTCAAATTATGAAAAAAAAAATAAAAATTGTAGATATTTTGTCTCATATGTATTTCAATGTTCGTTGGTATATAAATGGATTTCTAATTTCTAGTTAATCTAAAGACGAGTCTACAGACGAAATAAATACGTATTGTCTACATGCTAATCGAATACGATCCCGACCCTTTCTTACGAGTCTTATATAGAAATAATCAGAAAGTATTATATAGAAATTTTAGATTGAGCAGCAATATTTTATATCCAGAACAGACTAGATGACTATGAAATATAATATAATCGCCACTAAATCACTTCAGAAGAAAGCCCTCGATCTTCCATATCTCTAGAATATTTCGATTTTATTATAAATCCAAATATCAATATTATCTATCCGACCT
>CAJNDT010004422.1:0-14925 GCA_905221615.1 Symbiodinium sp. CCMP2592 | reverse complement strand
CTTTTGAAGCCTGAACCCCCAAACCCTCAAAGCCCTATACCCTCAACTCCACACTTGTATAAGCCCCGAACCCTATCAGCCCCATGTATAAGCCCGATATATACAAAGCTATAATCCCTATATATAAGCCCTAAGAGGCCCTTTCCCTAAACAAGTTATCCCGACCCCGTGAAACCCAATATGTTGAACTTCACAGCCAAACAGAATCCACGACTCCAGGGCTTCGAGGTTAAAGCGGCAGACTAATAGTGTCTAGGGATTCAGAGTTTCAGGGTAAAGGGTATTTAGGGCAGCTTATATATATATATATATATATATATATATATAGGGCCAAGTATATTGATCAATATATATATATATATACATACATACATATAGCCTCTAACAGGGTCTAAGGCGGTTTTCGGAAAACAATAGGTGCCATCTTCCTATAGGTCCACAAACAAAGACCTTGTCGGGGGTCGAAGTGTTTGTTTACCGGGTTTACCGAAGCTTTAACACATGCAGTCGGGCATCTGACTCTGCTTGAGGCTCTTTTTCACCCCCGTAAAAGTTCGTTGTCCAAACCTAGACCTGCTGCGACCGTGGTGGGCCAGAGCCACTTGTGTCATTTTCTCCCGTTGTGATAAAGTCATGTACCCACCCTGAGCTGTAATTGCTGCAAGGAGAGACCGGGCATTGCTATATCCGATATGGCGCTTGCAGCTCAGCTGGCCAAAGAATCCCATGTACCACTTGGCCTCGAATACCTGATGGCATTTAGTAGCTCCGTGCTAAGAACCAGAGATATGTCATGCAAGATAAGAATACACTACAAGCTTCCGTGCAGAAACGGCACATGAACTCTTCCCCGCAAAAACTCCATCCATGGATGCATCCCCACACAGCTCTGGAAGGGCTGCTCGATCAACCATCTCACTTTTCGTGAGCTCAGTAGCAAAGCCAGAAGGCAAACCCTTGCAAGCAGAAGGTTTCCGGTAGCCACCGACCCATAGCCAGTATTGCCATTCGGATTGATTTCGTTCCTCCCACTCGTAGCTCTGGACCTTGAATGGCAGCACACGAGTTAATTCAACACTATGTGGAATTGAACACCGTCATGTAAACTTCTGTTTGAAGATAAGCAACATTACCGAGAAAGAGTTGCAAGGGAGCGCCAGGATTACCAGACCGCCTTCTTTTACTCGTCGTGCTTCATTTAAAGCCAGCCTGCCAACCGGTGGTTGCCAACCAGCAGCATAAACAAATTTCACACAATGCAAGGTTTAGGGGTTTGGGTTTCGGGTGTTTGGGTTTCGGGTGTAAGGGTTTCATCTTAAGGCGAGCAGCAAAAAGCCAGATGGCTTCGTCAAGTCCATGGCAACGGGGTCGGTGTCTAGATCTATGCTGGATCCACGAGCTCCAGCATCCTCGCAAGGAGCAACTACGTATCACGAAAGAGGTCTTACAGTAGATCCGATAGGCGAAATCCCGAAATTGCCGAATTCCAACAAATCCCACAAACACCATCCCCTACCTGATTGCCAAACTCCAGTCCTGTCTCAGGCACTGGGAGACATGGCCCATCCCGGCGAAAACCTCGAGGAAGTCCAGATCCTGCTGTGCGTGGTGGTGGCTGCGGCGGTTAAGGGTCTTGGCTTACCAATAAAACCCGAAACCCTACCGAGCCTTGCCCATATATAGTTCTGAATAAGTTTCTGAACAACAAAATTATTGCCTCTATTATGATGCAGCTGTTCGGTCCTGCCCCTGAAGAGCTGACTCATAAAAGCCAAGCAGTACACACAGCAGGATGAAGGGCACGGGCGCCCGCCATTGGAGCAGCTCTGCCACCACCATAATTCGTCAAAGTCGGACCCTGAAATCTGAATCCTGACAACCACAGTCGAAAAAGCGAGACTCCCTATAGAAGAGCGGCGAAGTCACCAACCCAGAACCAGGACCTAGCTAGTGCACCTGAAAAGGATCAGTAAACTCAAGCAGAAACAGGAAGCCCAACACAAAACCAATAAGTACTGGCATACCTTAGGTGCAGCATCTATATGTACAAAATAAATGCATGAATAACATGCACACACATTCTTTAATTCTCATGAACCAATAGACATATGTATGCACATATACATGTTTCTATCTGTAATATACTACACATATGTACACACACACACATACATACATGCATCCATGCATGCATGCATGCATACATACATAGCCACACACACACTTCTGTGCACCCTGTATAGACATGTGTGTACACCTGAGCCTTGGGTTTGCGGGTTCGACCAGGTTTTCAGCGACCCACACATCGAAGGAGTCCAGAACTATGGGTTTTGAGGGAACGGTTAGGCAGAGGGCCCAAGGTTCGGGTTTAACGGCCTGAATAAAGTTAAGGGATGCTTGATTCGGGTCTAGCTTCAAAGTTCAGGGTTGAAATGGGTTTCGGCTGTAGTAAACATGACTGCACTATGTCATACCTAGAGTGCATCTGAGGCGAGCGAGCAACTTCAGGAACATCTCTGCAGTGGTGGCCCTGCATGCACTGGCTGCCCTGCTAGCAGCTTCCAGGCAGACTGATCGGATAAAGATTTTCAGCTTGTTCCGGGTTCCCACAAGCATCTAGCTGGCAGCATGTGCATTCAGTAATGCACCGGCCAAATTGTGCACATCACATTTGTGAAGACAGCTCAGACCGAAAAGCCTAAATAAATCTTCTCTTTTTCAGCTGACCATGACTCATGCCTTCCAGAAGCTTCGCCCGTCTTTCGGAGGTGTTCCATCGCTTGCAGGCTTCACTCCACGTCACATCTTCACTCTTGCGTAGGTCGGCAATGAACTTAAGACGGATTTCTCGAAACTCCCCTGGCTTGTAAAGGCAAGCTGAGTTGTTGGATGCAGGATTCTTCTCAGCACACGGCTTTGACTTCTTCTTATTTCCTCCTTTCTTCTTCTTCTTCACACTCTTCTTCTTTTTCTTTTTGGGTTTCTCACCCTCATCTTCCTCACATCCAGCCTCACTTTCCTGACACCACCTCATCTATTCAGGATTAAGTGGACAACCAGTGCACTTGACTGTCAACTTCCATCACATGTTGCGTGCAAGCGGCTGCTCGCTGGGCAGGATGGCTCGCGTCTTGACCTTCGCGATGGATTCCAGGCTGTCAAGAACCTGATCTAGCAAGGTATGGTTGATGGGTCCGAGGGTGACCCAGGTAATTATCATTGAGGCATAGCATATGAAGGGTGGCATGCTTTAAATCAGCGAAGAAACCGTCGATGGCAAAGCTGAAAAGCGGGAGCTAGTCAGGGCATCAGGAGACTTCTCATTCGAAGGGCAGCATTTTCCAAGAATGCGTGCAGCAATGCTCCTTATTCCAGCAGAAGCAATTGCATGATCCTATATAGGTTCCTCTGCATGGCCCAGAAGTTTAGCCAAGAATCTTGAGCTCCTTAGGCTTCGAGTCTTGGTGGGCAGCATCCATAGTTTGTCGTGGGGCTCGTTTGGGCACCTGAGCTGATAGCTGGGATAACCGGCTAACCCTTTACCTAAGCCTGATCAGAAGTAGCAGTTCATCCCAGGAGCCTCGGGCGGGTTCGCAAGCATCTGCAGCTGGGCGTCGTGATCCAAGCCGTCGTCGGACGACTCTTCTTCTGAAGACTCACAGCTGCTCGCATCCTGGGAGCAGGCTTATGGCTGATTATAGTCGGGTAGGCTTCGGGGGATTTGAGGTTTCGGGCGGCGGGTTTCGGGTTGTGTGAAATTTAGGTTAAGAATGTAGAATCTAAACTCATTGTAGCAGAGACTCATTGTCCTTCGAAGGCAGATAATCCTTCAGCTCATTCTTTAGCTCCATAAGCGTTGAATTTCGGGAAGAACGTGCACGTCGAAGGAGCGGCTTGAACTTGGTAACCTCAAAAACTACAGTCATTGCAGAACCCACCTCGCGAGACCTAATGCCTGTGATACTTAACTGAACTGCCAAGAAACCAGTTTGCGAAGGGCTAGGCCAGCTCGGCATGCATAATCTCGTACAGCTTGGCTAGCTATAGTTATTCCCCTCGGCAAGACGTCGCTGTCGTTGAAATAATACAGGATAGCATCCATATACACGTACGAGCTCAATCGTCTTCGGCTTCGCGGGGTTCCACGAACTGCTGCAGCTATAGCCTCAATACTATAACAGTAGCATCTAGAGCACAGAACCTAATTTGGCCTAGCAAACTTGTACCTCTAAACAGCAACCGAGAATCCCGGGCATTTGCTATCACATCTTTGCGTGTGCAAGCACGTCGTTGACTAAGCAGTTTGCCACTGGTATCTACCAGCAACGATATACCTGCCTCAGATGTTTGAAGAACCCACACAAAGCAAATGCTTTGGCTCAGCTAAATATACAAATCCTACAACAATATGCTTGTTCGATCAAAACGATGCTATGCCCAGAAAAGTCACTGCGTGCAAACTCTCTTCTTTAGCCAGCTCACGAGCTACAGCTACTGCTTCGGACCCAGGCTCAAAAACGACCTTGCCCTTCTTCGGCGGCATGGTTTCACCCGCATGCACTACAAACCTGGAGCCACCTCGCCTTCGGAAGGAAAACAAGAGCTTCAAGCCGTCTCCAACACAGCACTGCCACATCCTGATTTCCCAACACACTCTTAAGCGGGGGGTGGGCGCACAGACAGCCTCGCAAAGATATGGCCCAGCCCGGCGTGGCATGCCGGGATCACCCAGCAAGCCATGATCGATGCACACATAAATCGCTTTCACAATGCTGCTATTTCTAAGCCATGCGGAATCATATCAGAAGCCTATGCAGCTCTTAAGAACTGAATTTCGGAATATAGAGCTCTGCCACTCGACTCATGAAGACTTGCGACTTATCGGCAAGAACTCAGCACGTGAAACCTGCAGCAGCATCCGTATCTGTGGGTTTTACAGGTTGAGAGCTGTTCATCGGTTTAAATTCGGCTTGCAGAACGGGGTCTTATAGAGGTTTTGGAGGCATGAGAGGGATAGAGCCTTCGAGGTTGGGGAGCTGTGGTTGGGGAGTATATCTGGCTACGGAAGCTGTTGCTTGGGATTCTGCCTACACATGCAGCAGCGGGATCTGTAGAGCTTTGGTTGTTTGGGAGCTGTTGCTGAAGAGTTCACATCTGCCTACACTAACAGCCCAGAGACTCCAATACCCGTCAATTAAGGAATATTCCTTGAATCATATTATAGGGATCCTTACTACAATTTAAGGAATATTCCTTAATTAACGGGTATTGGAGTCTCTGGGAGCTTGTGGGATCTTTGGAGCTTAGAAAATTCAGCTGTTGCCTGGGAGTCTGCTTGCGGTAGCAATATGGGACCTTAGAGCTTTATTTGGAGGCTGGGGAGTCGGTATAAATTGCTCGGGAGTACATTTGCCTACAGCAGCTGTGGGCTCTTTAATGGCTTTGGAATCTGGGAAGCTGTTGCTTAGAATTTGCCTACAGCACCAAAAGGATCTTTAAAGCTTTATTTGGAGGTTTGGGAGCTGTTGCTCGGGACTTCATCTGCCTACAGCAGCGCCGCGGGATCTTTAGAGGTTTTCGAGGATTTAGATTGGAAGTTGGGGATTGCTCGGGAATTGTGCCTGGGTACAGCAACGGGATCTTTAAATCTGTTGGAGATTGGAAAGCTGTTGCTAGGATAAGTGTGACTCGCGGGGCTGGTTTATCAGGCTTTAACCTGGGCTTGGGATTGCTAGTGCCCGAAACTCAACAGAATGCCGTGAATTCTATGAAATCCTTGGCCAAACGGATCCTCAGCCCCAGACCCACCAAAACAAAAACCGAAGCCAAACCCCAAACCCTGAACCTGACCCCAAATTCTAAAACCGCACAGCACAAAGCCCTGGTCTTGGAAACACTTTGGGGTCCCGGCAGGACGTACAAGTTTCGAGCATGTTATTCGTCTCTATGGTGTATATTTAGGGGTTAAGGTTTTTTCCACCGCACATTTAAGGTTTTTTTCACACCGAAAAGCACATGCATAGCTAGGGAACGGAGAGTTCAGTCAGTACGCAGACCGGACAAGCTTGGCAGGAATTCGGCTGGAAACCACAATTTTAATCACCACTGCCTGGAAAACACATTTCCTGGCCAATTTTCTTGAATTCAGTGCACTCATACAACCATACCCTGTACAAAGCAAAACCGGCGAAATACACAAAACAAAAAAAATTGACTGGTTAGCATGGGAAGTCCTCGGCACACCAAATTATATAGGTCATTTGAAACGCACCTTATAATAGGGCACATTCATTTGGGCGCACGCACGTATTTTTAAAGGACATCAGGTCTTCCAGGTTAGGGCCGTCGCCCGCGCCTACTGAGCAAAAAGAGCCGTGGTGCACCCAGGCAGGTGCACCACAGGTGCATCACAGGTGCATCACCCTCTCGCCGCAGCCTCTTTGCTCCGCTCGCTCCGCTCGCTCCGCTCTCGCCGCCATGCCCAGCTTGGAGCAGCCCGGCCTCAGCCTGCTGTCGTTCATCTACTCGGGGGATTGGCTGTCGTCCAGTTGCAGCCCGGAGCTTCGGGAGGTGCACCTGCGCACGATGGTCCGTAACATGATTTGGGCAGGCGGCCACAGCCGCAGCCTGGAGATGGCGAGGGACGTGCTCGCGCTGCGCTGCGTCAACCGGGGCTTGCGGAACATCGTGGACGCTTCCCAGCTGCAGGGCTTCCATCAGGAGCTGCACGAGAGCTTCATCCGGACCTGCCTGGGAGGCGACCAGCGGGTCATGCGCATCTACCTGATGTCCATGTCCAAGCAGGCTGCCCGTCGCGAGGCCTGCAAGATCCACATGTTGAGTCTCCAAGTCTGGAGCGACGAGGTTGCTGAGATGGACTCTACGGACGAGGAAATCATGCGAGACGCGCGCCGCGAGGCCGAGTATTTGTCCGTCTACTGGACGCCCGAGAAGGTCGAGTTCCAGTGTCAACCAGGAGGCTGGGCTAAGGTTTACCTAGCGCCCCTCCCAGAAGGCGAGCGCCGCCTCATGGACGTCTGAGCCCTAAGGGCCCGCCGCGGGTTAGGAGTCGCACAGGCCTGCCCCGCCCGCAAAACAGGCATGATGCACCGCCGCAGGTGCATCACAGGTGCATCACAGGTGCATCACCCCCCGCAGCCGTTTCAGCTCGCTCCGCTCGCTCAGCAGTCATGTCGGGGGGTTTCGAGCGGCTGCCTTCGGGCCTCCTGGACGAGATCGCCAGCTTCCTGCAGCCGCGGGAGTGGCTGGCCAGGCCCGACATGCACCTGGAGTCCAGGCAGCAGCTGTACTGCATGGCCGAGCGCATGTGGGTCCATGACCGCTACAATCACCAGGCGATGGTCTGCGGGCGGGACGTGCTGAGCTTCGTCGGCTGCTGCCGCTGGCTGCGCAACGACCGCCTCGGCGGCCGGACGCTGGTCTTCCAGCGAGAGCTCCACTACGCCGTCATCTCCGAAAGCATTTACCGGATGGAAGCGCATGTGACCTGCCCGGCCCACGAGATCCGCGCGCTGGAGATGACCGCCGAAAGGATGTCGCCGGCCCAGGGGCGCCGCCACGCCATGGAGCAGTGCCGGCTGCGGCCGGTGCTCCGGGACCGCATGGCTCGCTTCCGGTGCGACCACGTGGTGGCGCGGATGGCGCGGCTGGACGCGATCAGGGCCGAGCCGCTGCCGGGCAAGATGGAGGAGCTCCAGGAAGGCGATGTCCTGGTGAGCCGGCTGATCTAGGTAGGTTGCTAGGTAGGCGCACCGCACAGGCCCGCCCGCAAAACAGGCATGATGCACCCAAGCAGGTGCACCACAGGTGCACCACAGGTGCATCACCCCTCCCCCTCCCCGCAGCCGTTTCAGAGTCGCGTGTGCAAGTGTAGCCTGTAAGCTTTCGACCCAATGGCTGCCGCCTTAGTCGGCGAATTCGCCTTGAAGTGGCTCTTCGAGACTTACTTTCCGCTGCACGCGGAGTTCACGGAGCGGCCGCAGCCGCTGCTCCAGTACAGCCGCTTCTGGCAGTGCAGCTGCGACTACCGCGCCTGGGCGAAGATCATCCTGCGCTGCCTCCTCTGCGGCGCGGTCCCGCCGCACCGGCGCTTCGAGGTCCGCTTTCAGCTGCAGCGCGCGGGGCGCCTGGCGGGCGTTTGCGAGGAGATCGAGACGCGCGACGTGCTGCGCGCCAGCTGGATCCTGGACCGCCCCGTGGTGCCCGCCAGCTGGGGGCTGGGGTTTCCTGGTGGGGGAGAGACCGACGAGTACCTCCACCTGGTCGACGCCACGCTGCCCGAGCGGCCCGCTGACGCTCCTGGGCTGCCGCTCGAGGGCGAGGCTCCTGATATCTCGCCGCGGAGTCTGCAGGATGCGAGGGAGTACATGGAAGCTTTGGTGGATCAGCACCTGAAGGGTGGCGTCTGGGACCTTGGGTCCGATTCCGACGAAGACGAGGACTAGGTAGGACGAGTAGGTTGGTAGGCGAAGCGCACAGGCCCGCCGGCAAAACAAGGTCTCCGCTGAATGGGGTTCTCGGCTTTGCCCCTCGCCATTGCCATGCCCAAACCCTAAACCCTAGGAGCCAGGGGGGGGGCCCTTTTTGCGCGGCGAAGCGCGCCGGTGGCGGCCAGTGACCTGTGCGCCGGGAAGGGGGGCCCGGGGATCCCGGATGCAAGGCAGCCTAGGGTACCCAAAGGCCCTACTCGGGACTTAAGACCCTGAACCGAAACCCAGCAACCCCACAGGAACCCTGGGCACCTGCACTCCAGACCTTGCTGCCTCAACGCCTTCCAACCTTCGAAATAATAGCCCTGAACCAAACCCGAACCTCGCGCACACAGACCTGGCAGCCTACGGAACCCCAGCCCACCTCACAAGCCCTGAAACCTTGGAGGGAGTGCCCGGCGCGACGCGACGAGGTCCGGACCTGGGCGGGAGCAGGAGGCAGGGAGGTAGGACGGGGCAGGACTCGACAGGCAAGCCACTAAGCAAGCGCTCGAAGACCTTTTTTGCGCCACCCCTCTGTCCGTCGGGGCGCTGCGCTCCCGATCACATCTCGCAAAGGATTTCGCGGACCTGGCTCAGGTGCTCTTCGCCGTCCTCCAAGCGGAGCATCTTTCTCTTCGGATCGTATGCCACGAACTTTGCCACGCCCCTGCCGTCCATCACCGCGATGATGCCATAGGGCGCGGGGTCGGCCGTGAGGAGCGCCTCGAAGTCGCTCACGATGCTGCGGTAGCCCTCCTCCCAGTAGCCCCAGCAGCCGCACAGCCGAGTGGGGGCGCGCACGAGCATCTTGACCCGCGACGTCGGTATCATCTTGCCGTCTACAACGAAGAAATCTGAGCCGTGGCACTGCGTCAGCTCCGGGACCATCTCGACGACCTCAGGCTTGCCCTCGTTGCGGCGGATCTTGTAGATATGCAAAACGGCTTGTCTCCGCAAAATTAAAAGTCTAAGCTGATTGCCGGCGTGGCGGAGGCAGCCCTTCACCACGTAAGCTTCACCATCCTTGACCTGGATGTCGAAGCCTCCATGGTCGCCGTGGATGCGGATGGTCTCGGGGGGTTGGCGCTTGGCATCCTCGCGCTCGCGCCACTCGCGCTTCAGCTCCTCCTTCCTGCGCTCCTTGCTGCTGCCTTCGGCGCCACCCTCCTTGATCTCACCCTGCTTCGGCGGCCGCTTCTCGCGCTTCCGCTTCTTGCAGTGGCCCTGGCCCTGCTTCGGCGGCTGCTTCTCGTGCTTCAGCTCCTTGCGGCGCTGGACGCCCTCGTTGCGCCGGCCCTCCAGCTCGGCGAGCTCTCTCTTGCACGACTCGAGCTCCTCCTGTGTCAGTTCGCGACCAAGGCCCATCTTGGCGGTGCGCATGTGACCGTGCTCCACCTTGAAGCGGAGGTTCTGGAGAGACCCCTTTCCAGGCGCATGCTTGCTCGGCATGATCGAGGGGAATTGGAGTAGTTTTCAACTAGCAAACAGCGCACCTCCGCTAAGCGTCACTGACGGCTGAGATCAGCTGCGGGATTGAAAAGAGCTGGACGAGGCAAGCAAGCGGACACTGGCTCTTCAAGCACGCACCTGCACTCCTAGTGGCGACCCTCCGACTTGCGGGGGCCCGGCCAGCCAAGCGACGAGGTCAGACCTGGGCGGCGAGAGCAAGGAAGAGGGAGAGGGGCGGGGAAGGAACGCAGGGCACTACCTGGCAGCCTCAGAGCCCCTACAGCCTTCCAACCTAAGAAAAACCCTGAACCTCGCGCACACAGACAGCCCTACCTGCACTCCTACCGGCGACCCCTCCTACCGCAGCACTCTGAGTTCCCGGCCGCGCCCGCCCGTCCCTGACAGCCCGCCCCACCCCGCCCACCCCCGACCCGGCTTGAAAGGAAGAGCGGCGCGGAGCAGAGTCAAAGCAGCAGCGGCAGCAGCAAAGGGGTTCGGGTCAGGGGGGTGCCGAGGGATCGGGAGTGCAGGGACGCGGGGTTCGGGCAGCCTACGGGGATCAAAGGGGGAATCGCGCACACAGCTCACACTCACTTGCAGGGGCACTCGACAGGCACTCCTTCGGGGATCGAAGGGGTTAGGGACCCTGAACGCCCGGAACAAACCCACTAAACCAACCCACCCCCAGACACGTTTCTTTCAAAAAGCGGCAGAGAACGCCACCCCTCAGGTGCCGCCGCCCACCACCCAAACCAGGAACCTGCTCCCTCGGCCACTAAGCCTAAGGATTTTAAGGTAATATACGCTGCTACAACTGCTACTTCTCCAGCAGGTTCCCGGTTTGGGTGGGGGAGGCTCGTGGTGACACGTGGCGAGCTGGCTCTGTGCTGGCTTGGCTTTGTTACCCTATGCTGCTGTGCTGTGTGTGCTGCTGCGTGCTGCTGTGTGCTGCTGGCTGCTGTTTGCTGCTGTTTGCTGCTGTTTGCTGCCAGCCCATCAGCCATCTAACGCAAAACGACCCGACCATCCACGATGCGGGGAACACCACCGC
The DNA here is from genome assembly GCA_905221615.1 of Symbiodinium sp. CCMP2592. Taxonomy (NCBI): domain Eukaryota; class Dinophyceae; order Suessiales; family Symbiodiniaceae; genus Symbiodinium; species Symbiodinium sp. CCMP2592. The sequence continues at coordinate 3,933 of CAJNDT010004422.1, read as the reverse complement.
CGGCTCCATGGTCGTCCGGAGGATCTTTGTCATCATACGGATTGCGCTTGGCCAGGGGGACGCTGTCGGGCGCCTCGCATGGACGCTTTTTTCTGTCCCGCTTCTTCGGCTTCACCGAATCCTCCTCCTCCTTCGGCTTCTTCGAATCCTCCTTGCTTGGCGGCGTCTTTGCCACCGATGTCCTTGCCGCCGCAGCTGTGGCGGCCCGAGGCTTCGGCGAAGAGGAATCCAACATCGCCACCCGAGGCGGCTTTGCAAAACTGGCCGTCGGTCTCTCCAGGCAAAGCAGCCGACTTTTAGGATTTTCAAAGCGAATAAGGCAATGATGACAAGTGCCGCAAGGAGCAGGACCTTGACCGCCTTGGCCTTGCATGTCACGCCCCATCTGGGCAGCGATCAACTGCGCGAGGTCGTTGAGCTGCTTGCTGTGGGTCTGCTGGACTTCTGCAAGCATCTGAGCCTGATGCCGCACCTGCACCATATGCTGCTCACGTAGCTCGCTGCGGTCAGACACCAGCTCTTGCAGCATCCGCTGAAGCAAGGATAGCAGCTGCAGAACCAAGGGAAATTGGGCACCTTCGAAGTGTCCTTGAGCGATGTGCTGCTGAACTCTCTCGCGAACCTCCTGCTCGAGCCTCTTCTCGTACTCCTGCCTTATCTCGGCATTCAGCTCATCTCGCTGCTGTCGCTCCAGCATCTCCAAGTGCCGCTGGTTGGCAGCAGCCTCTGCCCTCTGTCGCTGAAGCCGGGACTTCTCGCGAGCCTCTCGCTCAACCCGCTCCTGGTGTGCCACCTCCTGACGGCGAAGCTCATCCTCCTGTTCCTCCTTGTCAGCTGCGGCAGCCTCGGTCTCGGCTCTGTGCAGGATGCGCTCAGCCCTGGTCGTGGAGGAAGCAGAAGCTGACTCTGCATCAGTGAGCTGGTCCTGCGCAGCATTCTGCGGAGCCTCCTGCGCAGCCTCCGGCGAAGCCTCCTGCGGAGCCTCCTGCACAGCCTCCTGCGGCGCCTCCTGTGCAGCCTCCGGTGCAACTGCAACAGGAGCTCCCTCCTCACATGTCGGAGCCACAACCCCACTTGCTGCCAGGATCAAGAGGTAAAGAAGCATGCTCAGTGACCAGCCAGCCATCATCTCGCGCACAGGGTCTTCCGTGGCTGCTAACTGAAGCGTGGCTGAGTGAGCTCTCTGCCTTGAACCGCGCGCACGGGTGACGAAAGGTCAAGCTCGGATGAGGGGATGGGGGGAAGGTCAGCGGTCAGCTCCACACTCAGCTCCACACTCATGTCAGCACATGATACGCAAAATCCTGCAAAAATCGGCATGCGCGCACAAATGATTCGGACCTTCCTGGACCCTCCCGGACCCTAATGGACCCTCCCGGACCCTCCTGCACCACCCCGGAGGACCCTCCCAGGCCCTCCCGGACCCTCCCGACCCTCCCGGACTCTCCCGTGCTCTCCCGGACCCTCCCGGACCCTCCCGGACCCTCCCGGACCCGTCCTCGACCATCAGTTTTCAAGCAAGAGAAGATGCAGCCTCAGAACTCCCGTTCAGAAAGATAAACCCAAAGCTGTGCAGTTCTTTGCTGAAATGACGCAAGGCGGCACAGGTGCACCACACTCCCGCCCGACCGTGGTGCACCAGCCCCCGCCCGACCTGCCTGGAATAAAAACATTTCCCGTGATGTTCTGACGACGACGCGGCGACGACGAGTTGGCGACGCGACCTGCAGATGCACCACACTCCCGCCCGACCTGCCAGGAATAAAAACATTTCACGTGGTGTTGTGACGACGGCGCGGCGACGACGAGTTGACGACGCCACGGCACAGGTGCATCACCCCCCGACCGTGGTGCACCACCCCCCGCCCGACCTGCCCGGGATAAAAACATTTCCCGTGGTGTTGTGACGACGGCGCGGCGACGACGAGTTGGCGACGCCACGGCACAGGTGCATCACCCCCCGACCCGTGTGACCACAACCGCCCGACCTTGGCCGGGATAAAAACATTTCCCGTGGTGGTTGACGACGGCGCGGCGACGACGGAGTTCTAGGCGACGCCACGGAACACGGTGCATCACACACGACCGTGAGTTGCAACGCCGAAGGTGCCCCCAAGGTGATCACATGTGTGCACCACCCCCGACCGTGTGATGCCCCCACGACGAAGGTGCACCACAGGTGCATCACAGGTGCATCACCCCCCCCAACCACGGCGATAACCCGCACAGCCCTGAAACTGCCACAAAGCTGCGGCCTCTCTCTTGTATAGCGGGGTCTACGGCCCACAATCGATCATCCAGAAGGGAGCTGATTCAAAATCGAAAGGGTGTTGGGCCTACAGCCTCGGGTCAAAAACGAAAGATCGACAGGGCTCAGGGCCGTAGGACGCAACGATCTTCGGCCCTTTAGGCCCAAAATTGGGACGAGCCAATCGGAGCTCGACGATTGTGGACCCGAGCGGACCGAGCGAGCGAAGCGGAACGGACTGAGCGAGCGGAGCAAACGAAGCGGAGCGAAACGAACGAGGGAGCGGAGCGGAGCGGAGCGAACGAGTGAGTGGAGCGAAGCGGAGTGCGCGGAGAGAGCGAGGGGAGTGCAGCGGACGGAGCTGAAGCAGAGCGAGCGGAGCAAACGAAGCGGAGCGAAACGAACGAGGCGGAGCGTAGCGGAGCGAACGAGTGAGTGGAGCGAAGCGGAGTGCGCGGAGAGAGCGACGCGAAAGCGAAGTCAGCGAAGTGAAGGTAGCGAGAAAGTCCACAATCGTCGAGTTGCGATTGGCTCGTCCCAATTTTGGGCCTGAAAGGCCGAAGATCGTTGCGTCCTACGGCCCTGAGCCCCATCGATCTTTCGTTTTTGGCCCGAGGCTGTAGGCTCAACGCCCTTTCGATTTTGAATCAGCTTCCTTCTGATGATCGATTGTGGGTCCAAACCCCCGCTTCATAAGAGAGAGCGCGTTGCACAACCGCTTTGGCTTACTCATGGCTCAGGCGACATACGTCGCCGGCCAGGTGTTGGGACGACATGTTCTCCGGTGGTAGTATGCGCCATGGCAGTCCAATTGTTCCACACGCACCCCGTGGTCAGCGGCGTGGGCACCGAAATCCATCGGCCCATATCTCTGGCTCTGGCTTCCATTCAGCATGCGATATCATCGGGGATGGAGCACTTACACCTTCAAATGTATGAGGGATACCTGTTGGTGCAGGTGCTTCCAGGCCTCGTGGACGTGCCCGATTTCACCGAACACCCAGCTTCCTGGCGCTTCATGTAGAAAGGTGACCCCATGCAAACGGACGACTCTCCTTTAATTCCATTGCGGGTTACCTTGTGACGATTGCGGAAGCCTTCGACTTTATGGCACTGTGTGGCAGTTTGCCAGTGCTTGTTTGCTCGCACGATCGCAGAGTAGGGCGCAACTTTGTGGGCCTTCTGGTCAGCCGACTGAGTGCTCGGTCGGGAGGAACGCGACGTGCCCCGGTCGAGGAGGGCAGCGACGCCGTTGACAATCTACGGTTTCCAGAAGCTGCCGATCAGTGAGGACCTGCTCCCCTTCGCCCAAATTCCAGCAGTCCCTCGCGAGTATGAACCAACCGTGCCGGTCAATCTGGGCTCGCTCGCGCGATATGCCTCTCTCTTATGAAGCGGGGTGTTGGACCCACAATCGATGATCTAGAAGGAAGCTGATTCAAAATCGAAAGGGTGTTGAGCCTACAGCCTCGGGCCAAAAACGAAAGATCGATGGGGCTCAGGGCCGTAGGACGCAACGATCTTCGGCCTTTTAGCCCCAAAATTTTCCTCGCAATCGGAGCTCGACGATTGTGGACTCTCTCGCTACCCTCACTCTCTCACTCCGCTCTCTCCGCTCGCTCGACTCGCTTCGCTCGCTCGCTCGCTTCGTTCGCTCCGTGAGTTCGTTCGCTCCGCTCGGGTCC
>CAJNDT010004421.1:0-14935 GCA_905221615.1 Symbiodinium sp. CCMP2592 | reverse complement strand
CAGCGGTACATCTTGTGCAGCGCCACCCGATAGCAGAGAATGTTCCAGAGGCGCCCGTGCCAGGGCCGCCGTTCTCCCATGCCGGCCATCTGGTAGCGGTCACCCAGCAGCGCCAAGGCCGGCACGCGATCCGCAGCTGCCCAGAGTTTCAGGATCCTTTCGAAGTTGACCATGTCTAGCTGCGAGAGCTCGTCGACCACGATGAGGGAGTACATGCTCAGCAAGGAGGCTTCCCCGTGCTCTGCAGACTCATGTAGGCCGAAAGCAGCATGGCAGGTGTCGATGTCGACCTTGTGACCATAGCGTGCCTTCATGCGACTGGACAGCTGGGCCGTCGGCAGAGCCATCAAGACCTTGCCACCCTTGGCCAGAGCACGGTCGATGCAAGAGAAGATCACGGTGGTCTTACCAGTGCCAGGGGGCCCCAGGCAGACATTGGCTTTGCTGCTTTGAGCTTCTTGTCGCAGTCGGTCTGCCTCGCCCTCGTCCTCCGCCTCCTCGATGCTCAACGCACGGTCCACAGCGGTGTCCACAAGCTCCTTGAAGCCTAAAAGCAGCAGGCCGAAGGCACAATCTGAGTGCTTGCTTCACATGTACAACCTGATCTGATGCAGACGAGGCGCGGAGTTGCTGTCTGTTGAACTTGCTGGCATCCACAGGACCTGGTTTCGTCTTGGACGCCTTCTTCTCGCCGCTGCGCTTCTCTTGGGCCTGCCGCTCCTTTTGGGCATCCAGCGAGCCGTCCAGGTATTCCTGCAGCAAGCCGCGGTGAGCGCGGATCATGGCGAGGATGCTGTCCACGTGGTCCTTGGTGTGCGCCTCCATCTTCAGCTCTGCGCGGATCTTCTCGTCGTCCTGCCACATGGCCTGGGCCACCGGATGCTCGCAGAGGACCGCCATGGCAAAGTACTTGTGGGCTTCTGGGAGTCGTCGCTCGAGGTTCTGGGGCAGGCAGAAGTCCGTGGCCTTCTCGAAGGGAACATGAAGCATGAGCCACTGACCGAAGAAGCGGTCGTTGAACTTGGAGACGGTCTCGGCGGCCACGACTTTCTCGCCCTGCATCACGTAGCTCGCAGCAAATTCCTCCAGGGTGGCCTCGCTGCCGGATTCCCTGTGCTTCTTCTTGAGCCAGTGGCAGATCTTCCCTTCGGCCGTGGTCTTACGTAGATAGTCGAGGAGGCTGATGCGGCCACAAGCCCACTCCGCCTGCTCGTACAGCTCCACCTCGCGCGGCTTGGGGTCCTGGTCCGGGTAGGGCGCTACAAAGTCGCGCTTGCCGCCGCTCTGCGTGGAGAGCTGCCATTGCCGGAACTTGGCACCAAAAAGCTGCAGCACCATCTCCGGCTCCAGCGGCCGATAGCGCATCAGCACGGTGGCGGCGATGCTCATGGCCTCCGCATCGTCGTTCAGCCACTCCTCGCTGGCCGCATCCGAGAACTTGCTGACGTACTTGGTGACGTAGGCGCGGAGCAAACCGTCGTCGTCGCACATCTGGAAGTCCTGGTGGCAGCGGAGCACCTCCATCAAGTCCACGATGTAGGGGCGCAGGCCTGCCGCCTGGTCGTCTTCCGTGTGCTGGAGGCGCCAAGCCCCTGCTTCACGGTCGAAGCAAGTCGGTGCTTCGTGGACGGGCCAGCCGCTCTTCTTGTCCCGGTCGTACTGGCTGCCTTCCACGTAGCCGCGGAGGTCCGCATCTTCAGGCAAAGTAGCAGACACGGTTTCCACCAGGTTTAGCTGCTCGACATCCTCGGGCTTGACAAAGATGACGACGTGCACGTGGACTCTGCCGGAGCCGTGGTAGTCCTGGGTGGCTGCCTTGCGGGTCCCGTCCTGATACTCGAGACGCAAGAAGAAGTGCAGGCGGCGGGCATGGCCCTGGTCGTCCAGAACACGGAAGATGTTGCTCTTCCAAGGCTGCTTCCCAGATCCGCCTGTGTGCCCCAGCAGCAAGCCCTTCACAGCCTGGACCATGACGTGCACCATGTGCAGCGTCTCCGCCACCGGCAGGAACAAGCGCTCCTTGAGCAGCTTCTGCATTTCATCGCGGACCCACTCGTGGTAGGGGAAGCTCCACTCGTAGGGGGCGACGGTGAAGAAGATGCGAGGGTAGCCGACTTGCCGCACCATGTCCAGCAAGGCATAATGCACGCCGCGCCAGTAATGAGGGCTGAAAGCTTCGCCCTTGAGCATGAGGCGCATGGGCGTCGGCAGCTGCAAGTTCTTCTTGGAGCCGATGCTGCTCCAGAGGTTCAAGTCGTACACGAACTGCAGCTGGCTCTCCTGCAATTCTTCCTTCTTTGTCCCCAGGATAAGCGAATTAGCTCTCCCCGCACAAGCGACCTGGCTCTCCGGCAATTCCTCCTTCTGATAAGCGAACTGGCTCTCTAGCAAGTCCTCTTTCTTTGTTCCCAAGGTAAGCGAAGTGGCTCTCCGCACAAGCGAACTGGCCCTCCGGCAGGTCCTCCTTCTCTGTCCCCAGGATAAGCGAACTGGCTCTCCTGCAAATCCTCCTTCTTTGCACCCGAATTGGCTTTCCTTGTTGCCAACCAAACACACACTTTCGGCGTTGCCTTGCAGCAAAGCTTCTCAGGATTAAAGCCCTTGAGGAGGAATTCAAGGGTCCTCGGTCGTTGGGGGTTGGGTTTAGGGTTATTATTATATAGGCTGCGGGAGGCGGCTATGCATTTCAGCCGCGTGGACCGGAGGTCCAGGGACCTACGGCTCGCCTTTCGGCCTTCGCCTACGGTCCCGCAGGCGCCTTCAGGCCAGCCTGCTGCGGCCGGCCCCCATCGCTGCGGTGGGGGGCCGGCCTTCAGTTTAGGGTTTAGGGTTTAGGGTTTAGGGTTTAGGGTTTAGGGTTTAGGGTTTAGGGTTTAGGGTTTAGGGTTTAGGGTTTAGGGTTTTCGCTGCGAGTGCGCTTTCGACCCCTCCATGGTGGTTGGGGTCGGCGCATGAGCTGCGATGCCCGCCCGCCCACCCAAATTACAAACCTTGAACGGGTTTAGGGTTGTCTACCCCCCCAACCCCCCCTATCAAGGGGGGCTTATATGGTTTAGAAGAAACAGCTTTCGAAAGCCATGCTGAAATATCATAATTGCATTCTTTACGAGCCGAGACGGCCATGGAACAAAACAGCTTAAGCAGTGACGCAACCTGAACATGGAAATGGACTTCTCAGTTGTGTCGGAGCGGAGGCATTGCGCGGAAGAAGCTGTCATTCGTTTTCTGCTCGCAAGGGTGTAAGGCGTGCTCGAGGTTTCTGATCTTTACACGGCCTGTACAGCGACTCGCATCTGCACGCTCCCTGACGTCTCTGCACTAGACGCGGGGCGGAATTTAGCTCACAGGTAATTGTCAATATCCGGCCAGGTGCACAAAGCAAAATAGAAGTTGTGATATTGAAACACCAGGTAAATGCAGTCGCAGCTGTCTGTACACTCAGAGCCGTGCAGCAACGAATCCCAACACTCACTATGCACGAAGAATCGTGCATTGCCTTCGACAAGCTTGTTGCACACAGACTGGAATGCTGGATCCCTGCACCAACCACTCTCAGGGCCGTTCAGCTTCTGTACCACTGCGAGAAACTCCTTGAAGCTGTTGCCCTTGATGCTTCCGGCACGCAAGCCCAAGTAAATTGCAACGTGCTCGCGATATTCTCCAACGTGGGCAGTGTCAATGACCAGCGGGCCGCCTGGGGAAGGAAGCGCGACGGGCAGCCTGTCGTCATGCAACAAATGTAGCAAGGCGTCCACATAGTCTTCGTTGGACGGCATGACGTGGTGCTTGCGCATGTATGCCAGCAGATTCTTTGTGAAGTGCACCGTCGCTTGAAATTTGGCCGGCCAAGAGGTTCCGCGCTGAGAGAGACGCGCTTCTCGGCAGGTGCCTAGCCAGTTCAGGATCGACAGGCCATCAACCCAATCGGGCAGGTACCAGCACAGCAGCCGCCCGGCTTTCTCGGCCAGCTTCATCGCGCTTGGCTGCGCAGGCAACACTACAGCTACCCCGGTACGACAAAGAAAGGGATGTTAAGAAGTATCATGAAGAAGGTTGTAGCGAAAGCTTGTCAAAACTGCTTGTGACGTCCTGAAACTTTTTGCGCTCAGAGCCATGATTTTGCGGAGAGAGGCAACTGCAAGGCCTTTGTCCCTACTTTCATCTTTGGGTGGCATCAACATACATGCGCCAGTCACCTGTGATATGCGGCACAGTGGCGGGCGCTGAAAAGCTTGTTTTGGCACCTGCGAGCCTGTCTATTGTGGGAAAAGCTCAGCTGTTGCGAGCGTGCAGCACCGTGCTCTGCGCTGCCTGCAAAGCATATTGCCCGCGTGGCACCAGTGGCTATGAATCGCAAGACGAGCCTTCCCAACATGATGCGGGCTACCTGTACACGTAGCGCCTGCCGAGGTGAAACGACTGCTGCTAACCACGTCACTTCGCCGGCGTGAAATGATGCTCCGTCAAGATGCCCGCCAGCAGGAAGTCCTTGTAGTAGCCGACCCTGCTGATGGCCGTGTAGGCCGCGGCCGGAACCCTTGCGGCATCCAGATAGACGACGACATGAGGGAGTTCTGCACCCTGGAACTTCAGGATGGTCGACGCGTAGCCAGGCCGGACGGGATAGTAGACCAAGCCACCTCTTTCTGGGTCGGTCCAAGGCCAGACGCTGACCACATACCCAGTGGCGGTGCGCACCAGGAGGCCGCCCATGCCGTCGTCATACTTTAAGACCGTCGCCTCCATGCCGTTGATGAAGTCGACGTCCTTCCGCACATTGCGCGTCAAGTACACCTTCATGCCCTTGTAGACGGGCATGGCGGAGGGCTGCAGATCGTGAACTGGCTTCAGCTTGCCTTGCACGTAGTTCTCGGGGTTCGCGTCCACGTCAGCCGGCAAAGTCGTAAGCGGTGGGTATTTCGGAAACAAGGCCTTCAACGCGGCTGCATTGACTCGAGCAGCGCCCCGCCTGGTGCACGTGAGGATGGTCGTGTCGGGCTTCGATTTCAGCAACTTCCGAAGTCCTCTCACTGTGGGTGGGCCAGGAGGTCTCCACGCCATCTTCCTGCGGAGCTGTCGGAGGAGCTTGGCGCTGGGCTTGCCGGTCCTGAGGACTGCCAGGAGCTTCGCATGCACCTTGTCCTTGCAGCGGTACATCTTGTGCAGCGCCACCCGATAGCAGAGAATGTTCCAGAGGCGCCCGTGCCAGGGCCGCCGTTCTCCCATGCCGGCCATCTGGTAGCGGTCACCCAGCAGCGCCAAGGCCGGCACGCGATCCGCAGCTGCCCAGAGTTTCAGGATCCTTTCGAAGTTGACCATGTCTAGCTGCGAGAGCTCGTCGACCACGATGAGGGAGTACATGCTCAGCAAGGAGGCTTCCCCGTGCTCTGCAGACTCATGTAGGCCGAAAGCAGCATGGCAGGTGTCGATGTCGACCTTGTGACCATAGCGTGCCTTCATGCGACTGGACAGCTGGGCCGTCGGCAGAGCCATCAAGACCTTGCCACCCTTGGCCAGAGCACGGTCGATGCAAGAGAAGATCACGGTGGTCTTACCAGTGCCAGGGGGCCCCAGGCAGACATTGGCTTTGCTGCTTTGAGCTTCTTGTCGCAGTCGGTCTGCCTCGCCCTCGTCCTCCGCCTCCTCGATGCTCAACGCACGGTCCACAGCGGTGTCCACAAGCTCCTTGAAGCCTAAAAGCAGCAGGCCGAAGGCACAATCTGAGTGCTTGCTTCACATGTACAACCTGATCTGATGCAGACGAGGCGCGGAGTTGCTGTCTGTTGAACTTGCTGGCATCCACAGGACCTGGTTTCGTCTTGGACGCCTTCTTCTCGCCGCTGCGCTTCTCTTGGGCCTGCCGCTCCTTTTGGGCATCCAGCGAGCCGTCCAGGTATTCCTGCAGCAAGCCGCGGTGAGCGCGGATCATGGCGAGGATGCTGTCCACGTGGTCCTTGGTGTGCGCCTCCATCTTCAGCTCTGCGCGGATCTTCTCGTCGTCCTGCCACATGGCCTGGGCCACCGGATGCTCGCAGAGGACCGCCATGGCAAAGTACTTGTGGGCTTCTGGGAGTCGTCGCTCGAGGTTCTGGGGCAGGCAGAAGTCCGTGGCCTTCTCGAAGGGAACATGAAGCATGAGCCACTGACCGAAGAAGCGGTCGTTGAACTTGGAGACGGTCTCGGCGGCCACGACTTTCTCGCCCTGCATCACGTAGCTCGCAGCAAATTCCTCCAGGGTGGCCTCGCTGCCGGATTCCCTGTGCTTCTTCTTGAGCCAGTGGCAGATCTTCCCTTCGGCCGTGGTCTTACGTAGATAGTCGAGGAGGCTGATGCGGCCACAAGCCCACTCCGCCTGCTCGTACAGCTCCACCTCGCGCGGCTTGGGGTCCTGGTCCGGGTAGGGCGCTACAAAGTCGCGCTTGCCGCCGCTCTGCGTGGAGAGCTGCCATTGCCGGAACTTGGCACCAAAAAGCTGCAGCACCATCTCCGGCTCCAGCGGCCGATAGCGCATCAGCACGGTGGCGGCGATGCTCATGGCCTCCGCATCGTCGTTCAGCCACTCCTCGCTGGCCGCATCCGAGAACTTGCTGACGTACTTGGTGACGTAGGCGCGGAGCAAACCGTCGTCGTCGCACATCTGGAAGTCCTGGTGGCAGCGGAGCACCTCCATCAAGTCCACGATGTAGGGGCGCAGGCCTGCCGCCTGGTCGTCTTCCGTGTGCTGGAGGCGCCAAGCCCCTGCTTCACGGTCGAAGCAAGTCGGTGCTTCGTGGACGGGCCAGCCGCTCTTCTTGTCCCGGTCGTACTGGCTGCCTTCCACGTAGCCGCGGAGGTCCGCATCTTCAGGCAAAGTAGCAGACACGGTTTCCACCAGGTTTAGCTGCTCGACATCCTCGGGCTTGACAAAGATGACGACGTGCACGTGGACTCTGCCGGAGCCGTGGTAGTCCTGGGTGGCTGCCTTGCGGGTCCCGTCCTGATACTCGAGACGCAAGAAGAAGTGCAGGCGGCGGGCATGGCCCTGGTCGTCCAGAACACGGAAGATGTTGCTCTTCCAAGGCTGCTTCCCAGATCCGCCTGTGTGCCCCAGCAGCAAGCCCTTCACAGCCTGGACCATGACGTGCACCATGTGCAGCGTCTCCGCCACCGGCAGGAACAAGCGCTCCTTGAGCAGCTTCTGCATTTCATCGCGGACCCACTCGTGGTAGGGGAAGCTCCACTCGTAGGGGGCGACGGTGAAGAAGATGCGAGGGTAGCCGACTTGCCGCACCATGTCCAGCAAGGCATAATGCACGCCGCGCCAGTAATGAGGGCTGAAAGCTTCGCCCTTGAGCATGAGGCGCATGGGCGTCGGCAGCTGCAAGTTCTTCTTGGAGCCGATGCTGCTCCAGAGGTTCAAGTCGTACACGAACTGCAGCTGGCTCTCCTGCAATTCTTCCTTCTTTGTCCCCAGGATAAGCGAATTAGCTCTCCCCGCACAAGCGACCTGGCTCTCCGGCAATTCCTCCTTCTGATAAGCGAACTGGCTCTCTAGCAAGTCCTCTTTCTTTGTTCCCAAGGTAAGCGAAGTGGCTCTCCGCACAAGCGAACTGGCCCTCCGGCAGGTCCTCCTTCTCTGTCCCCAGGATAAGCGAACTGGCTCTCCTGCAAATCCTCCTTCTTTGCACCCGAATTGGCTTTCCTTGTTGCCAACCAAACACACACTTTCGGCGTTGCCTTGCAGCAAAGCTTCTCAGGATTAAAGCCCTTGAGGAGGAATTCAAGGGTCCTCGGTCGTTGGGGGTTGGGTTTAGGGTTATTATTATATAGGCTGCGGGAGGCGGCTATGCATTTCAGCCGCGTGGACCGGAGGTCCAGGGACCTACGGCTCGCCTTTCGGCCTTCGCCTACGGTCCCGCAGGCGCCTTCAGGCCAGCCTGCTGCGGCCGGCCCCCATCGCTGCGGTGGGGGGCCGGCCTTCAGTTTAGGGTTTAGGGTTTAGGGTTTAGGGTTTAGGGTTTAGGGTTTAGGGTTTAGGGTTTAGGGTTTAGGGTTTAGGGTTTAGGGTTTAGGGTTTAGGGTTTTCGCTGCGAGTGCGCTATCGACCACTCCATGGTGGTTGGGGTCGGCGCAGGAGCTGCAATGCCCGCCCGCCCACCCAAATTACAAACCTTGAACGGGTTTAGGGTTGTCTACCCCCCCAACCCCCCCTATCAAGGGGGGCTTATATGGTTTAGAGGAAAACAACTTTGAAAGCGATGCTGAAACGTCATAATTGCATTCTCTACGAGCCGAGGTTGCCATGGCACAAGACAGCTTAAGCGGTGATACCTTCTGGTGCCTTCTTGGTGGCGTTCTGGAAGCCTTTGGGGGCCTTTGCGCCTTCCGAGCACCTTCTCAAAGCCTCCTCAAACTCTTCTGCTGACCTTCTGGGTGGTTCTTAAAATCCAGGCTGGGTTCAAGCCCTTCTGGGAAGTTTTCTATGGCCTTCTGGTGGCTTCAGGATAGTGCCTTGCAGGGCCTCTGCAGGGAGGCCTTGTGGAAGCCTTTTGGTGGCTTTATGGGGAGCCCTCGAAAGGCTTTTTGGGGCCATGTGAAGGGCTTGTGAAGGCTTTCTGGGGCCTTGTTCGCTTTGTTGAGGACCAGACCTTCTGGCTTCTGGTGCCTTCTGGAGCTTTGCCGTCCTTCATTTCAGCTTTAGGTCCTAAAATCCAGGCCCCAAATGACAAAACCCAAGTCCAGTCCCGAAGTGACAAAATCCTGGCTGGGTTCAAGCCTTCTGGGGCCCTTCTGGGAGGTTTATAGTGGCCTTCTGGTGCCTTCTGGGCTTTCTGGATGCTGCCTTGCGGGGCCTCTGCAGGGTTTGTGGGGGCAGGGCCTCTGAAGGCTTTGTGGGGGCCTTCTGCGGGCTTTCTGGTGCCTTGTTCGCCTTGTGAAGGGCCTTTGGAGGCCTTCTGGCTTCTGGTGCCTGGTGCCTTGGGGCTTTGCCTTGCTTCGGGTCCTTAATTTCAGCTCCAGGTCCTCAATTCCGAGCTTCGGGTCTTTAATTCTAAGCCCGGCCGTTAACTTTAAAGCCAGAAAGGAGGATTTCAGGCATGCCCGGCCATTTGCATCAAGGTTTACGGGGCCCAGAAGGGAGGATTTCAGGTGTGCCCGGCCATTCGCACCAAGGTTTAGGTTCGAGATTCGTTTCTGGGAGGGTTCGAGATTCCTTTCTGTGAAGGTCGGAGGTTCGAGATTCCTTTCTGGGAAGGTCGGGGGTTCGAGATTCCATTCTGGGAAGGTCGGGGGTTCGAGATTCCTTTCTGGGAAGGTTGGAGGTTCGAGATTCCTTTCTGGGACTGTCGGGGGTTCGAGATTCCTTTCTGGGAAGGTCGGAGGTTAGAGATTCCTTTCCTGGTCCTTAATTTTAGGTGCGGTCCTTAATTTTAAGCTCCGGGTCCTTAAGTTTCGGCTCCTCAATTTTAGGTCCGGTCCTTAATTTTAAGCTCCGAGTCCTTAATTTTCGACTCCGGGTCCTTAATTTTAGGTCATTTTAAGCTCCGGTGTCCTTAGTTTTAGGCGGTCCTTAATTTTAAGCTCCGGGTCCTTAGTTTTCTGTTCCGGGTCGTTAATTTTAGGTCCGGTCCTTAATTTTAAGCTCCGGGTCCTTAATTTTCGACTCCGGGTCCTGCTCCGGGCCCTTAATTTTATGCTCCGGGTCATTAATTTTAGGTCCGGTCCTAAAATTTACGCTCCGGGTCCTTAATTTTCGGCTCCGGGTCCTTAATTTTTAGGTCCGGTCCTTAATTTTAAGCTCCGAATCCTTAATTTTCGGTTCCGGGTCCTTAATTTTAGGTCCGGTCCTTAATTTTGAGCTCCGGGTCCTTAATTTTAAGCTCCGGGTCCTTAATTTTCGGTTCCGGGTCCTGAATTTTCGGTCCTGCCCTTAATTTTTAAGCTCCGGGCCCTCAATTTTATGCTCCGGGTCCTTAATTTTAGGTCCGGTCCTTAACTTTAAGCTCCGGGTCCTTAATTTTCGGTTCCGGGTCCTTAATTTTAGGTCCGGTCCTTAATTTTAAGCTCCGAGTCCTTAATTTTCGACTCCGGGTCCTTATTTTTAGGTCATTTTAGGTTCCGGGGTCCTCAATTTTAGGCGTCCTTAATTTTAAGCTCCAGGTCCTTAATTTTCGGCTCCGGGTCCTTAATTTTAGGTCCGGTCCTTATTTTTAAGCTCCGTGTCCTTAATTTTCGGCTCCGGGTCCTTAATTTTTGGCCCGGTCCTTAGTTTTAAGCTCCGTGTCCTTAAGTTTCGGCTGCGGGTCTTCAATTTTAGGTTTTAGTTCTTATTTTAAGCTCCGGGCCCTTAATTTTAAGCTCCGGGTCCTTAATTTTAGGTCCGGTCCTCAATTTTGAGCTCCGGGTCCTTAATTTTCGGTTCCGGGTCTTCAATTTAAGGCTCTTTAAAGGCAGCAAGGAGGAATCCAGGCGTCCCCGGCCATTTGCACCAAGGTTTACCGGGGCCCAGAAAGGAGGAATTCAAGGGTCCTCGGTCGTTGGGCGCTGGGTTTAGGGTTATTATTATATAGGCTGCGGGAGGCGGCTATGCACTTCAGCCGCGTGGACCGGAGGTCCAACGACCTACGGCTCGCCTTTCGGCCTTCGCCTTCGGTCCCGCAGGCGCCTGCAGGCCAGCCTGCTGCGGCCGGCCCCCATCGCTGCGGTGGGGGGCCGGCCTTCAGTTTAGGGTTTAGGGTTTAGGGTTTAGGGTTTAGGGTTTAGGGTTTAGGGTTTAGGGTTTAGGGTTTAGGGTTTAGGGTTTAGGGTGTAGCATTGGTCAGCTGAGCGCAGTAGTATGCAGACATGCCCACCCCAAGACCACCCAAACACTACTCACAGCGAACCAAGCCGCAGCCAGCCCAACCAAGCCAGCCTCACTATTCAAGTTTCAACACTTTGCGTCGAATCCAGACAGCGCGACAGTGGGCAAAAAAATGGCGGCGGGCGACGACAACGCATCAACTCATGCCCATGTATGCTGTTGACAGGCCTCGCTAGCGGCAGCTGCACAGCAGGAGCTCTTCTGTTTTTTGACAAAGCAAGGTTTGTTTGATGAATTATCAATGGAAACCATAGGGCAGGAATGTGCTACGACTTCCCGCCGGCTGTGGCTTCCAAGCAAAACGGCGTTCGGCCCCCGAGCCGCCGCGCTGTCGCGAGACCCGGTCCGCACCGTGTGGAAGCCGACACGTCTCGGCAGGGACTCTCGCACCTACTTTTAAGGGTTTGGCGAAAGCCCGCGCGTTACTCGCAAATTTTCGGGTGCAGGGGCGCAAAGGCGAGGGGCCGGCAAAAGCACACGGAGAAAAAACTGGCAATACTCCGGCAATAGGAACAGTGCCAAAAATTTCGCCCGGCACGAAAACGGAAAAACACAAAAACGACAAGTCCCAGCCGTCACGCGCGTCACGCGGAGACGCGTGAGAAACGTCACGCGCGGTCGGCCGAAAAGGCCGTCTCGCACGGCCGCGTGACGCGCGTGACGCGCGTGACCTCGCGCTCCTGCGCACCCGGCGCGCGTGACACGCATAATGTGCGTGGCGCGCGTGACGCGCGTGGCGCGGGGCCTGACCGCCTGGCATCCCTGAAGGGTGGGGGGAGACATCCTTGTCCATTTGGAGGCCGCCCCAAGTCGTAAAGAATTGGGGGGGGGCATCCCTCGTCCACTTGGAGGCCGCTTCAAGTCGTGAAGGGTTGGAGGGGGGGCGGGGGGGCATCCTTGTCCATTTGGGGGCCGCCTCAAGTCGTGAAGGATGCAACCCCCGACCCGCGAAGCCAAAATCCTAGGGTTTAGGGTTATAAACTATTACTAGTGACTAGCTAGGCGACTCTAGCTTGGCGACCCCCTCAGGGGTGCGCCCTGCAGGCTCTGCAGCCTAGCAGAGCCTGCCATGGTCTCGCTGCCGCTCGACGTCGCCCGCCTACCCCAACAGAAGTGAGAGGGGTGGCGGGCGGGTTTAGGGTTTAGGGTTTAGGGTTTAGGGTTTAGGGTTTAGGGTTTAGGGTTTAGGGTTTAGGGTTTAGGGTTTGGGTTTAGGGTTTAGGGTTTAGGGTTTTCGCTGCGAGTGCGCTGTCGACCCCTCCATGAAGTGGTTGGGGTCGGCGCATGAGCTGCAATGCCCGCCCTCCCACCCAAATTACAAACCTTGAACGGGTTTAGGGTTGTCTACCCCCCCAACCCCCCCTAGCAAGGGGGGCTTATATGGTTTGGAAGCAACAACAACAAACAACTTTTCCACAACGCCAAAGTGACAATCTCCAGGCGCAAAGTGACAATCTCCAGGCCCTAAAGTGACAATCTCCAGGCCCCAGAGTGACAATCTCCAGGCCCCAAAGTGACCCAAAGGGCCTTCTGGGTGGCTTCGGTGGGCTTGTGGCCTCTGGGGCCCTTGCAGGGTTTACGGGGGAGGACCTTCTGCAGGCTTTGTGGGGGCTGCGCGGCCTTCTGGAAACCTTCTGGACACCTTTTTGCCCACCTTCAAAACTACTTAAAACCTATTGAAACAGCTACAAAAACCATTCAAAACTTTTAAAAACCATTCTGAGCCTTTAAGAACCTCGCAAAACCTGCAAAAACTTCAACCTGGGGCTTCTGCAGGGTTTACGGGGGAGGACCTTCTGCAGGCTTTGTGGGGGCCTGCGCTAGGCTCTGGGTCCTTAATTTTAATTAGGTCCGGTTAATTTTAAGCTCCGGGCCTTTAAGTTTAGGCTCCGGGTCCTTAATTTTAGATCCGGTCCTTATTTTAAGCTCCGGTGCCTTAATTTTAACCTGGCCCTTAATTTCGGGCCCTTAATTTTAGGCTCCGGGTCCTTGATTTTAGGTCTGGCCTTAATTTTAAGCTCCGGGTTCTTAATTTTTGGCTCCGGGTCCTTAATTTGAGGTCCTGGCCTTTAATTTTAAGCTCCGGGCCCTTAATTTTATGCTCCGGGTCCTTAATTTTAGGTCCGGTCCTTAATTTTAAGCTCCGGGTCCTTAACTTTCGGCTCCGGGTTCCTAATTTTAGGTCCGGTCCTTAATTTTAAGCTCCGAGTCCTTAATTTTCGATTCCGGGTCCTTAATTTTAGGTCATTTTAGGCTCCGGGGTCCTTAATTTTAGGCGGTCCTTAATTTTAAGCTCCGGGTCCTTAATTTTCGGCTCCGGGTCCTTAATTTTAGGTCATTTTAGGCTCCGGGGTCCTTAATTTTAGGCGGTCCTTAATTTTAAGCTCCCGGTCCTTAATTTTCGGCTCCGGGTCCTTAATTTTAGGTCCGGTCCTTAATTTTAAGCTCCATGTCCTTAAGTTTCGGCTCCGGGTCGTCAATTTTAGGTTTTGGTTCTTATTTTAAGCTCCGGGCCTTTAATTTTAGGCTCCGGGTCCTTAATTTTAGGTCCGGTCCTTAATGGTCCTTAATTTTAAGCTCCGGGTCCTTAATTTTCGGTTCCGGGTCTTTAATTTAAGGCTCTTTAAAGGCAGCAAGGAGGAATCCAAGGGTGCCCGGCCATTTGCACTAAGGTTTACCGGGGCCCAGAAAGGAGGAATCCAGGGGTCCCCGGCCGGTTTGCACCAAGGTTTAGGGTTATTACTTTATAGGCTGACAGTAGCGGCCTATTCACTGGAGCCGCGTGGACCTGAGGTCCAGGACCTACGGCTTGCCTTTCGGCCATCGCCTACGGTCCGGCAGGCGCCTTCCGGGCCGCCTGCTGCGGCCGACCCCATTCGCTGCGGTGGGGGGTCGGCCTTCAGTTTAGGGTTTAGGGTTTAGGGTTTAGGGTTTAGGGTTTAGGGTTTAGGGTTTAGGGTTTAAGGGTTTAGGGTTTAGGGTTTAGGGTTTTCGCTGCGAGTGCGCTTTCGACCCCTCCATGGTGGTTGGGGTCGGCGCATGAGCTGCGATGCCCGCCCGCCCACCCAAATTACAAACCTTGAACGGGTTTAGGGTTGTCTACCCCCCCAACCCCCCCTATCAAGGGGGGCTTATATGGTTTAGAAGAAACAGCTTTCGAAAGCCATGCTGAAACATCATATTTGCATTCTTTACGAGCCGAGACGGCCATGAAACAAGACAGCTTAAGCAGTGACGCAACCTGAACATGGAAATGGACTTCTCAGTTGTGTCGGAGCGGAGGCATTGCGCGGAAGAAGCTGTCATTCGTTTTCTGCTCGCAAGGGTGTCAGGCGTGCTCGAGGTTTCTGATCTTTACACGGCCTGTACAGCGACTCGCATCTGCACGCTCCCTGACGTCTCTGCACTAGACGCGGGGCGGAATTTAGCTCACAGGTAATTGTCAATATCCGGCCAGGTGCACAAAGCAAAATAGAAGTTGTGATATTGAAACACCAGGTAAATGCAGTCGCAGCTGTCTGTACACTCAGAGCCGTGCAGCAACGAATCCCAACACTCACTATGCACGAAGAATCGTGCATTGCCTTCGACAAGCTTGTTGCACACAGACTGGAATGCTGGATCCCTGCACCAACCACTCTCAGGGCCGTTCAGCTTCTGTACCACTGCGAGAAACTCCTTGAAGCTGTTGCCCTTGATGCTTCCGGCACGCAAGCCCAAGTAAATTGCAACGTGCTCGCGATATTCTCCAACGTGGGCAGTGTCAATGACCAGCGGGCCGCCTGGGGAAGGAAGCGCGACGGGCAGCCTGTCGTCATGCAACAAATGTAGCAAGGCGTCCACATAGTCTTCGTTGGACGGCATGACGTGGTGCTTGCGCATGTATGCCAGCAGATTCTTTGTGAAGTGCACCGTCGCTTGAAATTTGGCCGGCCAAGAGGTTCCGCGCTGAGAGAGACGCGCTTCTCGGCAGGTGCCTAGCCAGTTCAGGATCGACAGGCCATCAACCCAATCGGGCAGGTACCAGCACAGCAGCCGCCCGGCTTTCTCGGCCAGCTTCATCGCGCTTGGCTGCGCAGGCAACACTACAGCTAC
>CAJNDT010004420.1:0-14939 GCA_905221615.1 Symbiodinium sp. CCMP2592 | reverse complement strand
CAGGATAAATAGAAATTGTGGGATTTTCGTTTCGAGTTGCATCTACGCTAGCCCACACAAGGCCCGGCCCAGGCCACACCTTCTTTAGTATGCAATCCCATCCGTGGTGGCCACCCCGCTCCTTTCCTTGCCGCCCCTCGCCCCCTGCCCCCATTCTCCCATCCCCCCCCCCCCACCCACTTGCAGGGCTGCAGTTTCCACTTTCATCGTGGCACAGCTCCTGAAGCAGGCTGTCCTGCCGAGTGCAAAGTGTGCGTGATTGCCAGAGTTATGCTGAGCTGCTTTCCTGAGCTTGAGGGTTTTACCTCATCAGCTGAGTTTGTTCGCAGCCGCCGAGTGCAAAGCAACAGCCCACAGCCGCACCCGCCCCCAGCCCGCACCCCACCCCCAGCCCACACCCGCACGCCCGCCCCAGCCCACACCCCAGAGGGCCCAGCCCACACCCGGCCCAGCCCACACTTGGGAGGGCCCAGCCCGCACCCACCAGCCCGGCCCCACAACCCAGCCCACACCCGAGAGGGCCCAGCCCACGCCCGGCCCAGCCCACACCCGGCGCAGGGTCCAGCCCACACCCCAGGAGGGCCCAGCCCACACTCGGGAGACCACCCAGCCCACACCCGGCCCAGCCCAGCCCACACCCGGACCAGCCCGCACACAGCCTCCAGGCCACACCTTCTTTAGTATGCAATTCCACGTGCCCGATGAATTCAGGCCGCACCTTCTTTAGTATGCCATCCTCCTGTAATGGCTGGCTACACCCTTTGCAAGACACTCTGCGTGAACAAATACAAGCTTAGTGTTTCACCTCCCGAGCTTTCAGCACCAGCACAGGAAAACAAGGCCGCTTCTTTCTTAGCGTCCCAGGAATCCAGGCCGCACCTTCTCTCCAGGTTTCACCCACACTGAGTGCACTCGATCAAGAGCTCCAGGTTTCAGAGAACTCCAAGTTTCACCTATTTGGTGCCTCGTGGAAAGCTCCAGGTTTCACCTACTCCAAGCGTTGTCGAGAGCTCCAGGTTTCACCTACTCTGGACACTCTCCAGAGCTCCAGGTTTCACTTGCTCTCGGTGCACTCGATCAAGAGCTCCAGATTTCAGAGAGCTCCGCGTTTCACTTACTTTGTACCTCTTGGAAAGCTCCAGGTTTCACTTACTCTGAGCGTTTTCGAGAGCTCCAAGGTTTCACCTACTCCGAGCCTCCTCGAGAGCTCCAGGTTTCATGTACTGTGGGTGCACTCGATCGAGAGCTCCAAGTTCCAGAGAGCTCCAGGTTTCACCTACTTTGTGCCTCTTGGAAAGCTCCAGGTTTCACTTACTCTGAGTCAAGAGCTCCAGGTTTCACTTACTCTGGGTGCACTCGATCAGGAGCTCCGGCTTTCAGAAAGCTCCATGTTTCACCTACTTTGTGCCTCTTGGAAAGCTCCAAGTTTCACTTACTCGGAGTGTCTTCGAGCTCCAGGTTTCACTTACTCTGAGCCCTCTCGAGAGCTCCAGGTTTCACTTACTCTGGGTGCACTCGATCAAGAGCTCCAGATTTCAGAAAGCTTCATGTTTCACTTACTTTGTGCCTCTTGGAAAGCTCCAGGATTCACCTATATACTCCGAGTGTCTTCGAGCTCCAGGTTTCACTTACTCTGAGCCGTCTCCAGAGCTCCAGGTTTCACTTACTCTGGGTGCACTCGATCAAGAGCTCCAGGTTTCCCTAGTCTGGGCCCCTAGTTGCAAGGCGGGGTAGGGTGTCGGTGCGGGGTGGGGGGTAGGGGGTGGGTGGAGGTAGGGTCGGGGGGAGGGTAGGGGTAGGGGGTAGGGAGGGTAGGGGCAGGGCAGGTTGGGGTGGGGGTAGTGGGGGTGGGAGGAGGGCAGGCGGTAGAAGCGGCGGAGCAGGGGGGGGGCAGGGGCAGTCTGGGGAGGGGGGTACAGGGCAGACCTCCAAATTGGTGGTTTCACCTTGTTGGGGTTGGAAAGCTAGAAAATTGACACCCCTCCCCACTCCCTTCCAAAAATCCCCACCCCTGGACCTACCGACCCTGCCAAAGGTTTAGTGGACTGATTCCCTCGACACGTCTGGGCCTTTGTCAAGAATTGCAGGTTTCACCAAGTCTTCCAAGCTTGTTCCTGCCCAAAGAACATACTCTGAGCTTACATTGGGAGCCCTCATATCTCCAGGTGCCCTTGACAGCTGCAGGTTTCACTTACATCAGGCCCCTTCGAGAGCTCCGGGTTTCACCTACATTGGCCGACCCCGGGAGCCCCACATTGAGCGCCCTCAAAGGTTTCACCTACATCTCGTGCGCCCTCGAGAGCTCCAAAGACCAGGCCACACCTTCTTTAGCGCTTTGCAGCCCGGATGGCCCTATCCAAGCAGACTCGGTACTTGCCACTACACCTGCATTGGTGCATCGTGCCGCCAGCTTAGTGTTGCAGCCTTCGAGCTTTCAGCCAGCGCGCAAGAAAACAAGGCCGCACCTTCGTCAGTGTGCCATCCCAGCTGTGGTAGCCACGTCCGAAAATCCAGGCCGCACCTTCTATAGTGTGCCATCCCACCTGTGGTGGCCGCAATTTCACGTGATTCCGGCTCGGCCCGTTTCACCCATACGGCGGGTTGCTACCGTACTCGTCTCACCAATACGGTCTCACCACACAGCCCCAGCCTCTTAAAGGCCCCAGGCTCCATTTCCAGACCCTGCATTTCACTTTCACAGTGGGCGAGGAACTCTTTCAGCTCCCAGCCCCCCTCCGTTTCGCTCGTGCAACGGGCCAGAGGCTCCAGGCCCCAGATCAAGCTCAGGTGCAGCCCCCCTCCCATTCACTTTTACAGCGACATGAGGGGCTCTTGGATTCACCTTGTTTTTTGTGGCCAGGACAGGCTAGGCGGCTCCTGGATTCACCTTGTTTTTGTGGCCAGGACAGGCTAGGGGGCTCCTGGATTCACCTTGTTTCTGTGGCGAGGACAGGCTGGAAGGCTCCCGGATTCACCTTGTTTTTGTGGCCAGGACAGGCTGGGGGGCCTCCTGGATTCACCTTGTTTTTGTGGCCAGGACATGCTAGGAACCTCCTGGATTCACCTTGTTAGTGGTCGGCACAGGCTAGGGGGTTCCTGGATTCACCTTGTTTTCGTGGCTAGGACAGCGGCTCCCGGATTCACCCTGTTGTTGTGGCTAGGCCAGGCTAGGGGGCTCCTGGATTCACCTTGTTTTTGTGGCCAGAACAGGCTAGGGGGCTCCCGGATTCACCTTGTTAGCGGTCTGCACAGGCTAGGGCTCCTGGATTCACCTGGCTTCTGTATTCACCTTGTTTTTGTGGCCAGGACAAGCTAGGGAGCTCCTGGATTCACTTTGTTTTTGCGGCCAGGACAGGCTAGGGGGCTCCTGGATTCACTTTGTTTTTGTGGCCAGGACAGGCTAGGCGGCTCCTGGATCCACCTTGTTAATGGTCGGCACAGGCTAGGAAGCTCCTGGGTTCACCTTGTTAGTGGCAAAGAGGTCGGACCGTCTTTGTCAGTGGCTCACACAGACTGGACGCACCTTGTCAGCGGTTAAACCCCCCTCGCGAGCTCTAGGTTAACCTGCTTACCCGAAACAAAAAAAGTGTGTGTTTTCTCGCAGCTGGCTCACCCAACTACAGTGAGCCAGTAAGTCTCCAAGCTTGGTCTTTCATCAAGGCACGAGACAGAAGAAGACTTCGCCCGCTCAGCGGGTCCGCACAAGCCTGGAGCAGTCCCTATGTCTCAGTTGCAAGAGGGCGAGCTTCTCCTCACCAGCCCGCCCGTGCAAGGTGCAAGACAAAAAGGATGATCTCACCCAGACCGGAACTGCTTCTTTCCTGAGCTTGACCATTTTACGTCATCACGGGCCTCCGAGACCTCAAGTTTCACCTCCTTTTCGGGCCTCCGAGACCTCAGGTTTCACCTCCTTTTGGGGCCTCCGAGACTTCAGGTTTCATCTTCCTTTGGGTGCCTCCGAGAGCTCAGGTTTCACCTCCTTTTGAGGCCTCCGAGACCTCAGGTTTCACCTCCTTTTGGTGCCTCCGAGACCTCAGGTTTCACCTCTTTTTCGGGCCTCCGAGATCTCAGGTTTCACCTCCTTTTGGGGCCTCCGAGACCTCAGGTTTCACCTCTTTTGGGTGCCTCCGAGACTTCAGGTTTCACCTCCCTTTGGGGCCTCCGCGACCTCAGGTTTCACCTCCTTTGGGGGCCTCCGAGGGCTCAGGTTTCACCTGTTTTGGGGGCCTCCGAGACCTCAGGTTTCACTTCCTTTGGGGGTTCAGTTTACCCGATACAAAAAGTTTGTTCGTAGCAGTCTCGTCCAATCACAGTGAGCCAGTGATGCGAGAGAAAAAGTATGGTCTCACCTAGTGAGTGAGTCTTTGAGTTTCGTAATTTCCATTTTCATCGTGGCACAGCTCCTGCAGCAGGCTATCCAGCCGAGTGCAAAGTGTGCGTGATTGCCAGAGTTACGCTGAGCTGCTTTCCTGATCTCGACGGTTTTACCAAATCAGCTTACCCGACACAAAGAGCTTGTTCGCAGCGGTCTCGTCCAACCACAGTGAGCCAGTGATGCGAGAGAAAAAGTATGGTCTCACCTAGTGAGTGAGTCTTTGAGTTTCGCAATTTCCACTTTCATCGTGGCACAGCTCCTGCAGCAGGCTATCCAGCCGAGTGCAAAGTGTGCGTGATTGCCAGAGTTACGCTGAGCTGCTTTCCTGAGCTCGACGGTTTTACCAAATCAGCTTACCCGACACAAAGAGCTTGTTCGCAGCGGTCTCGTCCAACCACAGTGAGCCAGTGATGCGAGAGAACAAGTATGGTCTCACCTAGTGAGTGAATCTTTGAGTTTCGCAGTTTCCACTTTCATCGTGGCACAGCTCCTGAAGCAGGCTGTCCAGCCGAGTGCAAAGTGTGCGTGATTGCTAAAGTTACGCTGAGCTGCTTTCCTGAGCTTGACGGTTTTACCTCATCAGCTTACCCGACACAAAAAGCTTGTTCGCAGCAGTCTCACCCAACCGCAGTGAGCCAGTGATGCGAGAGAAAAAGTACGGTCTCACCTAGTGAGTGAATCTTTGAGTTTCGCAGTTTCCACTTTCATCGTGGCACAGCTCCTGAAGCAGGCTGTCCAGCCGAGTGCAAAGTTTGCGTGATTGCTAAAGTTACGCTGAGCTGCTTTCCTGAGCTTGACGGTTTTACCTCATCAGCTTACCCGACACAAAGAGCTTGTTCGCCGCAGTCTCACCCAACCGCAGCGAGCCAGTGATGCGAGAGAAAAAGTACGGTCTCACCTAGTGAGTGAGGCTTTGAGTTTCGCAGTTTCCATTTTCATCGTGGCACAGCTCCTGAAGCAGGCTGTCCACCAGGCCTTCCGTTTCTCCTTTGGAGTGGTCCAGAAGCACCAGGTTGCAGGCTGTCCTTTTCACCTATACAATAGGTCAGAGACTGCAAGCTGCAGGCCCTCCGTTTCACCTCTGCAGTGGGCTAGAAGCTCCAGGTTCCAGGCTTACCGTTTCAGCGAACGTACGGTTTTGTAGTGGGCAAATCTCTAGGCACCAGGTCCGAGGCCATACCGTTTCACAAATATAGAAGCTCAAGTTTCAACTCAACAGCACGCCAGTAGACGCGAGACAAAAGTGTGCAGTTTCCGGCGCGCTTTCCGATGAGCGTCGACACACGGATTCGACTTTATGGTAGTCCCGTGTACTGAAAGGTACGGTCTCACCTAGTGAGTGAGTCTTTGACTTTCGCAGTTTCCACTTTCATCGTGGCACAGCTCCTGCAGCAGGCTGTCCAGCCGAGTGCAAAGTGTGCGTGATTGCCAGAGTTACGCCGAGCTGCTTTCCTGAGCTTGACGGTTTTACCTCATCAGCTTACCCGACACAAAAAGCTTGTTCGCAGCAGTCTCACCCAACCGCAGTGAGCCAGTGATGCGAGAGAAAAAGTACGGTCTCACCTAGTGAGTGAATCTTTGAGTTTCGCAGTTTCCACTTTCATCGTGGCACAGCTCCTGAAGCAGGCTGTCCAGCCGAGTGCAAAGTGTGCGTGATTGCTAAAGTTACGCTGAGCTGCTTTCCTGAGCTTGACGGTTTTACCTCATCAGCTTACCCGACACAAAGAGCTTGTTCGCCGCAGTCTCACCCAACCGCAGCGAGCCAGTGATGCGAGAGAAAAAGTACGGTCTCACCTAGTGAGTGAGTCTTTGAGTTTCGCAGTTTCCATTTTCATCGTGGCACAGCTCCTGAAGCAGGCTGTCCACCAGGCCTTCCGTTTCTCCTTTGGAGTGGACCAGAAGCACCAGGTTGCAGGCTGTCCTTTTCACCTATACAATAGGTCAGAGACTGCAAGCTGCAGGCCCTCCGTTTCACCTCTGCAGTGGGCTAGAAGCTCCAGGTTCCAGGCTTAACAGCACGCCAGTAGACGCGAGACAAAAGTGTGCAGTTTCCGGCGCGCTTTCCGATGAGCGTCGACACACGGATTCCACTTTATGGTAGTCCCGTGTACTGAAAGGTACGGTCTCACCTAGTGAGTGAGTCTTTGACTTTCGCAGTTTCCACTTTCATCGTGGCACAGCTCCTGCAGCAGGCTGTCCAGCCGAGTGCAAAGAGTACGTGATTGCCAGAGTTACGCTGAGCTGTTTTCCTGAGCTTGACGGTTTTACCTCATCAGCTTACCCGACACAAAAAGCTTGTTCGCAGCAGTCTCACCAAGCCGCAGCGAGGAAGTGATGCGAGAGAAAAAGTACGGTCTCACCTAGTGAGTGAGTCTTCGAGTTTCGCAGTTTCCACTTTCATCGTGGCACAGCTCCTGAAGCAGGCTATCCAGCCGAGTGCAAAGTGTGCCTGATTGCCAGAGTTACGCTGAGCTGCTTTCCTGAGCTTGTTGGTAGCAGGGACCAAGGACCACACAACTGCGAGGCTCCAGTCCTCACCTATTCAGTCGGCTCACACAAGCTAGCATTGTAACAGTGTCTCAATTGCAAGATGTCCAGTTTCACCTCATCAGCTTGCCCGTGCAAGATGCAAGACAGAAAGTTTGTTGCTCGCAGCGGTATCACCTCATCAGCTTACCCGAGACAAAAAGTTCGCTCGCAGCGGTTTCGCCCAACCACAGTGAGCCAGTAATGTGAGAGAAAAGGTATAATCTCACCCAGCGAGTGAGTCTTTGAGTTTCACAGTTTCCAGTTTTCCTTTGTGCCTCTTGGAAGCACTAGGTTTCACTTACTCTGAGTGTTTTCGATAGCTCCAGGTTTCACTTACTCTGAGCGTATGGCAGTGGCCGCGAGATTAAAATCACGACGTTGGGCACCAGCTTCCGGCGTCGGTTCGACAAGTTGATTGCTCGCACTGGTGTTGAGTCTCACAGTTTCACCTCATCAGCTTACCCGAAACCAAAAGTTCGCTCACAGCGGTTTCACCCAACCACAGTGAGCCAGTGATGCGAGAGAAAAAGTATGGTTTCACCGAGTGAGTGAGTCTTTGCAAGCTGTGAGTGCAAGGGGTTGCAGTGAGCTGCTTTCCTGAACGGACCCATAAAAGCTGCGAGGGGCTAGGCTTCGCCAATTAAGGGGGCCCACACAAGCTTGGGGCCACAGAAGCTGCGAGACGGCGAGACTCTAGGCAACTACAAGGCTCTATAGGTTTCACCTTTGTAGCGGGCCGCGGGCCACACAACGTCCAAGCTCCGGTTTAGAAAGCCGCTTGTAGGGGCTCGAAACTCAGTCGCCACAGCAGACAGTGCTTACGCTACGTAAGACCATCCCCACCGCCCTTGTTTCTGAGGTCGGCATGTCGGAGGACATGGACGAAGACTTGGAGATCACACACCATTCGATCCACGACGCCGACCAGGCGGAATGTGAGGACCGATTCGATGATTGGGACTGGGTCGAAAAAGAGATGCAGCGCGAAGCCGAAGAAGATGCACTGGAGGGACTACAGTGGGAGAAAGAAGTGGAGATGCAGAAAAAGTTCAACGAGCGTCTTGGCAAAGTGACGGTGAGGTACCTGAACATGCAGGGCGCCGAAGTCCATTCCTCGAAGCCTTACCGCCCGCTCTGCCAACTCGAGGCGCCCGGATCTTTTCGAGAAGCTTGGATCGCCCAGTTGCACGAGGGCAACAACACCGATCGGTGGCTATCCCTACAAGAACTACGTGTCAGACGGCAGGAGAGCAAGAAGCCAATCCCGCCGGAAACACTGCAGCATCGCAGCGCCAGAGAAATCCTGCTTCATGACCTGGACAGCAGTCCTGCAGGACCCATTCCCCTCGACGACACAAACATCGTTCTGAATGGAGATGTGATCACGGACGCCTGGGGCTGGCATGACCTCCTGGACCACAGCTTCAACGGTGACCTCGTGGAGGTGCAGGTCGTCTACACAGCAAAGGAAGCACGAGTTCCTGAATCGCAGCTTCGGCAATGATGTCGCGGACATGGAGGTTCTCTATGTGACACGCCATAGACCGTTACAGCTCCGAATGTGAGCGGCAGCAAGCGAAAAATGGGGCTAGTGCCGCAGTGTCGTTGCATGTCAGATAGATTGTAGACTCTACAGACGATGATTCGGTGTATGAAGGTAGTCGTGATTATGCGGATTGGTTTGCCCGGCAGAGAGTGAACAAACGACCACTGATTTGCCTGATACTTGATCGCAGCCGTGCGGATACAGCCTTAGCTGAGCTTAGGAACCGCATTCTCGCAATTCGTTCTACGATGGCGCCTTGCCCACGGTGTGGCTGGCCAATGAGGGGCCGAGGACAAGGATGGTGCAGCAACCAACAGTGCCGGGAAGCCGAGAAAGAGGAGAACCTCCGCCGGAAGCACGAGGAGAAGAGCGCTCGACAGCAGCAACGTGCAGCACAGGGAGCGGGCAGCCGTGGGCCGCTGCCTGGCCGAGGTGGTCGCTCTCAACAAGACGAAAGCACTCGGGCCCAGAGGCGCGACCTGCAGGCTGAGCGGGCGGAGGAGGGGGCGGGCACCCGCGGACCGACGCCTGGCCGTGGTGGTCGCTCTCAACAAGACGAAAGCACTCGGGCCCATAGGCGCGACCTGCAGGCTGAGCGGGCCGAGGAGGGGGCGGGCACCCGCGGACCGACGCCTGGCCGTGGTGGTCGCCCCGAAGAAGACGAAAGCAGGCGGGTTCAAAGGCAGGAGCTGCAGGCGGCACGGGCTGAGGAGGGACTGGGCGGACGTGGACCAAGACCCATCGCCACCGAGGCGGAGCAACAAGGGTACCCGTTCCCGGACGAGGAGGCCTTGAGTCCGGAACAAGTGCAAGAGCGGTACTTGGCCTTCACTCGCAGTTGGGGGAGGTTCGGCTTGTCTAGACTTTGTGCGGCTTGCCGCACGCTCGCACCAGCGAAACATTGCAGGAAGAGCGCAGCCGCAGGACAGATGCTTTGCAGGAACTGCCGCGAGAAGAACACCAAGTTCCTGTTGCCGGTCGCGCCGCCCGTCCCCGAAGCGCTGCAACAACTCCAGCCCATCGAGCAGCACCTCATCGCCATGGCCCGGATCTCCCAAGTCTTGCTGGACAAGCTCCCTGCTGGCGGCCCAAGTGCCCAGTGGGGCCGAATGTACGCGGTGCTGGTGGACGACCCTTTCATTTGCGACGTCCTGGAGGGGGCCACGCTCGAGGAAGACGGCACCGTCCTTGTGGAGGGAGTGCAAGGACAGATGGCTTCCCCAGCGCGTCTGGACTGCCTTTACAAAGCGCTGCGGGAGCTGAAAGCCCAGCACCGCCTGTATAAGGCAAATCCGGCGGTGGATAAAGCCCTGGCAAGAATGGAAGCTATCCTGGCCGGGATGCGGCCATCATCGGGCAGTGTCTTAATGTGCGCAAACCACGTTGCCTCCCAAGGGCGCCAAACGGAGGAGTTCGGTGGCTCACACTCCTCGGCCTTGGGAGGCAGTGCGCACACACCAGACGAAGAGACGGAAGCGCCGGAGCAAGAAGGCACGCTGGAGATGACGTACCTCATGCCTAAAGAGTTGCATGCGCCCAGACCGCAGAAAGCGGATTTGCAGAAGGCCCGGAGCATTGCAGCGCTCAGCGATGACATGGACGTGAAGTTCTTCCCGCATCTATTTCCTGCCGGCACGGGTGGATGGCAGAATGGCTATGGGAGCATGTCGCAGTATGCGCGCAAACGCCTCTTGGGTCTGGATCCTCGCTTCGAGGCATCGCCGGCCTATATCACGTGGCTCCTGGAAATGCACATCAAGAAGCGCCTCTCGGGCAACATCAACGTGAGGATCGGCGGCCAGCAGCCTGCGAACGAGAAGAGCAAATACCAAGAGGGCAAAGGTCAAGTATTCACGGCTCTGAGGGACATCCCCGGGACGAGCTCGTACGTTTTTGCCAAGAAGGGCGTGGCGCTGAACATGTACGAGCAACTGGGCACGCCCAAGTTCTTCATGACGCTCTCCTGCCACGCCCGACAGCCTGACATCCTGATCGCAGTCATCATGGCTCGGCTGCTGCGGCTGCGCCCCGAGAGTCAGCCGCAAGAGCTCGAGCGCGACGCGGCGCAAATCCTGCAGTGCTATCAAGCCGACAAGAAGTTCACTTGGGACGGCCTGTCGCCAAACCCGCTCTGCAATCAGTACCCCGCTATCGTGTCACGACAGTTCATGCACCAGCTGACCCAGCTAATGCATTGGCTTTCCACCGAGCATGGTGCAAGCAGCCGCATGGACGAGGGTGCAGATGCTCAGGATGAGCCAGAAGATTTGCTCGACCAGGACTTCATCCAGGCGCCTGCAGCCGACTCCGCAGGCCAGCATCGTGGGGTCCGCAAGGAAGACCCGCCGTTCCGGGTCGTGGACTACCTCATCCGTATTGAATGGCAGAAGAGGGGTTACCCGCATGCTCACATCCTCCTCTGGGTGGTGGAATGGGAGAGCAAGAAGAAGTCCGACGGCAAGATGAGGGCGGCGCCCGAAGGCGAGGAAACAGAAGCAGAGGCGCAAGTCCCAAACTGGTCGGACGATGAAGCGATGAAACAATTCGTTCCCACCTGCGCAGAGGATTGGAGCGACAAGTACATCACCACCAAGGGGCCCCTCAGCTGGCGCCAATCCACGAAAGTCTCGGCTCGCGACAAGGAGCTCAATGCACAGCTGGCCGAACTATTGGTGCACAAGCACACCGAATACTGCGGTATCAAGACCCACGGCGCCTGCCGCTTCGGCTTTCCGCACAATCCCGAACCGCGCACGCGGCGCCGCAGCTCCCAAGAAAAGTATGCCAACAGCCGGTGGAAGAGCAGCCTAGCCACAAGGCGAGCAGGGTGCGACAAAGGCATGGGCCAGTACAACATCAAGATCCTGCGGCGGTGGCGGGCCAGCATGGACCTTCAGGTGATCTGCGAGCTGACCAGCGCCAGCCGCTATATTCTGGGCTACGCGTTGAAATCGGAGCAGGACCAGGAGGCGCAGCGGCGCGTGGAAAGCATTGTTGCGAGGCTCACTTCCAGCAGCGTGGCGGATGCCAGTCTCAGCAACCAGCAGATCTACAAGGCGGCGCACGCGGCGTTGCAAGGCAGAACCACTTCCACCTTTGAGGCGTGCCACCTGCTGCTGGGCTTTCCCGTCGTCCAGTTTTCCCGAGACAACGAGTGGATCCAGGTGGGCCCTCCCGAGACATGGACCTTGTCGGTGCCAAAATACGAAGAGAGCGCTGCCCTGCAACGGCCCGACAGCTACCGCCGTAGCAAGGTTGATCGCGATGGACACATGCCAGTGGCGCAGCGCTGGTATCGGGAGATGCAGAAGGCGTTCAGCGAGGAAGAGGTGGACGTCCCTGTGGAGGGCGGCAAGCCTACCGCCTGTCGATTTCGGGAGTTGAACTTCCTGGATTTCTGCGCGGCCTTCAGGTTCATCGGGGTAGAGTTCCCGCAAGCACGGAAGCGCCCGGCCATCGTCGGTTACCGCAACTTCAGCCCCGATCAGGAGCCGGAAGCTTTCTATTATTCCCGGCTCATGCTGTACACCGTTTGGAAAGACCCGGGAGATTGGCTGCGAGAAGAAGACGGCGGGAGCCACGCCGCAGCATTTCGGCGCCTCGCCACGGACCTGGACGGCAACCCTGACTTCCTCCGATCGAGATGCTGCCCTCAGATGGACGGGACGGTGAACGCTGCTCGGAAGTTGCAGGCCGTCCAGGCGACCATGTACATGAGAGCAAGAATACATCAGGGACACTCAATAGACGGGTGGGCCAGCAGCAAGGTGGCGCAGGACAACTACGAGGATTCTCTCAAGATCCTGGAAGCATTGAAGCGGCGGCACGGCGACGACATCGAGGTCGAAGCCCCGGAGCACGTCCCGACAGGAGCCGCCGGAGACGCTTTCGCACCGGTTGAAGAGGGCGAGGAATCTTTCGATCTACTCACGGTGGAGAACCCAAGCCCAGAGACGCAGCATCAACGTCGGGCCATGGAATACATCATCCAATCCACTTTGAAGCCAAGTTCCAAAGACAAGACTGAGCCGGAACGCCTTCACATGCTGTTGCATGGGCCGGGAGGCTGTGGCAAATCCGTTGTCGTGCGGGCCTCGGCCCACATGCTCCGACAGAGCGGCATTGGGGTGATCATCGCAGCGCCGACAGGGGTCGCAGCTTGGAACATCAATGGCGTCACCCTCCACTCCTGCTGCCTGCTGCCTGTTGTCAACAAGAGCTATGGAAAGGCTTGCGACCTGCCGCTACCGTCGGGTCCACAGCTTGCGGCGCTCCAGAACATCTGGAAGCTGGTCTCCGTGCTCTTCGTGGACGAGATGAGCTTCGTTTCCTCCTTCATGCTAGAGAGCCTGGATCAGCACCTCCGTCTAGCCAAGAACATGGCCTACATTCCGTTTGGAGGCGTGCACCTGGTTCTGTCCGGGGACCTATCTCAGCTGCCACCGCCTGGTGGCCTGCCTCCCTGCGCCAGTCATCTGTGGATGCTCTTTCAACTCTGCGAGCTGGAAGGCAATCACCGCGCCTCCAAGGATCCGAAATGGGCAGCCCTGCTAGCACGGATTCGCGTTGGGAAGCACACGAAAGAAGACGAGAAGGAGCTGCAAGCCATGGTGGTCAAGCCGAAGGATGCCAAGCAGCCTGCGGCCAAGGCAGTGTACCTCTATCCCACGCGCCGCGCGGTCGCAGAGAGCAACTGCAGCTACATGGCGGAGCACATCAGGATGACTGGCGTTCGTCTCTACGAGTGTCCCTCACTGGACACCAACATCAAGACCGGAGCGCCGCTGCCCGCGGAAGTGGTCTGGGCCGATCCGGAGAACACGGGTGGCTTGGAGGCTTTGCTGGAGATTGCAGTCGGCGTGAGAGTCATGCTCAGGCACAACATCGACGTGCAGGACGGCCTGGTGAACGGAGCCTGCGGCTTCGTGGAGCAGATCGATGCAGACGGGGAGACCAACGAGGTGGACTGCATCTGGATCGCCTTCGAGAAGAACGCGGGGGCGAAGTGGTGCGCGGAGAACGACACCAGCTGTGTCGCGATCTCCCGCCGGTCGGCCAGCTTTCTGGACATGGAAGGCAGCAAGGCGTCGAGGCTGCAATTCCCTCTGGTGATTGCGAAAGCCATCTCCATTCACAAGAGCCAAGCGGCCACCCTGCGAGACGGCGCCCACTGCCGCTTGGATGCCACTTGCACGCAAGAGGGTCAAGCCTATGTGGCCCTGAGCCGTTGCCCGGAGCAAGCCCTCTGCACTTTGGAGCACTTCAACCTCAAATCATTGCGCTTCAACGCCAACGCAGACTGGGCGCTGACCAACCTGAAAGCTCAGCAGGCAGACCGCGATGGTTCGCAGCTCTGGAAACAGCTCTTCCGACCACCGGAGAGCAAGAACTTCTACGAGAGCAAGCTCCGCAACATGCGCAGTCCAGACTGGATGCGGCAGGAAGGGAGGAAGAAGGGACACGGCGAGGTACCTTGGCAGTGCCCAGATTGCGGGCAGGAGTTACCGGACACCGCAGCAGCCAAGAAGCAGCACCGGCGCACATGTCCTGCCAAGCCTGCGCCCAAAGCAAAGGCCAAAGCCAAAGCCAAGGGCACAGCCAAAGCCAAAGGCCAGAACCAAGCCACAGCCAAGACCCAAGCCAAAGGCAAGAGCACCAACGCAAAACCCAGACTCATGCTCGCAGCCACCGTTGCATCCAAGAGACCAGCCACGGACAGCTCCCCAGCAACTGCGCCAGCGGCCAAAGTAACCAAAATGTACGGTCGAGAACAGCATGGGTCAGAGGCGGCAGGTCGGGAACCGCGATTCTTCGAGCGTCAGGAAGCGCTCCGGTGCGGCCTCCACGCTTTGAACAATGCCCTCGGGGCTCAGTGCATTGACGCGGTCGACATGCCCCGAGCTGCCAAAGCCTTTCTGGACGAGAATCTCGAGCTTGGCGACAACATGCAGGACCATCTGGAACCTCAGGGGGATTATTCGATCGAAATCATGAGCATGGTCCTGAGAACCAAGGCGATGGAAGAGGTCGGACAACTACGCTGGCAGATGGACATCCAGCGTGCCACGACCGCCGGAGACCTGCACGGCTGCATTGGCGCGGTGGTGAACCTTGAAGGTCGGCACTGGGCGGCTGTGAGGCCTCTAGAGCACTGCTTCCTCTACCTGGATTCCATGCAGGAGCAGCCGCAGGAGCTTAGCGATGGAGAACTGGACGCCCTTCTTGTGGTGCACCCGACCTACGCACTGAGGCACATTTGAAAGGCCAGCGTGGCTTCTGAGGCTGCGCCAGCACAAGGCGGCAGCAACATAGTACAGGCGCAGACCGCGACCAGCAAAAAGAGAGTAGTGACTGAGTAGTGTGTTGCCAGGGCTTGTCTGTCACATGTGAAGCATGTCCGAAACTGCGGCGACACACGCATCGTTTTGCAGTGCACTCACAGCATCAACACTGCCGTCCCCGGCATGGGCTCAACATCTTGATTTCCGG
>CAJNDT010004419.1:0-14945 GCA_905221615.1 Symbiodinium sp. CCMP2592 | reverse complement strand
TGAGTCCTGCTCAGTTTCGACGCAGGCCCAGCATGCTTGGTCTGCCAGGAGAGATCTATGACAAGTACGACCGCATTGTCAAAGGCTGTCGTGTTTGCAGCACCTCGGTGCCTACGCCTCCGCGAGCCAGAATCGCAGGGTTAAGAGCATCATCCTTCGGTGATCTCATTTTTGTTGATCATGAAGAAATCAAGTTCGGTACTAAAGCCTACTTGGCTTTGGTCATCCTTGATGGTGCTTCAAATCTTCTGTGGGCTACGGCTCTTACAAGCCTGGAAGCGCCAGAGACTCTGGGAGCTTTTAGACAATGGACAGAGGAGAACAACTGCGTTCCTAAGGGAATCGTAGGAGATCAAGCATTTTTCACGCCACAGTTCATGTCTTACTACAAGTTTCATGGCATTACTCCGTATCCATGTGGACCACGGACTCCTTGGCCTAATCGAGCTGAGACCGCAGTGCGTCTTTTCAAGCGCACCTGGGCAATCATGGCCAAGGCCTTAGCTGATGAGGGTTATGCAGAGAAGGTGACTGTTCGTCAAGCAGTCAAGAAGGTGGCTTGGGCAAGAAATTGCCAGCTTACCGTCCCAGGCTATTCTCCTTTGGAGATAGCTACAGGAAGACGGCCACCAGACTTGTTTGATGTCGAGAACAGTTCTCCTGAACAGCTCTCTGCTGAACCTGCCGAGGAGGATCGAACCACTCTGGAACTCCAGATGATTGCCATGCGGGCTCATCAAGAGGCTAGACAATCACTTGACCTTCGGAAGGACCTTGCACGGAGAGTTATGCCGTCTGATGGTCCTTACTCGAAGGGTGACCGCGTGTTTGTTTGGCATAAGGATGAGTCGAAGAAGAAGTCTGAAGGAACATGGGTCAGAGGCATAGTTGTGTCACAGGAAGGTGCCATGGTGTTGGTTGAAGTTCATCGTGCCGTTCTTCGGGTTAATCAGTCGAAGGTCAGGCGTGATGGAGATCCGTGGCATGATGTGGCCATTCCTCTGAATAAAGATGAGGTCCCGAGACGCTCTTCTCAGGAAGAGGCACTCGACCGCATCGGCGACGATATTCTTGATCGTGCCGGTTCTGGGTTCTGCTATGAGCATGAGATCTGTTACCACACTCTCACTTCAGGCAAGATCGATTTCGTTGAGATCACACCTCGCCTCACCGGGCTTACTGCGTGCACAGTCCATTCTGGACTTGATGCGAGTGAACCTGTGTTGTTTGGTGAATGGAACGCAAAGTCTATCCAATCTTCGATTGAGGCCGCTTGGCGAGTGATCTTGAAGGCAGAGCCTAATCACATTTTTATTCATCCTGTCATTCCTGATGGTTGGACCAGGAAGGCCACCAATGCCTTCTGGCACTTTTGTGCCGAAGTCTGCCGTTGGCAAGATGACAAGGGTGATGGATACTTCGTTACCATCATGTATCCTTCTCATTGTGGGTTTTGGCTTTCGCAGAGTAGTCGCTCGCTGAAGTGGAGGAGAGGACTTTCATTCCACACTTTCAAGAACCGTGGTGTACTTCCTTCAGGGGGAGATGACCACGGTAAGCGTCAGCATGGTGAGCTTTCCTTTCTCACTAATCTGCCTGATGGATCATTTGGCCGTTTGGAGTCGTTGGAAGAAGGCTATGACTCTGCTAACGCACTTGATCCAAGGTTTGCTGTGCTGCTTTCGCAGTGTCTTGTGGG
Source organism: Symbiodinium sp. CCMP2592 (assembly GCA_905221615.1). Classification (NCBI taxonomy): domain Eukaryota; class Dinophyceae; order Suessiales; family Symbiodiniaceae; genus Symbiodinium; species Symbiodinium sp. CCMP2592. Next base: position 13,246 of record CAJNDT010004419.1, on the reverse strand, counting down.
TGATGAACGATCAGATCTCCGACAATGTTACTTGTTCGAAGATATCTTTGAGGATTTTGATGAAGGAACACTGTGTGCGTTGTGTTTGCGATCAGACCGCAATTCAGAGGCTTTACCGGTTCTTCCGTCAGAAGCAGAGTACTCATTACTCTCAAACAATGACAAAGGGAAGCTTCCGACACCTCTGAGGTTTGTTGCGCCGCAGCGGTTTGTTACATCGTCTTTGGTCCAGACTCTGTCATATGTTGACAGTCTCCTTCCCGGCACTGAGTTGGAAGTTCACACGACCACATCGTCTGACGCGGTCGCCTTGCGGCCAATGATTAAGAATGTGCGCGTGCTAACTCTGCCGTATCTGGAGTTTGAGTACTGTAACGTCTACAGGGGGACTCAATGGAAAACACTCCCTTTGGTTCATCGTCATCCTGATGCTGTTGTCATTTTGTGGCAGAAGGGTGATATGAATCATGTGTTTTTCGTGACGATGGCACAGTTGCTTCCTTGCCTTAAGGATATGCAATCAACGCACTGGTCCATGATAGTGTTCTGGAACGAGTCACAGCACAACAGTTCCAGACGCGGGCCTGATGTTGGCTTGGACTTCACGGACCAGCCAGCGCCGGCCCCGGTTGCACCGCAACCGCCAGCCACAGACGACGATGTGGACTATCCAGGATATGATGATCCACACGGTGATATGCCTGTGGACGATGAGGAAATGCCACTACAGCATCCAGAGCAAGATTTAGATGATAACCCTGTTGAGTTGCATGTCGGTGGTGACCCTCCTTCACAACCTCCTGGAGGCGGTACTCATGTACCGGTACCCGGGGGAGATGATGATTCCGACCTGGATCACGATCCGGACGGTGATGGACATCCGCCAGGAGGCGGTCCTCAGGGACCGGGACCTGGTTATGGTCCGTCACCGGAAGAGCCTCCTCTTCCGATGTAGTTTCACGAGGAGTCGCCTCCTCCTGGAGGTCCTCCCGATTCTCCTGGGGCTCCGCCTCAGTTTGCGAACCCGGATCAGGTTCTTAGTCCACCGATGCCGTGGCCGGTACCACCTTCACCTATTGTTCCTGTTCCAATTCCGCCGCATCCTCACTTTCCGGTGCCACAGAGTATGCGACCGCCGTCGCCTCGCAATGTGTCTCAGACACGTGCCAGAGGCACACATCCTGAAGATGTGTCTAATGCCAAGTCACGTACTGTTGTGGGACCTCCGGTTGTGTTGTTGCCTGGGCAGTCTGCGGGAAAGAAGGATCCCGATCCGTCGGGTGACTTTCCAGGTTTTCACGAGCCTGCTTCCTCTTCTTCTGATCCGGCTCCTGTTCCTGGTTTGCCGGTGACTGAGGGGGAATTTCCTATCCATCAAACCCCACTCCCGGAACCCACCCCGGAACCGCCGGTGCCGGAAGCTGGTGAGGATACTGATTCGGATGCCACGGTTGACTATCGTGATGAAAGCTTGCTTGCTTTGGCTGTTGGCGACGACGACGTTTTGATTCGCCTTCCGTCGGACTTCAAGGTTCCGTCCTTTGTTCCGTTGGATGGTGATGGTTTTGCGTCGTGGTTGACTAAACAAGATAAAATCAAGGCAGGTACCCTCACGCCGGAGATGCAGCGCAAGTATGCCGCCGAAATTCGGAAGGCTAAACTTGAAGAGTTCAAGAGTTACTTGGACAATGATGCCATTCGGCTGACGGACCGTCGCAAGCTTAAACACGATGTCAATTTTCTTACCGGACGTTGGGTCCTTACTGTGAAGGTTGACAAGAACGGTTACTTTTCCAAGTTCAAAGCCCGATGGGTTTGTCGTGGGTTTCAGGACAAGTTTGCCTGGGATCAACAAACGGACAGCCCTACGGCTACTCGGTATGGTTTCCGTTTGGTTGCGCAGTGCGCTGCTAATCACTATTGGGATCTTTTTCATTTGGATCTTAAGACCGCTTTCCTTCAGGGGGAACACTACAATCTGTCATCTCGCATGGTTGTGGTTCATTTGCCTCCTGACATCGGTTTGCCTACCTGGATGGTTGGCCTTTGTCTCAGACCAGTCTATGGTCTGAACGATGCACCGAGAAGATGGTGGAATCGTTTGGACAAATTCCTCAGGTCTGTAGGCATGGAACCGACCAGAGCTGACGGATGCACTTATGTCGCATACGACGGCATAGAAGGCAAGAAGGGCAAGAGCCACCTTGCGGCAGGAAGCTCCTCTCAGGAGGAGGAACCTGAAGCAGGAAGCACCTCTCTTGAGGTGTAACCTGCCTACCTCAAGGAGGTTGCCCTTCATGCCATGACATGCTACGCATACGATGAAGGAAACCGTTCTTCCTCCGACCGTGCGGAGGAGAGATCCTATCTTTCATGTCCCGATATCGCTCAGTGCTTTAACACCGATACCAAGAAGATGGTTGACTATGCTTGGAGGCCTGTGACTGATGATAAGCTTCTCGGATTCTTGGGCAGCTCTCGTTTCTCACAGGGCCAAGGCTCTCCGGAACATGGTGGATTGTCGAAAGGGCCCATGACCTGAGGTTGGACAAGGGCGATAAGACCTGCTTCCTTGAAGAAGAAGCTGAGGTCCTAGTCTCCTTGTTCCTTCCAGAGAAGGCTTCATACAAGGTCGAGAGCTTATCAGAGCTCTCCCCCGAGTTGGTTGATCAGCCTCTTGAACACTTTGTTGACCCTGTGCATGGAAGTCCCAGCAAAGGTCGCAGGACAGTTGGAGTGATGAGTCTTCATGTTGATGATCTCATCATAAGTGGAACCCCTGAGTTCCTCACTTGTTTCCTAAAGAAGATCAAGGAACACTTCACTGTCGGCCATGAGGACAAGAATGACCTTACGTTCACGGGACAGCGTGTTCGTTGGGTTCTTGATGCACAAGGGAAGAAGAAGTATATCTCGATAGATCAAAAGCTGTGTGTTTCAGAGCTTGAGGAGATTGTCATACCAAAGCATCTTAAGGATGCAGATGCGTGTGATAAATCTCTTCACACTTCCTAGCGCTCTTTGCTTGGTAGCATCAACTGGCTTCAGTCGAGGACGCAATTTCAGGCATGTTACCAGTTCTCTCGTCTGGCATCAGCATCCGCTGCTCCGACTATTGGTCACTGCAAGGAGTTGAACAAGTTGTGTCGACAGATACGCAGTGAGGAAGTTGAGTTGCGGGTGTGGCCAGTGAAGGGATCACCGAGGATTCTTGGAATTCCTGATGCAGCTTTCCGTAACAACAGCGACAAGTCCTCACAGAGGGCGATGACTATCTTCATCGCAGATGAAAGGGTCAAGAATCGAAGAGACACCCGAGGCTCATTGGTCTTCTTCGAATCAACCAAGATTAAGAGAACGACCCTCAGTACCACTGTCGCTGAGCTTTACGCTTTGATGAAGTGTTTTGGTACCTGTCAAATGCTTCGTGGTTTGTGGAAGGACATTAGTGGTCTGGATGCCGAGATTCACATTCGCACCGATGCTAACAATCTCGTGTCTACCGCTTCTACTACTCACTCACCCGAACAACATGAAACCATTCACATGATTCAAATGCTGAGAAAGGAAGCGTGTTCAGGTGCTATTGCTGATCTTTCTCACGTTCGAACCGAACACTGTCTTTCTGACTGTCTCACGAAACGAAGCGCTAATCCTAGAAACCTTCTGAGTTCTGTTCAAACTGGGTGGTTGAAGGAAATTGATTCACATCCTCCTTTTCGTTCCATGATTGAGCACAAGGCCTTCTTGAACGCCTGGCTCCGTAAGGAGTACGCGGTTTTGAGTGCAGTGCAACATGTCATGTTCATGCAGGAGCGTTTGTGAGCCATGTCTGCTTCATGTGTGAGCTGTCGGAGCAATTCAATGCATGTGCTTCATGAAGAGTTGTTGGTCTCTTTTTAAATTTGTGCCTGCATTGCTCAAATCAGCTGTTTCAAAACTCAAGTGAGAAAGTAGCCCACAACTTCCTCTTCTTCTGTTACCAGCATGGCTGCGGCAGGACCCTCGATGGACACTGGACGCTCCTCTCATGAGGAGGCACCATTCAAGGTCTACTGGACACCGACAACGGGATGCAACTTCAAGATTGACGTCCGCACTGGTGTCCCCGACCTGTCCTTGTACCAACAGAGCGCGTCCTGGGCAAACCGTCGTGTACTCCGAACAGTTGGAGATGGCGACGGTAATGCCAGCTATCCTACAAGGGATCGTCGAGCCTATCCTGCGAGTGCTCCGGTGGCCTCCCTCAGGATCATCCCAGAAGGTATTCCACGGTTTTTCCGTCAGCAGGACACCACGGCGTACTTCCCTCAGGGGGAGATGGCCGCGGTGAACATTCTGGAAGGACAGTTGGCCTTTCTGTCACACGTCCTGCTGTACGAGGAAACTCACCCTGGGCCCCATGTGTTGCAGCGGCACCTCACGTGGAAGTTCGACTTCCTCCGGTGCTTTCTTGGATGTCTGACCGGCGACGAGCTCACCGAGCTCGATCGTGAAATCTTCAACATTCACCAGATGCGCCACAATCACGGTGGATGGGCGGTGAAGTCATCCAAACAGCTGTCATCATTGACCAGGCACGACACAAGGCTCACGCCGGGTCGATACATGGAGATCCCGTTGGAGACGATGATGAAGCACCCCATCAGGCCTTTCGAGTGGGAGCCCAAGAAGTTCTTCGCCTTCTTGATGGCGAACTCGAAGGGTCGCTTCAACATCTGGGTGGCCCCGGTGGCTCTGCAGTTCGAGCGGTTCTTTGACTTCGGCTTCTATGTCGGGGTCTCCGCCGTCCAGGGTCACTCACGGATGCCCGAGCGGGTCTCTGATGTTGCTCTCGGGGAAAGGCTCACCTTGGAGCGATGCCGCCAGCTTGGAACGATTTTCCACGCCTCGGATAACTCCAACTACGAGAGCATCCGGGAAAACGGCTTAAAGCTGGAGGCGACGAAGGCGGCGTGGCAGCGGCACAGGAAGGCCATCCACCTCGTTTATGCGGGTGGAGTGATTTCTCCTGGGGCTGGGACCGTCATTAAGTACGGTACCTACGTCTTCTACGCCAAGCTCGATTACGATTGCTACCTGAGTCACGGCCACAATCTGTTTCTTACAGACAACGGCGTGGTGCTCTCGTACCAGGACATTCCGGCGATGTATCTCACACATCACTACCGGCCTCCTCACGAGCAAGATCCGGGTGGCATTCGCCACGAGAGGAAGCAGCAAAGCGCAGGGGTAGGCTCTTCTCAGGAAGAGGGAACCTCAGCGTCTGCTTCCGCATCTGCTTCCGGAGGCCCTCCACAGGGAGGGGTACCGGGTAGCAGCTCGGATCCAATGCCTTCGGAGCCAGCTCCCAAGAAGCGGCCAAAGACATCTCAGGATGCAGGCCAAGCGTCACCGGGAAGCTTCTCTCAGGAGAAGGTACCCACATTGGACGCGGCAGCTCTCCAGAAGCTTTTTCGTGACAATGAGCTTAAGGCAGAGCGGGAGCGGCAAGCCACAGCCTCCGAAGGAGACACCAAGTATGCGTATCAGTCTGGGGACACCGTCCACGGCAAGATTGATGCGCATAAGTCCCAGCAGCAGGAGGAGCTCAACGAGGTTCTCCGCAACGCCAGGACGAATCCATGGCATCTCTTCGCGCACGGCAAGTTGCACATGGTGGACTCCGATGCTTAGCACCTATGGCGATGCCCTCGTTCAGGTCACCCCCTGGCACACTTTGACTACTTCTATGAGAGAGTCTTTGGGTGGTGAATACGATTGGGCATCGTGGTTGCAGCATCCTCTTTCGGGGTACTCCCTGCACTTCTTCCTCAAGGCCTTCGAGATGGGGAAGTTGCAGGGGAACTACCTCGTGGAGCTGGACAAGAAACCGAAGGTTTACTCCAACGTTTACACGTCACCTTGGATGAACTTTAAGCGTCATCCTGGCGGTCTTGCCCAGATGCTGGACGATGTCTCCGTTGCCGCGTCGAACGAATTCAGGCCCAACTTGGGTAACATTGGATTCGATCGCCCTCGGGACAATGACTCTCGTGCAAAGATGCCAAAGACAGAGGATCCCGACTACTCTCGCAAGCTCGCCGCACACAAGGCTTTCCTCAGGGAAAGGTATGTGTATGAAGAGGTTGGCTATGTGCGAGAGGATTTCCAGATGCTCGTCCGCGTCATCAATGAGGCTTATGGAGTGGACTTCTTCTCCTACATCCAGCGCCACGCCGGTGAGCTGGAGGTTCGCCGTAAATACACGGTGCGAACCCCTGAGGGCTATTGTCTCTATGACAGTACCCTGAAGCAGCCGTTCAACGGCAGCTACCTCCTGGCGGTTCTGGATAAAGTCTTCACGGAGTCTGACCAGCGCGATTTCAAGTCGGCTTTCGCCCGCAAGGCAAAAGCTGATTTAGTGGCGTACGAAGACTTGAAGGCGAAGAAGGAGTCTGAGCTGAATGAGCTCCTCACCCGACCATATGACGACATTATGATTGAGGAGTTCATCGAGCGACTCCCATGTCCACAGATCGAGGAGATCGAAGAGCCTCCCGCGACTACTCAGATGGATACCTCCGAACCGTCGTCTGGATCCACGGACTTGCCACAGGGCAAGAAGGTTGATCCGGTTAAGACCGAGCCGACCGATGTGCCAATGGAGACTGATGCTCCAGGAAGCTCTCCACAGGGAGAGGTACCTGGGGCTACTGTCGAGCCAATGGAGACCAAAGCCACGGAAAGCTCTCCACAGGGAGAGGCATCCGAGGTGAAGGTCGAACCTGATGTGCACATGGGTCAGGAAGGAGGTAAGTCCGAGAACATTGAAATGGCTGAGGAAGGCTCACCACAGGGTGAGGAATCCATGCCAGACATTTCTCCCGAGAAGGATGATGAGAGTGAACTTCACGATCAAGGCATCTGGGGGAAATGCAAGACTGTTCCGGATCCTGAGTACTACCAGGCCGCGAAGGATGCAGAGGACCAGAATGAGAACGCGTTCGACAAGATGGGCAAGGCAAAGGAAAAGATCGAACTCGTTGATCTCGAAGAGTTCAAACATTTCCTTACGCATCTCACCGAAATCGAACGACAAAGCCCTATGCGGCTGCTCTGCAAGCAGCTGCATGGATATGGCTATTCAGGCTTGTATCATACAGGACTTCGTGATCCTGACTACGAGCCCGTTCTCGCCTACAAGGTGCAGCATATGAGTTGGAGGGTAAATGTTCCGAACCACAAGGGACAGAAATACTCTCTCTCTATGGTGGATCTATTCGACCAACTCAACAAGATGGATCCCATCTCTGAGCGTCGTCCCGACAAAAAGGACGTTGTTTTTCGTTCTGGGGACGTTCGTAGCACCTTGGACGACAAGCTCATGGGCAAGGCCTCTGACATCCGAGAATCAGCACTGGATGTTATGGAAGCACTTCTTGATAAGCTGAAGTCCCTGGATGCAAGCGGCAATCCGGCAACTCGAGAAGAACTTTTGAATGCTATGATTCACTACTTCTTGAGCGCCGGAGTCGATGAAGAGGAGATCGGGGACCTCCCTCTTGAGAAGACGCCGAATCCTTATATTCATCGTTTTGGTCTGGCAGAGGACTCCAATGTCCCTATCTTCACCAGCAAGACCAAGTATGCCGCGCTCATCCTCAATCTCGGCAACATGAGCAGGGGAAGAAAGCGTGACTGGGACGATGCTACGCCATCAAAAGGAGCCTTGATAAAATCGATTGCACAGTCGAAGACGCATTTGTTCATGCTCTGCGAAGCGGCTAAGATCGATGACTCCGAAGAGGCCTTCCTCATGTCACGCGGTTGGCAATTCCTTCGTAACGAGTCCAAGGACCTGATGGTGGGAAGTCGTACAAATGGTGTCAGATCTTCGATCACCCGTCTTGCCGGCTCCACTCTCAGTGGATATGCCCACGAGTCCCATATGGTCGCGGAAATCGTGTATGGCATGACGTTACCGACCGGTCTCCAGGGCAGTCGTGGTGATGTTCCAGATGAGTCACTGACCAAGGTCTTGGAGCGGGCTGGATCCGACCGGCTCAGAGTTTGTGTCTTCCACCTCCACAACGACGCGGCGGCAGACAAGGTGGCGTTGGCTCATGAAGTGTTGGGCAACATGTTCATCGACTGCTTGCACTACCAAGTCGACCTCATCGGTGGCGACGCCACCATGGCCCTCTACCGGGCCACCGGCAGAAAGCAGGAGTCGATGGATATCCGTGGCGGGATGTACCAAAGCCTTCTCGACTACTTCTTGGAGGCATGGTCAGAAAGCCCAAAGTGCCCACACTTCTGCTCGCCTCGTGCGAGACATGTGTCAGCAAACGCCATGTGGCTTCTGAAACAGTATGAGGACACGCTGGGAATGCCATACAAGGAAGCTAAGCAACCGGACTGGAATACTTTTCCTGGTTTGGATCCTGTTATGGCTACAGTCATGGAATGGGGACACAGCATGTCGGACGATCAATGGGCGGAGTTTCCGTCTTCAAAGACTGAGTTCGACATCCATGTCTCTGAGTGGCTGTTAAACTCCACCAGCGCCGCGTACCTTCTCAATGATCGGGACTATGACGCTCACACTCCGCTCCTCATCGAGGTTCACGCGAACCAGTACTCTGGAGGCAGGATGAGAGCGCTCAACCGCAATCCCGATACCGTGAAGGAAGCCGCGGACAGAAGAAAAGAGAGACAGAAGCTGAACAAGGCGCGTGGTTCTGGTTCTACTGGTCCTGCAGCCGCACCACAGGGAGCAAGCTCCTCTCAGGAAGAGGCAGCTTCTGGTGCTAAAGCTTCTGGTTCTCAACGTCCTCCAGAACCCGCACAACCTCCTGGTGGCAAGGAAGGCGGCAAAGGAGGCAAGTCCTCCAAAGGAAAAGGCAAGGACGCCGACAAGGGCAAGTCCAAGGGCAAGACCAAGGACAAGTCCAAGGGCAAGTCCAAGGGCAAAAACTGACTAGGTTCAGATGAGGGCGAGGACGCAGACGTTGACGTTCGTGACGAAGACGTTGGTCCTGGCCCAGCATCCTTTGGTGATAGACCGTGGTTCCCATTTCGCCTGCAGCTTTTTCACTGGCATTTTGAGAGATGGTACTACCCTCACCACCATTTGCCTCATCCTGATGACAGTCCTCGTACTCGTCGTAGGGTGGAGCAGTACAACCAGAGGGTGATGAACCAAGGTCCGATGGAAGAAGTGGAGTGAGTGTTTCACGGAATGCTTCTTTCATAAGAAGGTATCCAGTTTGAGCATTCGCTGTTTCATAGGAAGATGCTTTTCTCATGAAGAGGTACTTCCTTAAAGACCTTGTCAGAAAGAAGATACTTATCTCAGGATAAGATACTTCTCATGCCCTTATATATTTGCCGTGTCGCAAGATGTCATGCTGGCATCAAGTGGAGCTAAGCTCTACAATCTTTTATGTGACAGTAAGCTTTCCGCCTGGAGAGGAAACTGAACACAAGTGGGCAACTTTCAAGCAAAAGTTTTCAGCTGAAGATCCGTTTGCGTTTTCGTGCGTGTTCTGCTCTTTTCATTGAAGCTGTCTTCAGGTGAGAGATGTATAGATTCTCTTCAAGTCGCAGATGTAGCTCAATACTCCGCTAATTCGACCGATAGCAATAACAGGCTAGTTGAATGCCGACTCCACGGCCATGCAGCTCTACGTGTTTTAAATTTGTGCCTGGTTGAAACACTGAATGTTACACATCCAGGTGCCTGTCTGTTTCACGTATCACTTGCATGTATCCATGCCTGTTGCTCAAGGTTCTAGTGCAGTGGACTACAGCTGTGCGCCTGTAGCAACAGAGACACTGAGTGAGCCTGTGTGCCGGTACGCTCGCGAGGGGGATACACGTTCAAGGTTCCATCTTCAGGGGGGGGAGGGGGGGAGGGGGGGGGGGGGCCGAGTCTTGGCTTGATGTTTCAAGACCCGCCCCCCCCCCCCCTGAGAATGTAACCTGGAAGTGCATCCCCTCGCTGGCGGTACCGAACACAGGCACTTGCAGGTGTCTCTTTGCTACAGGCGCCAGGTGTAGTCAACCTAGCACTAGAACCTTGAGCAACAGGCATGTTTTACATGCAAGTGATACGTGAACAGGACAGGCACCTGGATGTGTAACATTCAGTGTTTCAACCAGGCACAAATTTAAAACACGTAGAGCTGCATGGCCGTGGAGTCGGCAATATACAAGCCTGTTATTGCTCTTGGTCGAATTAGCGGAGTATTGAGCTACATCTGCGACTTGAAGAGAATCTATACATCTCTAGCCTGAAGACAGCTTCACTGAAAAGAGCAGAACACGCACGAAACGCAAACGGATCTTCAACTGAAAACTTTTGCTTGAAAGTTGCCCACTTGTGTTTCAGTTCCCTCTCCAGGCGGAAAGCATACTGTAACATAAAGGTGTAAAGCTTGGCTCTACTCGATGCCAGCATGACATCTTGCGGCAAGGCAAATGGTATAAGGGCATTGGAAGTATCTTATCCTGAGATAAGTATCTTCTTTCCTGACAAGGTCTTTAGGAAGTCCCTTTTCCTGAGAAAAGCATCTTCCTTAGAAGCGGCGAATGCTCAAAATGGATACCTTCTTCTGAAAGCAGCATTCCGTGAAACACTCACTCAACTTCTTCCAACGGACCTTGTTGATTGATCCTTTGGTTGTACTGCCTCAATTGACGAACAACAAAAGGACTGTCGTCAGGATGAGGAATGCGGAGGTGAGGGTAGTACCATCTCTCCAAGCGCCAGTAATGGAGTTGGAAACGAAATGGAAATAACTCACCACTGCCAGTACGACTCCAGGATGCTGGGCCAGGACCAACGTCTTCGTCAGGAACGTCAACGTCTTCATCCTCGCCCAGGTCCGAACCTAGTCAGTTTTTGCCCTTGGCTTTGCCTTTGGACTTGTCCTTGGACTTGCCCTTGGACTTGCCCTTGTCAGCGTCCTTGCCTTTTCCTTTGGAGGACTTGCCTCCTTTGCCGTCTTCTTTGCCACCAGGAGGTTGTGCGGGTTCTGGAGGACGTTGAGAACCAGAAGCTTTAGCACCAGAAGCTGCCTCTCCCTGAGAAGAGCTTGCTCCCTGTGGCGCGGCTGCAGGACCAGTAGAACCAGAACCATGCGCCTTGTTCAGCTTCTGTCTCTCTTTTCTTCTGTCCGCGGCTTCCTTCACGGTGTCGGGATTGCGGTTGAGCGCTCTCATCCTGCCTCCAGAGTACTGGTTCGCGTGAACCTCGATGAGGAGCGGAGTGTGAGCGTCATAGTCCCGATCGTTGAGAAGGTACGCGGCGTTGGTGGAGTTTAACAGCCACTCAGAGACATGGATGTCGAACTCAGTCTTTGAAGACGGAAACTCCGCCCATTGATCGTCCGACATGCTGTGTCCCCATTCCATGACTGTAGCCATAACAGGATCCAAACCAGGAAAAGTATTCCAGTCTGGTTGCTTAGCTTCCTTGTATGGCATTCCCGGCGTGTCCTCATACTGTTTCAGAAGCCACATGGCGTTTGCTGACACATGTCTCGCACGAGGCGAACAGAAGTGTGGGCACTTTGGGCTTTCTGACCAGGCCTCCAAGAAGTAGTCGAGAAGGCTTTGGTACATCCCGCCACGAATATCCATTGACTCCTGCTTTCTGCCGGTGGCCCGGTAGAGGGCCATGTTGGCGTCGCCACCGATGAGGTCGACTTGGTAGTGCAAGCAATCGATGAACATGTTGCCCAACACTTCATGAGCCAACGCCACCTTGTCTGCCGCCGCGTCGTTGTGGAGGTGGAAGACACAAACTCTTAGCCGGTCGGATCCAGCTCGCTCCAAGACCTTGGTCAGTGACTCATCTGGAACATCACCACGACTGCCCTGGAGACCGGTCGGTAACGTCATGCCATACACGATTTCCGCGAACATATAGGTTATTGGAAGGGACTCGTGGGCATATCCACTGAGAGTGGAGCCGGCAAGACGGGTGATCGAAGATCCGACACCATTTGTACGACTTCCCACCATCAGGTCCTTGGACTCGTTACGCAGGAATTGCCACCCGCGTGACTTGAGGAAGGCCTCCTCGGAGTCATCGATTGTAGTCGCTTCGCAGAGCATAAACAAATGCGTCTTCGACTGTGCAATCGATTTTATCAAGGCTCCTTTAGATGGTGTAGCATCGTCCCAGTCAATGTGATTAGCAACGGAGCTAGGAGCGGAACGCTTTCTTCCCCTGCTCATGTTGCCGAGATTGAGGATGAGCGCGGCGTACTTGGTCTTGCTGGTGAAGATAGGGACATTGGAGTCCTCTGCCAGACCAAAACGATGTATATAAGGATTCGGCATCTTCTCAAGAGAGAGGTCCCCGATCTCCTCTTCATCGACTCCGGTGCTCAAGAAGTAGTGAAGCATAGCATTCAAGAGTTCTTCTCGAGTTGCCGGATTGCCGCTTGCATCCAAGGACTTCAGCTTATCAAGAAGTGCTTCCATAACCTCCAGTGCTGATTCTCGGATGTCAGAGGCCTTGCCCATGAGCTTGTCGTCCAAGGTGCTACGAACGTCCCCAGAACGAAAAACAACGTCCTTTTTGTCGGGCCGACGCTCATAGATGGGATCCATCTTGTTGAGTTGGTCGAATAGATCCACCATAGAGAGAGAGTATTTCTGTCCCTTGTGGTTCGGAACATTTACCCTCCAACTCATATGCTGCACCTTGTAGGCGAGAACGGGCTCGTAATCAGGATCACGAAGTCCTGTATGATACAAGCCTGAATAGCCATATCCATGCAACTGCTTGCAGAGCAGCCGCATAGGGCTTTGTCGTTCGATTTCGGTGAGCTGCTTAAGGAAATGTTTGAACTCTTCGAGATCAACGAGCTCGATCTTTTCCTTTGCCTTACCCATCTTGTCGAACGCGTTCTCATTCTGGTCCTCTGCATCCTTCGCGGCCTGGTAGTACTCAGGATCCGGAACAGTCTTACATTTCCCCCAGATGCCTTGATCGTGAAGTTCACTTTCATCATCCTTCTCGGGAGAAATGTCTGGCATGGATTCCTCACCCTGTGGTGAGCCTTCCTCAGCCATCTCGATGTTCTCGGACTTACCTCCTTCCTGACCCATGTGCTCATCAGATTCGACCTTTACCTCGGATCCCTCTCCATGTGGAGAGCCTTCCTCAGCTTCGGTCTTCTGCTGTGTGACATCAGCCCCAGATACCTCCCCCTGTGGAGAGCCTTCCGGAACGTCTGTCTCCATTGGC
>CAJNDT010004418.1:0-14950 GCA_905221615.1 Symbiodinium sp. CCMP2592 | reverse complement strand
GCATTTTCCAAACCCCCTCCAAGTCACCAAATTGTGTTGCTTTTGCTTTTTCCAAGCCCCTTCCAAACCCCAAGCCCCTTCCAAACCACAAAATTGGGGCTTTTGGCTTTTCTTCAGACCCCCTCCAAGGCTTTTTTTGCCTTTTCCAGACCCCCGCCAAGCCCCCAAATTATGCTTCTTTTGTCTTTTCCAGACCCCCTCCAAGCCCCCAAATCAAGTTTTTTTGCTTTTCTCCAAACCACCTCCAAAAGCCCAAATTGCGCTTTTTGCCTGTTTCCAAACCCCCTCCAAGCCCCCAAATTATTTTTTTTGCCTTTTCCAGACCCCCTCCAAGCCCCCAAATCGGGTTTTTTGGCCTTCCTCCAGACCCCCTCCAAAAGCCCAAATTGTGCTTTTTTGGCCTTTTCCAGACCCCTTCCAAGCCCCCAAAGTGGGTTTTTTTTTGCCTTTTCCAGTCCCCCTCCAAGCCCCCAAATCAAGTTTTTTGCCTTTCTCCAGACCCCCTCCAAAGGCCCAAATTGTGCTTTTTAGCATTTTCCAGACCCCCTCCAAGCCACCAAATTGGGCTGTTGGGCCTTTTCCAAACCTTCTCCAAGCCACCAGATTGGGATTTTTGGCTTTATCCAGACCCCCTCCAAGCCCAACTTTAGCTTTTTTGCCTTTTCCAGACCTGCTCCAAGCCCCCAAATTGGGTTTTTCTTACCCCTAGCTTTTCAACGTTTTTTTCCTCTCCAAGCACCCAAATTGGGCGTTTTAGCTCTGCAACCCTGCCTTGCTCTGCTCTGCTTCCTTTTGCTTTGCCTCGGTGCCGTCAATTTACTTAAACCTCCGTTCGGGCTCTTGTTGCATTTTGCTTAAACTGCTTTTTGAGAAACTTACCAATTTACTTAAACTGAACTGCTCGTAAAACAACAACCTGCGCTGGCGCATCTTCGGCCTTGGCCGTCTAAATTTAGGGTTTAGGGTTTAGGGTTTAGGGTTTAGGGTTTAGGGTTTAGGGTTTAGGGTTCGCCAGCGCAGTTTTTTGAGACTGCGCTAACAGGCGCCCCAAGCATCTCACGCGAAGCCAGCAGCTGCATCCCTTTCTTTTAAGGAGGCTGGTCCTTAAGCCTTAAAACTCCTTGTCTGCACTGCGATTGCTCTCTGTTGGTGCGGGCTAGACTAAATTGAGTCTTTCTGATTGTTATGGGTTTGCTGGGGTTTGGTAAAAACGGCGGTTTTTGACAATCGTGTTTTTCGGCACTTTTTCCGGGTTGGGGATCGAAACCTTTGAACTTTTTCTGGCGCGGCCGGGACCCCCCTCGCGAAGTTTCAGGGGTGCGAGGTGGGTTGGGGCTCGGAGGCGGAGGGTTCCGAGTGCGAGCATCTCACCCGAAGGCTTTCTCTGCCTTAAGGGGGTCCATGTTGACTGCGCTCACAGGCGCCCCGAGCATCGCCCACGAACGCTTGCTCTGCTTTAGGGGGGCTGGTCCTTAGGTCCTAAAGTGTTGCGTCTGCCTCTCGAATGTTTTCTGTTTGTTCGGGTTAAGTTAGGTTTAGGGCACTGTGAGTGTTAAGAGATTGCCGGGTCTTGGTGGTTCTTGTGGTTTCACTTCTTTGAGGGGGCCGTTGCTTAAGCCTTAAAAGTTGTCGTCTGCTCCGCGATTGCTCTCTGTTGGTTGGGGCTAGACTAAATTGAGGCTTTGTTAGTGTTGAGGGATTGCTGGGGTTTGGGGGTGCTTGTGGTTTAACTGCTTTTAGTGGGCCGTTGCATGAGCCTTCAAGCTCGTCGTCTGCCCCGTTGTCTGCTCCGCGATTGCTCTCTGTTGGTTCGGGCTAGACTAGATTGATGCTTTCTTATTGTTGAGGGATTGCTGGGCTTTGGGGGCGCTTGTGGTTTTACTGCTTTGAGGGGGCCGTTCCTTATGCCTTCGAACTCGTCGTCGGCCCTACGAGTGCTCCCTGTTTTCTCGGGCTGCTCTTGGTTGAAGCTTTGGTAGTGTTTAGGGATTGCTGCGGTTTTGGTGTCTTTGTTGTTTGAAAGAAGGTCAAGGTTCTCGGGGGCGTTTCTGCCTAGGTTCGGGAGATTTTTCTGGCGTGGGAGGGCCCCCCCTTGCGACGTGTCAGGGGTGCGAGGTGGGTTGGGGCTCAGAGGACGGAGGGGTTCGAGTGCGAGCATCTCACCCTGAGGTTTTTTCTGCTTGAAGGGGGACCACTTGGACTGTGCCAGCAGGCGCTCCAAGCGTCTCGCACGCACCCATCCTCATCGGGCGGCCATCGTGGCGGCCAGGCCACGTTTTGACAACCAGAAGTGACGATCCAGGCCTTGAAGTGAGAATCAGGGTTTTCGGGGTTAGGGGTTTAGGGTTTGGGGTTGAAAGAGCCTCTGCGTTTTTGGTGCTTAGCCGCCACTTGCCAGGCCTGATGGATTGCCGGAAGGTGGCAATCTTAGGGGGTCTAGATTGTCAGAAGGCGGCAATCGTAGGGGGGGGGGTATAGATTGCCAACAGGTGGCAATCACAGGAGATCTAGATTGTCAGCAGGTGGCAATCTTAAGGGGGGGGGGTATAGATTGCCAACGGGTGGCAATCATCGGCGATCTAGATTGTCAGCAGGTGGCAATCTAAGGGTGGTACAGATTGCCAACAGGTGGGAACCTTAGGGGAGTACAGATTGCCAACACGTAGCAATCACAGTGGATTTAGATTGTCAGCAGGTGGTAATCTTAGGGGGGGTACAGATTGCCAACAGGTGGCAATCTTAGGGGGGTACAGATTGCCAACAGGTGGCAAGGGGGAAGTGACTCCAGGGGGAATCGAACCACACATCTCTCCGGGATTCCCGCACAGAGATTCGACCGGAGCGCCTTGGCCGTTAGGCCATGGAGTCCTTGATGCAGCTGGCCCGGTGTCAGCCACTTACCCGGCCTGATGGATTGCCGGCAGGTGGCAATCTTAGGGGGTCTAGATTGTCAGAAGGTGGCAATCGTATGGGGGGGGGAAGGGGGTATAGATTGCCAACAGGTGGCAATCACAGGAGATCTAGATTGTCAGCAGGTGGCAATCTTAAGGGGGGGGGTATAGATTGCCAACGGGTGGCAATTATCGGCGATCTAGATTGTCAGCAGGTGGCAATCTTAGGGTGGTACAGATTGCCAACAGGTGGGAACCTTAAGGGAGTACAGATTGCCAACACGTAGCAATCACAGTGGATTTAGATTGTCAGCAGGTGGTAATCTTAGGGGGGTACAGATTGCCAACAGGGGGGGGGCAACTCGTTCAATTTACTGAAACCAACCCTTGCGGACGCTAAGGCTTTTCGGGTTAAGGGGTTGAGGGTTTTCGGGTTTAGGGTTAGGGTTTAGGGTTTTCGGGTTTAGGATTTAGGGTTTTCGGGTTTAGGGTTAGGGTTTAGGGTTTTCGGGTTTAGGATTTAGGGTTTTCGGGTTTAGGGTTTAGGGTTAAAGGTTTAGGGTTGGGTGTGTTGCTTGGTTCATTTCAATTTACTTAAACCGTTCAGTTGCACTTAGAAAAAACTTGTCAATTTACTTAAACTGCCCTATGGTCGACCGTTGCTTGCCTTAAATCCTGCTTACCTGCTGAACATCAAACCAGAAGCTGCGCTGGCGCACCTTCGGCGCAAGCCGTCTAAAATTTAGGGTTTAGGGTTTAGGGTTTAGGGTTTAGGGTTTAGGGTTCGCCAGCGCAGTTTTTTGAGACTGCGCTAAAAGGCGCCCTAAGCATCTCACGCGAAGCCAGCAGCTGCATCCCTTTCTTTTAAGGGGCTTGTTGCTTAAGCCTTAAACCTCCTTGTCTGCACTGCGATTGCTCTCTGTTGGTTCGGGCTAGACTAAATTTAGTCTTTCTGATTGTTATGGGTTTGCTGGGGTTTGGTAAAAACGGCGGTTTTTGACAATCATGTTTTCCGGCACTTTTTCCGGGTTGGGGATCGAAACCTTTGAACTTTTTCTGGCGCGGCCGGGTCCCCCCTCGCGAAGTTTCAGGGGTGCGAGGTGGGTTGGGGCTCGGATGCGGAGGGGTCCGAGTGCGAGCATCGCACCCGAAGGCTTTCTCTGCCTTAAGGGGGTCCATGTTGACTGCGCTCACAGGCGCCCCGAGCATCTCCCACGAACGCTTGCTCTGCTTTAGGGGGGCTGGTCCTTACGTCCTAAAGTGTTGCGTCTGCCTCTCGAATGTTTTCTGTTTGTTCGGGTTAAGTTAGGTTTAGAGCACTGTGAGTGTAAAAGGATTGCCGGGTCTTGGTGGTTCTTGTGGTTTCACTTCTTTGAGGGGGCCGTTGCTTAAGCCTTAAAAGTTGTCGTCTGCTCCGCGATTGCTCTCTGTTGGTTGGGGCTAGACTAAATTGAGGCTTTGTTAGTGTTGAGGGATTGCTGGGGTTTGGGGGTGCTTGTGGTTTTACTGCTTTTAGTGGGCCGTTGCATGAGCCTTCAAGCTCGTCGTCTGCCCCGTTGTCTGCTCCGCGATTGCTCTCTGTTGGTTCGGGCTAGACTAGATTGATGCTTTCTTATTGTTGAGGGATTGCTGGGCTTTGGGGGTGCTTGTGGTTTTACTGCTTTGAGGGGGCCGTTCCTTATGCCTTCGAACTCGTCGTCGGCCCTACGAGTGCTCCCTGTTTGCTCGGGCTGCTCTTGGTTGTAGCTTTGGTAGTGTTTAGGGATTGCTGCGGTTTTGGTGTCTTTGTTGTTTGAAAGAAGGTCAAGGTTCTCGGGGGCGTTTCTGCCTAGGTTCGGGAGATTTTTCTGGCGTGGGAGGGAGGGGTGCGAGGTGGGTTGGGGCTCAGAGGCGGAGGGGTTCGAGTGCGAGCATCTCACCCTGAGGTTTTTTCTGCTTGAAGGGGGACCACTTGGACTGTGCCAGCAGGCGCTCCAAGCGTCTCGCACGCACCCATCCTCATCGGGCGGCCATCGTGGCGGCCAGGCCACGTTTTGACAACCCGACGTGACGATCCAGGCCTTGAAGTGAGAATCAGGGTTTTCGGGGTTAGGGGTTTAGGGTTTGGGGTTGAAAGAGCCTCTGCGTTTTTGGTGCTTAGCCGCCACTTGCCAGGCCTGATGGATTGCCGGCATGTGGCAATCTTAGGGGGTCTAGATTGTGGGGGGTATAGATTGCCAACAGTTGCATCACGGTGTGTTTGCTTGTGTCATTTCATTACTTAAACCGTTCAGTTGCAACTTAGAAAACCTTTTCAATGTACTTAAACCTGCCCTATTCGTCGACCGTTGCTTGCTCAAATCCTGCGTACCTCTGAACATGAAACCAGAAAGGCTGCGCTGGCGCACCCTTCGGCGCAAGCCGTCCTAAAATGTAGTGTTTACGGGTTTAGGGTTTAGGGTTTAGGGTTTTAGGTTTTTAGGGTTTAGTTTAAGGGTTCGCCAGCGCAGTTTTTTGAACTGCGCTAAAAGCCCCCAAGCATCTCACGCGAGCCAGCACTGCATCCTTTCTTTTAGGGGCTTGGTCCTTAAGCCCCAATCCTCTTGTCTGCCTGCGATTGCTCGCTGTTGGTTCGGCAGACTAAATTGAGCTTTCTGATTGTTATGGGTTTGCTGGGGTTTGGTAAAAAGCCCGTTTCTGACAATCGTGTTTTTCGGCACTTTTTCCGGGTTGGGGATCGAAACCTTTGAACTTTTTCTGGCGCGGCCGGGACCCCCCTCGCGAAGTTTCAGGGGTGCGAGGTGGGTTGGGGCTCGGAGGCGGAGGGTTCCGAGTGCGAGCATCTCACCCGAAGGCGTTCTCTGCCTTAAGGGGGTCCATGTTGACTGCGCTCACAGGCGCCCCGAGCATCTCCCACGAACGCTTGCTCTGCTTTAGGGGGGCTGGTCCTTAGGTCCTAAAGTGTTGCGTCTGCCTCTCGAATGTTTTCTGTTTGTTCGGGTTAAGTTAGGTTTAGAGCATTGTGAGTGTTAAGAGATTGCCGGGTCTTGGTGGTTCTTGTGGTTTCACTGCTTTGAGGGGGCCGTTGCTTAAGCCTTAAAAGTTGTCGTCTGCTCCGCGATTGCTCTCTGTTTGTTGGGGCTAGACTAAATTGAGGCTTTGTTAGTGTTGAGGGATTGCCGGGGTTTGGGGGTGCTTGTGGTTTCACTGCTTTTAGTGGGCCGTTGCATAAGCCTTCAAGCTCGTCGTCTGCCCCGTTGTCTGCTCCGCGATTGCTCTCTGTTGGTTCGGGCTAGACTAGATTGAGGCTTTCTTATTGTTGAGGGAGTGCTGGGGTTTGTTGCCCGGGGCCGGGGCACCTTCCCACAGCCAGTTCCCGGGGCCGGGAGCATCTCACGCGAAGCCAGCAGCTGCATCCCTTTCTTTTAAGGGGCTGCTTCTTAAGCCTTAAAACTCGTTGTCTGCACTGCGATTGTTCTTTGTTGGTGCGGGCTAGACTAAATTGAGTCTTTCTTATTGTTATTGGTTTGCTGGGGTTTGGTAAAAAAGGGAGTTTTTGACAATCATGTTTTCCGGCACTTTTTCCGGGTTGGGTCTCGAAACCTTTCAAACTTTTCTGGCGTGGCCGGGTCCCCCCTCGCGAAGTTTCAGGGGTGCGAGGTGGGTTGGGGCTCGGAGGCGGAGGGGTCCGAGTGCGAGCATCTCACCCGAAGGCTTTTCTCTGCCTTAAGGGGGTCCATGTGGACTGCGCTCACAGGCGCCCCGAGCATCTCCCACGAAGGCTTGCTCTGCTTTAGGGAGGCTGGTCCTTAGGTCCTAAAGTTTTGCGTGTGCCCTGCGATTGTGCTCTGTTTGTTCGGGTTAAGTTAGGTTTCGAGCCCTGTGAGTGTAAAAGGATTGCCGGGTCTTGGTGGTTCTTGTGGTTTCACTGCTTTAAGGGGGCCGTTGCTTAAGTCTTAAAAGTTGTCGTCTGCTCCGCGATTGCTCTCTGTTGGTTCGGGCTAGACTAGATTGAGGCTTTCTTATTGTTGAGGGTTTGCCGGGGTTTGTGGGTGCTTGTGGTTTCACTGCTTTTAGTGGGCCGTTGCATAAGCCTTCAAACTCGTCGTCTGCCCCGTTGTCTGCTCCGCGATTGCTCTCTGTTGGTTCGGGCTAGACTAAATTGAGGCTTTCTTATTGTTGAGGGTTTGCTGGGGTTTGTTGCCCGGTGCCGGGGCATCTTCCCACAGCCAGGGTCCGGGGCCGGGGTACCTTCCCACAGCCAGGGCGCGGGGCCGGGGCAGGGCAGGGCAGGGCTGGGGCTGGGGCTGGGGCTGGGGGGGCTGGTGCTGGGGCTGGGGCTGGGGCCACTAATACTTACTAATACTAATGGTCTTGGAACCCTCTATTTCTGAGCCAGTTTGGCTCAGTGGCCAAGACTAAGACTCTAAACTCTTAAGGGCGCTGGAGTGTTTCTGGATCCCCTCTGAGAGAGCAGCAACACCCTCTTGGAGGCTCTGAAGCACAGTTTTTTTTGAGCCTGCGCCTAAAAGGGCCCCGCCCAATCTCACGTCTAAGCCAGCAGCTGCTCCTTTCTTTATGGGCTTGTTGCTGTAACCTTAAAAAACTCCTTTCTGCACTGCGATTGCTCTCTGTTAGTGCGGGCTGACTAAATTTGAGTCTTTCTGAATTGTTTAATTGGGTTCTGGGGTTTGGTAAAAAGCCCTTTCTGACCAAGCGTGTTATTTTTTCGGGCCAACTTTTTTTTCCGGTTGGTAATCGAAACTTTGAACCTTTTTATGGCTCGCCGGTCCCCCCTCGCGAGTTTCAGTGTGCGAGGTGGTTGGGCTCGGAGGCGAGGTTTCCGAGTGTCGTAGCACACCCGAAGGCTTTCTCATTCCTTGAAGGGGGTCCAGTTTTAACTGCGCTCACAGGCGCCCCGAGCATCTCCCACGAAGGCTTGCGCTGCTTTAGGGGGGCTGGTCCTTAGGTCCTAAAGTTTTGCGTGTGCCCTGCGATTGTGCTCTGTTTGTTCGGGTTAAGTTAGGTTTAGAGCCCTGTGAGTGTAAAAGGATTGCCGGGTCTTGGTGGTTCTTGTGGGTTCACTGCTTTGAGGGGGCCGTTGCTTAAGCCTTAAAAGTTGTCGTCTGCTCCGCGATTGCTCTCTGTTGGTTCGGGCTAGACTAAATTGAGGCTTTGTTAGTGTTGAGGGATTGCCGGGGTTTGGGGGTGCTTGTGGTTTCACTGCTTTTAGTGTGCCGTTGCATAAGCCTTCAATCTCGTCGTCTGCCCCGTTGTCTGCTCCGCGATTGCTCTCTGTTGGTTCGGGCTAGACTAGATTGAGGCTTTCTTATTGTTGAGGGAGTGCTGGGCTTTGGGGGCGCTTGTGGTTTTACTGCTTTGAGGGGGCCGTTCCTTATGCCTTCAAACTCGTCGTCTGCCCCGTTGTCTGCTCCGCGATTGCTCTCTGTTGGTTCGGGCTAGACTAAATTGAGGCTTTCTTATTGTTTGTGAATCAGGTTACTGCTGGGTTTTTGGGGGTGCTTGATGGTTTCACACTGCTTTTCGTGGGCCTGTTGCATAAGCCTTCAAGCTCGTCGTCTGCCCCGTTGTCTGCTCCGCGATTGCTCTCTGTTGGTTCGGGCTAGACTAAATTGAGGCTTTCTGATTGTTATGGGTTTGCTGGGGTTTGGGGGTGCTTGTGGTTTCACTGCTTTTAGTGGGCCGTTGCATAAGCCTTCAAACTCGTCGTCTGCCCCGTTTTCTGCTCCGCGATTGCTCTCTGTTGGTTCGGGCTAGACTAAATTGAAGCTTTCTTATTGTTGAGGGTTTGCTGGGGTTTGTTGCCCGGGGCCGGGGCACCTTCCCACAGCCAGGGCCCGGGGCCGGGGCACCTTCCGGGGGGCACCTTCCCACAGCAACGCCCGGAGGCGGGGCACCTTCCCCCACCACTTTCAGCCAGGGCCGGCCCCTTCCCACAGCCAGAGCCCGGGGGCCGGGGCACCTTCCCACAGCCAGGGCCCGGCGGGGCACCGGGCACCTTCCCACAGCCAGGGCGCAGAGGGCCCGCACCTTCCCACAGCCAGGGCCCGGGGCCGGGCACCTTCCCGCAGCCAGGGCCGGGGCCCCCGAAGGAGGGTTTAAGTAAATGGAAGTGATGAGCCGGTTTAAGTAAATGGAAGTGAGGGTTTAGGGTTTTAGGGTTAAAGGTTTAAAGGTTTAGGGTTGGGTGTGTTGCTTGGGTCATTTCAATTTACTTAAACCGTTCAGTTGCACTTAGAAAAAACTTGTCAATTTACTTAAACTGCCCTATGGTCGACCGTTGCTTGCCTTAAATCCTGCGTACCTGCTGAACATAAAACCAGAAGCTGCGCTGGCGCACCTTCGGCGCAAGCCGTCTAAAATTTAGGGTTTAGGGTTTACGGTTTAAGGTTTAGGGTTTAGGGTTTAGGGTTTAGGGTTTAGGGTTTAGGGTTTAGGGTTTAGGGTTTAGGGTTTAGGGTTCGCCAGCGCAGTTTTTTGAGACTGCGCAGAAAGGCGCCCCGAGCAGTTCACGCGAAGCCAGCAGCTGCATCCCTTTCTTTTAAGGGGGCTGCGCCTTAAGCCCTAAAACTCCTTGTCTGCTCCGCGATTGCTCTCTGTTGGTTCGGGCTAGACTAAATTGAGTCTTTTTTAATGTTAAGGGTTTGCTGGGGTTTGGTAAAAAAGCCCGTTTCTGACAATCGTGTTTTTCGGCACTTTTTCCGGGTTGGGGATCGAAACCTTTGAACTTTTTTCTGGCGCGGCCGGGTCCCCCCTCGAGAAGTTTCAGGGGTGCGAGGTGGGTTGGGGATCGGAGGCGGAGGGGTCCGAGTGCGAGCATCTCACCGAAGGCTTCTCTCCTGCCTTAAGGGGGTCCTGTTTGACGCGCTCCACGGGCGCCCCGTAGCATCTCCCACGAACGCATTGCTCTGCTTTAAAGGGGGGCTTTGTCCTTAGTCCTAAAGTGTTCGTCTGCCTCTCAATTTTTCTGTTTGTTCGGTTAAAGTTAGGTTAGAAGCACGTGTGAGTGTTAATGATATTGCCGGTCTTGGTGGTTCTTGGGGTGTCCACTGCTCTTTGAGGGGGCCGTTGCTTAAGAGCCTTAAAAGTTGTCGTCTGCTCCGCGATTGCTCTCCTGTGGTTCGGGCTAGTTAAATTTTTTTGGAAGCTTTTTGTTAGTGTTGAGGGATTGCCGGTGGTTTGGGGGTGCTTGTGGTTGCACTGCTTTTAAGTGGGCCGTTGCATAAGCCTCAAAGCTCGTCGTCTGCCCGTTTCTGCTCCGCGATTGCTCTCTGTTGGTTTCGGGCTAGAACTAAAATTAGAAGGGCTTTCTTATTGTTGAGGGATTGCTGGGGTTTGTTGCCGGCACCTTCCCACAGCCAGGGCCCGGGGCCGGGGCACCTTCCCACAGCCAGGGCCCGGGGCCGGGGCACCTTCCCACAGCCAGGGCCCGGGGGCGGGGCTGTGGACTGCGCTCACAGGCACCCCGAGCATCTCCCACGAACGCTTGCTCTGCTTTAGGGGGCTGGTCCTTAAGTCCTAAAGTTTTGCGTCTGCCTCTCGATTGTTTTCTGTTTGTTCGGGTTAAGTTAGGTTTAGAGCCCTGTGAGTGTTAAGAGATTGCCGGGTCTTGGTGGTTCTTGTGGTTTCACTGCTTTAAGGGGGCCGTTGCTTGAGTCTCAAAAGTTGTCGTCTGCTCCGCGATTGCTCTCTGTTGGTTCGGGCTAGGTTAAATTGAAGTTTTCTTATTGTTGAGGGATGCCGGGGTTTGGGGCGGTTTGTTGGTTTCACTGCTTTTAGTGCGGCCGTTTGCATAAAACACTTCAAGCTCGTCGTCTGCCCGTTGTCGCTCCGCGATTGCTCCTCTGTTTGGCTTTCGGGCTAGACTAAAATTGAGGCTTTCTTTTTTGATGGATTTGCTGGTTTTGGTTGCCGCGGGCCGGGGCACCTTCCCACAGCCACCCGGGGCCGGGGACCTTGCCTGGGGGTGCTGGGGTTTCTTGCCCGGCCGGCCGGGGCACCTTCCCCCGCAGGTAAGGGGCCGGGGCACCTTCCCACAGCCAGGGCCCCTGGCTGCTGCACCTTCCCACAGCCAGGGCCCGGGGGCAGGGCCCGGGGCCGGAGGGCCCGGGGCCGGGGCACCTTCCCCCACCGCTTTCCGCAGCACAGCCAGGGCTCAGTTCAATTTACTTAAACCCGCGCGGGGGGTTGAACCCTTCAATTCACTTAAACCCTCGCGGGGGTCACCTTACGGTTGCTTGCCTTAAATCCTGCGTACCTGCTGAACATAAAACCAGAAGCTGCGCTGGCGCACCTTCGGCGCAAGCCGTCTAAAATTTAGGGTTTAGGGTTCGCCAGCGCAGTTTTTTGAGACTGCGCTAACAGGCGCCCTAAGCATCTCACGCGAAGCCAGCAGCTGCATCCCTTTCTTTTAAGGGGGCTGGTCCTTAAGCCTCAATCCTCCTTGTCTGCACTGCGATTGCTCTCTGTTGGTTCGGGCTAGACTAAATTGAGTCTTTCTGATTGTTATGGGGTTGCTGGGGTTTGGTAAAAAAGCCCGTTTCTGACAATCGTGTTTTTCGGCACTTTTTCCGGGTTGGGGATCGAAACCTTTGAACTTTTTTCTGGCGCGGCCGGGTCCCCACTCGCGAAGTTTCAGGGGTGCGAGGTGGGTTGGGGCTCGGAGGCGGAGGGGTCCGAGTGCGAGCATCTCACCCGAAGGCTTTCTCTGCCTTAAGGGGGTCCATGTTGACTGCGCTCACAGGCGCCCCGAGCATCTCCCACGAACGCGTGCTCTGCTTTAGGGGGGCTGGTCCTTAGGTCCTAAAGTGTTGCGTCTGCCTCTCGAATGTTTTCTGTTTGTTCGGGTTAAGTTAGGTTTAGAGCACTGTGAGTGTTTAGAGATTGCCGGGTCTTGGTGGTTCTTGTGGTTTCACTTCTTTGAGGGGGCCGTTGCTTAAGCCTTAAAAGTTGTCGTCTGCTCCGCGATTGTTCTCTGTTGGTTGGGGCTAGACTAAATTGAGGCTTTGTTAGTGTTGAGGGATTGCCGGGGTTTGGGGGTGCTTGTGGTTTCACTGCTTTTAGTGGGCCGTTGCATAAGCCTTCAAGCTCGTCGTCGGCCCCGTTGTCTGCTCCGCGATTGCTCTCTGTTGGTTCGGGCTAGACTAAATTGAGGCTTTCTTATTGTTGAGGGTTTGCTGGGGTTTGTTGCCCGGGGCCGGGGCCCCTTCCCACAGCCAGGGCCCGGGGCCGGGAGCATCTCACGCGAAGCCAGCAGCTGCATCCCTTTCTTTTAAGGGGCTGCTTCTTAAGCCTTAAAACTCGTTGTCTGCACTGCGATTGTTCTTTGTTGGTGCGGGCTAGACTAAATTGAGTCTTTCTTATTGTTATGGGTTTGCTGGGGTTTGGTAGAAACGGCGGTTTTTGACAATCATGTTTTCCGGCACTTTTTCCGGGTTGGGGATCGAAACCTTTGAACTTTTTCTGGCGCGGCCGGGTCCCCCCTCGCGAAGTTTCAGGGGTGCGTGGGTTGGGGCTCGGAGGCGGAGGGTTCCGAGTGCGAGCATCTCACCCGAAGACTTTCTCTGCCTTAAGGGGGTCCATGTTGACTGCGCTCACAGGCGCCCTGAGCATCTCCCACGAACGCTTGCTCTGCTTTAGGGGGGCTGGTCCTTAGGTCCTAAAGTTTTGCGTCTGCCTCTCGAATGTTTTCTGTTTGTTCGGGTTAAGTTAGGTTTAGAGCCCTGTGAGTGTTAAGAGATTGCCGGGTCTTGGTGGTTCTTGTGGTTTCACTGCTTTAAGGGGGCCGTTGCTTAAGTCTTAAAAGTCGTCGTCTGCTCCGCGATTGTTCTCTGTTGGTTCGGGCTAGGTTAAATTGAAGCTTTGTTAGTGTTGAAGGATTGCCGGGGTTTGGGGGTGCTTGTGGTTTCACTGCTTTTAGTGGGCCGTTGCATAAGCCTTCAAACTCGTCGTCTGCCCCGTTGTCTGCTCCGCGATTGCTCTCTGTTGGTTCGGGCTAGACTAAATTGAGGCTTTCTTATTGTTGAGGGAGTGCTGGGGTTTGTTGCCCGGGGCGGGGCACCTTCCCACAGCCAGGGCCCGGGGCCGGGGCACCTTCCCACATCCAGGGCCCGGAACCAGCACACCTTCCCACAGCCAGGGCCCGGGGCCGGGGCACCTTCCGGGAGGGCCCGGGGCCGGGGCCAGGGCCCGAACCGCGCACCTACCGCCAGGGCACCTTCACCTTCCCACAGCCAGGGCCCGGGGCCGGCACCTGCCCACAGCCAGGGACACCTGCCCGAACCCCCGCCCAAACCCCGGTAGATCCAGAGCCAAGTGCTGCATCCCACAGATCGTGCCAGGCGATGACTGCAGACCGTGCTGTCACAATGGCGTCATTCCGATGCGGGATAAACGAGATGACGCGCAAACGTTTTTCTTGTGGAATACCAGGTGCAAAAACAGGTTTTGCTCCGTCGATGCACAATTATACAGAAGCATGTCGGGAGAGGAAGAGCGAAGGGGGGGGGGCAGGGCGGGCGCACACTGGCAGTGTGCGCAAGTTCCAAATGCCAGTATCGCGATCGCCATTCCCATGCGGGATAAACGAGATCACGCGCAAACGTATATGTTCCTGTGGAACACCAGGCGCAAAAACAGGTTTTGCTCTGTCGATGCAAAATTATACCGAAGCAGGTTGGGCGGAAAACCGAGGGAGGGGGGGGCAGGGCGGGCAGTTAAATGGCGGTGTGCCAAAGTTGCAAACATCAGCATCACGATCGTCATTCCGATGCGGGATACACGAGATCGTGCGCAAACGTTTAATTCTTGTGGAACACCAGACGCAAACACGGGTTCTGCTCTGTGGATGCAAGCTTAAACCGAAGCATGTCGGGATAGAAGAGCGAAAGGGGGGGGGGCGGGCGTGTAATTGGCAGTGTGCACAAGTTGCAAAAACCAGTATCGCGTCGTTCCGATGCAGAATACACGAGATCACGCGCAAACCTTTCCTTGTTGTGGGACACCAGGCGCAAAAACAGGTTTTGCTCTGTCGATGTAGAATTATACCGAAGCATGTCGAGAGAGGAGCGCGAAAGGTGGGGGGGGGGCGCGTAATTCGCAGTCTGCACAAGTTGCAAATACCAGTATCGCGATCACCATTCCCATTCGGGATGAGCGAGATTGTGCGCAAATGTTTGTTTCTTGTGGAACACCAGACGTAAAAACTGGTTTTGTTCTGTGGATGCAAACTTAAACCGAAGCATGTCGGGAGAGGAAGAGCGAAAGGGGGGGGGCAGGGCGGGCGCGTAATTGGCGGTGTGCATAAGTTGCAAATACCAGTATCACGATCGTCATTCCGATCCGGGATAAACCAGATCGTGTGCAAACGTTTGTTTCTTGTGGAACACCATCGCCATCGCTTGTACACTACATCTGCCATCATCGGCTGAGTCTCGCTGTTCCAGTTGGCGGCGTTGCTCGAGCCGCTGCCCCTTGGGCCTTGCGGCGCGTTTGGCGCCGCGGCTGCTTGTCCGCGGTGCCATGGCGCTTGGCGGCCACTCCTCTTACTTGCTGCTGGCCCTTCTGTGTGGTGGGTTTTATCCTCTGATGCTTTTGCTGTGGCTCTCTGGTCGGCTTCGTGCTTTTCGACTGCAGTGCCTTTGCTGGTACGGCTTTGCGAGGGTCCCGGGCGCGCCGTGTGGCGTCTTTTCCTACCT
The DNA here is from genome assembly GCA_905221615.1 of Symbiodinium sp. CCMP2592. Lineage (NCBI taxonomy): Eukaryota > Dinophyceae > Suessiales > Symbiodiniaceae > Symbiodinium > Symbiodinium sp. CCMP2592. Next base: position 363 of record CAJNDT010004418.1, on the reverse strand, counting down.
CGGCTTCTGTTGCTGTGTTTGTGCGATGACTGACGGCTCGTGCGTTGCGGCAGTGGGTGCTGAGCAGCATGCATGGGTGTGTGCTTGAGCCAGACGGCCTTTCTCTGCGAGTCGTGCCTTCACAGTTGCTCTGGTCGGGACGGACCGGCGCGAGTGGGGGTGGGTGGGGGGGGGGCCGGGTGCAGGGGGCGGCTGACGGAGCGTCTCTCCAGCTCACCCTTTGCAGGAGACCTGTGCATGTCAGGTATACCGTGCCTGTGACTGCGCTTCATTGCATGTGCGCGTCTCTGATCGGCCCTTTTTTCCTCTCTGCGCCGGGCGCGCGGCCGTGCTGGACGGGGCGTGAAACCGGCATGGCTGCCT
>CAJNDT010004417.1:0-14955 GCA_905221615.1 Symbiodinium sp. CCMP2592 | reverse complement strand
TACTAGTTTCTCCTTTAATCATCTCATTGTTCATTCATGCGGTAATCTTCTTTCTTCTTCTTTGCGGTAATGTAATGGAATGGTGTGGTCTTTCTTACCGCCCCTCATTCTCACCCCATGACACCGAGCCCAGATGTTAAATCCTGTGTCCTGTTGTGGCGGTTTCTTGGGTGTTTTGCTTCTTTTCAATGTAGAAAAACGCAAGCGAGAAAGAAGCAAAAACCCAACCGCCACCGAACAAAAGGCAAAATTAAACGAAATGAAACAAAGGCGTGCATTCTTTACCCTTTGTGTTTCATTTGTTTTATTTTGTGCTTTTGTTCTCTTCACTACATTTGTTTTATTTCGCTTCAATTTAAACACAACCCAGAAACGAAGATTAGAAGATAAGTTCCTTAGTAATGTTAGGTGTAATCCAGATACTAAATTCCAAGTATTAGAAGACATACCAGAAATTAGTTCTAATCTTCTTACCTGTCACTCATTTCGTTCCTCGTTCTTGGTTCGTACATGCGGTTTAAATAAAAAAAAAACAAACGAAAAGTGCGTGTTTTGTTTATTTAATCCGCATACGAACCACCACTCATCACTCACCGTTCATTCTTCATTCGTACGTGCTTTTCCTTTTCTTTTTCTTTGTCTTGTGCTTTCACGCTTCACCTCATTCCATTCGCTTCCATTGTAAAGCAAAAGGACAAAGCAAAAAGGAAAAACACACGAATGATGAAGAACGAAGAGTGAGTGGTGAGGATAGGAGAATTCACTAATAATATTATGAGTAAGGATATTAGTTGTAAGAATCTTTAATGAATTCTCCTATACATCCAATCCTTACCGTTCCCTCTTCATTCATCCTTCATTCATCTCTCACTCAAAATAACAAAAGAAGGGAAATGAAATAAAACAAACGCAAAGGAGAGAAGTGCGTGTTTATTTCATTTCGTTCTTTTGGTCTTTTGGCTCTTTGTTTCTCCTTTTCGCTCATTTCATGCTTCATTTCCATTCGTTACTCATTCCATTCATTATAAATAAGCGAAAAGAGAGAAAACAAGAGCCAGAAAAGATTATTAGTTGTTGATTTCGTTCCTCTTTTGTTTCCTTTGTGTGCTTCTTTCTCGCTTCTCTTCGTTCATTGAAAAGAAAGCACACAAATGAAGCAGAAGACTCTCTTCATATTGTAAGGTAAAGTGAGTCATTGGGATGTTGTGTGGAGAGAATGAAGCGAAAACAAATGTAGTGAAGTGAATGCGTGTTTCGCTTCATTCAAATCCACACAAACAAATCCCAATGGTGAACGAAACCCGGAGCCTGTGTGGTGCGTGTGTTGCGAATAAAGCGAAAAGAAGAAGCACGCACTTCATTTGTCTTCTTTCTTTCTCTTTAATTCGCAAACTACGCACGGCTCCGGAACATTATTGACTTGAGGTTAGTAAGGATAGGAATCATTAAGGCTTCTAGTTGTATCCAGATAACATAAATCTGCTAATAAATCTCGAGTCTGGGTCGGCAGCGGTGGTGGGCAAAAGGACAAAATAAATGAAATAAAACAAGCGAAAGCAAAGAGCGCGTGTTTATTTCACTTTATTTTGGCTCTTTTGTTCCCTTTAATTTCACACTTCGTTCGTTTATTGTGTTGTTTTGTGTGGTTAATTCATGCTTCACTTACGCTACATTATAATTAACCACACAAAAGCACACAATAAACTCTCTTCATAATCTCCATCTCCAAGTTTCGTGTGGCGGCTGTGGTGTTTCTTTGTGTTGCAATTAAATGAGCGGCAAAAGGGTAAAGAATGCACGCCTTTCGCTCCATTTAATTCACACAAAGAACACCCATTACCCCTTGATTCCAGCACCGAGTCCAAGGGTAAGATTATAAGGAACCAGAATCCTTTGTAAATTGAGTCATTAACGGTCAACTAACTCCCTAAGGATATCATGACCTAGATTCTAGTACTAACTGATCATACAAGATTCCTCCTATAGATTTACAACTAGATTAGGTAATAAGTCCTAACATTAAGATCTTCTCCTATAAATATTCACCTATCCTTAGTAATGTAACCTCTAGTACATCCCGGTTCTTGATTACGTGCTGTGTTTAATTGGGGTCTTGTGGTGGTAATGTAATGGAATGACTGAAGGGAATGTAGTGAAAGCACGCACTAAAAGCCCCAATTGAACACGAAGCACGGAATCAACATCGGGATCCAGGATTTTATCTTTTGGGCTTTTTACATCTTAGGAAATCCTTTAGCTGGATTCTTTACCTAATATGACCTAGAGCCGGTGATGAGGAATGAGTTGTGTGTTGATTTCGTGTGCTTGTTTCGTTCCTTTCTTGCTTCACTCCCTTCGCTCGCTCCATTAAAAATGAACGAAAAAAACACACTTCACCACACAACAGAACACCCAAACATTAGAAATTCCTCATCGGGATCCTTGTTTCGTGCTTCTTTTAATGAAAAGAAAACAAAGAAGTGGAACGGATGCGTGTTTCTTTCATTAAAAAAGCACAAACAAATCCCGATGGCGTTTCTGTTCCTCTTTGTGCTAGTTTCATGCTTCTTTTCACTCATTATAAACTAGCACAAGAGGAAACAGGAAACGCTCTCATTTTTAAGGTGTCATGAGATTGATGGTGTACGAAAGGAAAAGTAAAGGTTAACCGCTCATTCCTTGTGTGTCCTGTAATAAACCAAAAAGGCAAATGAAGAGGAACGGAATGGAATGGAATGGAATGAGTGGTGAGTGATGAATGACGCGCCTTTTGCTTTATTACAGCACAGAACAAGGAGCGGTTAATGTTTACTTTGATTTCGTGTTCGGGCGCTCATAAAGAACCAAAAGAAGCGAATTAAACACGCATCACCTTGTTCTTTGTTTTAATTCGTTCTCTTTGTTTGTTCTTTTGTAGGGCGTGCCATTGGGATTTACCCTTTATGCTTCATTGTAATGGAATGAGTGGAGAGAAGCGGAGTGAAGAATGAACGGTGAACGAATGAAGCACGAATGAAGCATGAAGGAAAAATCCCAATGCCGCCACATTTCTTTTGCTTTATTGTGTTAAATTGGGGCATTTTCATTCTTCATCCCCAAGCCACACAATAAAACACAAAGAAATGAGAGCGGAATGAGTGGGCGGCGGTGTGGTGAGAAGAAGAGCAAGAAGGGAACAAAAGAAGTGGGTAAAGAATGCACGCCGCTTCTTTGTTCTCTTTCTTTCTCACCACTCACCACATCCAGCCGCACTAAAAGACCCAGAAAAGAGCGTGTTGTGTTGTGTTGTGTTGTAATAAAGCAAAACACGCGTCCCCTTGTTCCTTTCGCTCCGCTTGTTTTTGCTTTAATTACACCACACATGAGCCAGGTTCGTACATGGTTGTTGTGCCTGTGTTCGTATTAAAAGAGAAAAAACAAGCGAAAAGAAGTGTAGCGCGTGTTTTTCTTCTTTTAATACGCCACACAAGGAACGAAGAACAAAGCAAAAGAAAAAGAGCAAGAAACAAAGGGAACGGCGTGCATTCTTTACCCTTTTTCCCTCTTTGTTTCGTTCCTTTTTCTTCCCTTTGTTCCCAACATTCATATCTTCTAGTCAAAATATAATGTGGTGTGTTTGTTTCATTTAAATTAAACCGTGCTTACATTACGTTTAATTAAATGAAACAAGCACATAACCCCTTGAGATTGAGGTCAGCCTGGAAACAACAACCACTCCAAGGACACAGCTTACGAACCAGGTACGAAGAAGATAAAGAAGAGCCCGTTGACCGTTCACTCGTTCCTCATTCACTTCATTAATGTCTGGAGTCAACAGGATATTGTAGGGAACAGGTAGTAAGCTTGGAATTGGTGCTGGTTTCTTCATTCCATTCATCACCTACGCCCAGAAAACCAACATTATAATTACGTGAGAAGTGAAATGCGGTGGAATTAAGTGGAATGAAACAAAGAACAAAGAGATGCGTGTTCATTCCGCTTAATTAAACCGCATAAACGTACGAACCAGAAAAGAAGATAAGAAAAAGAAGTAAAATACAAAGAATTAGATGAAAGAAATGTAATGCTGTAAGAAAAAAGAAAAGACAACTATAAAGTGAATCATTAATTGAATATGCGAGAATACGAAATTCTTTAATCTGCAAACTAATAAAAAGAGAGGATAAATAGAATGACCACAAAGTGAAGAAAATAATATATTGTGATGAAATTTCTAAATTAATAAAAGCATTTCCTAAAGATATAGCAGCATTAGATAAAAGAAGTGTATTAGCAAAAGTTAATTCACAAGGATCTGGAAGATAGAAAGCTTTTCCAGGCCACATCCCTAAAGTTGGAGAAGATAATAAATGAAAAGATGTCCAAAAGAAGGATACAAATAATAGAGCTTCAGAAACTAGAAAACCCCCAAAAAGAAGAAAACAGATTATTAATAAGACTTCATATTTTTTAGTGAATTCTCTTAATAAATCTCTAGACCAAATATGAAAACTATAAATTAATCCAAATAAAAGATGATAAAATATAAGAAAATAATTCTAAGAGAAGTGAATTCCAGTCCAACAATAAATATTAAATCCTGTAAAGATAAATAGAATTATAATAAGAGCAAAGATTAATAACCAAGAACTATTAATAAGAAAACAAAATGAATCTGATGTAACTTCTAAATGTTTAGATTTCCAAAATACCAAAGTGCTGAATTTAAATGAAAAGGAGCGTGTTGTGTGTAATTTAAACGAAGTGAACACGCATTTCGTTCCCTTCTCTCACTCCATTTGTTTCACTTGTTTAAATAAAACACACCACATGATACAACTAATTTTATGAAGAGAATAATATGGATCTTTGAGAATTAAATAGCTGATGTAACTTGAAAATAAGAAGGAAATAATGAACTAATTTCAAATGTAAGCAGAATATACCAGAAAATAGTTGTATTAGATGACCTGGAAAGGGTAATAAGATGATGTAATACTAAAATTAGGTCATTATTTCGTTCACATTTCGTTCAAATTAAATAAAAGAAACACGCGCTACATTACATTACGCTTGTTTTCTTTCATTTAATATTAAACGAAATGCTCTCTTCATTATCATTAGTTGTAGGTTATACTAGAGGTTAGTTGTAATCATAGAGGAGAAATCCTGGAATCACCTGTCACTCCACAACTAACCATAAGAGCTGGTACAAAGGTCTAAGTCAACAGGATCTGGATGTGAGAATTAAGCTTGGAGAATGAGGAAAGAGGAAGAGGTGGAACGGCTTGGTGGTTGGTTCGTGGGTTCGTGTGCTGCAATAAAACAAAAGATGAATGAACACGCACTCCATTCATTACGTTTGTTTCATTTCTTTTGCTTTATTACAACACGAACAACGAACCAAAGGACCCACTCGAGACTAGAACGCCATTAACACATCCAGGTGATCGGGGTTCGTGGTCAGCCGGTGGTAAGTCTTAATGGTATGATGAATGACCGGGAATAAAGAGAAACAACAATCACCACTCACTCCAGCCGCTGTTGTGTCTTTTCTCTTTCTTCACTCTTCATTTAGTTGTAATGGAACGAAGTGAAGCACGAACTAAATGAAGAGAAAGAAAGGGAAACACACAACTGGAGCGGCTACTGATTGGTGAGTTCGTGATTTCGTTCACATTTGTTTCATTTCGCTGGCTTAATTCTCGCTTACGCTTCTCTCCATTGAAATTAAACCAGCGAAACAAACAAATGCTCTCTTCATAAACACACCTGGAGATTACAGGAGATGGCGGTAAGGAAGATTATAGGAGCCGAACGGTAATAAATCTCTAGGTGTAATTCATTCCTTTCATGCTGTTCGTTCCTCGTTCCCCTCTTTGTGGTAAAATTAAAGCAAAGAAGATAAAGAATGCATGCTTTTTGCTTTAATTTTAAACACAAAGGGGAAAAGGAACGAGACACGAACCATTGGGATTTTCTGCTGCCTTTAATGCGGTCTTTGTTCGTGCTTTCATTCCGCACGATTCATTTCATTACAACAAAAGCCGCATTAAAGAAAGCAGCATAAATCCCAATGAAGAGAGTTTCCAAGCTTAAGGGTTATTACCGGTTCTGGGTCATGGGGATCAAGGTGCGGTCATTAAGGTTCGGGATCCAGCCGCTGATTTCGTTCACAAGTGACACAAAAGAAAAGGAAAATGAACACGCATTCGTTCCTTCTTTGTTTCATTCTCCTTTATCTTTTGGTCACTTTGTTCTATTCATATTATTATAGGACGTACCTTGACTGGCGGCTGGAATGAACGGGGGTAAGTGAGGAGAAGTCAATCTCGGGTCTTACATGATTATAGGTGGTGAGTTCCGTAGTGATACCAGTTCTAGAGTTACAGGAGATTACAGTAATGAAGAGATCACCTGGAATCATTAATGTTCTGGGTCTTTACTATAATCTCCTACAAAGATACACCACTAAGAAGAGAAATAGGGAGAACTCACAACATAGGAGCCGCGGTAACAGGCCAAATGGGTAAAGGATTAGAATGAAGAAGAAACGGTAATAAATCTCTAAGCTTATAAATGACCAGAAGATTAGAAGCATGTGGAGATACAAGAAAATTCCAAGCGAAATGCCCCTACAAAATGACCCGTTTCGTGTGTGTTTAAAGCAAAAGAACCACGCATTCGTTTCACTCGTTTGTGTTCTTTGCTTTAATCTCCACACTTCACTACTAAACGAAACAAGAAGGGTACGAAGGTGATAAAGTAAAGGAAACAGGAAAGATTCTTACAACTAAATTCTGGTACATTCTAAACATACTGGAGATTAGGTGATAAAGACTCAACTAAATGCAGTAAAGATTCCTACAAGAAGATTCTATAATTAGAAAATGTAATTCCGTTCGTGTGTGTTGTGTTCAAATAAAAGAAAGGCGCGCATTCCACTTGCCCTTTATTTTATTTGAAATCAACACACCACTCACTCACTATAATCTAGGTCTTTTGGGGTTCGGGAGCGTAAAGGAGGAACGGTACGAAAGAAATAACCCAAAAGATAGAAATTAAATCCTGTAAAGATAACTATAAAGCAAAATGTAATGATATGAAAGAATGTGGAAATTAGGTCAAAAATATGCATCCACTTCGTTCGCTACAAAATAAACAGAAGATAGAAAGTGTGTGTGTTGTGTGAAGAAATGAAGCGTGCTTCCGCTCTCTTCGTTCATTCTTCACTCACGTTCTCTTCATTACCTTCATTTGTTCACACCATTCACCACATCATTCATTTCTCACCACACTAACCTTCTGTAACCTTGGCTGTTCCTTACCGCCTCTAAGTCATCAGGGTCAACATGAGAGGAACAGGTGGAATGGTTAGTGAAGTGAGTAGTGTGTGGTTTAATTTAATAAAGCAAAAACAAAGAACAAACGAAGAGAGTGATGCGTGTTTTGCTTCTTTTATTAAATTAAACCACACCCGTCTAACCGCTCAACCCACACCAAGGACACCCTCTATGACCAGGATCAGTAATGTTGGAATCCTTACCAGCTATAGGTCATTATCTACAGGAGATTCCAGGAATGATCTTGAAATACTAGGAATTAGATGTAATAGATCAACTAGAATTACTAATAATAATCTAGACAACTAATTTTAATAATAAATAATAAATTCCAAAGGGCCTAAATTTCGTTCCTTCTTTGTTCCTTTCATTTAATATTAAATTCACGCATTTCTTTTGTAATTTAATTAAATGAAAGGCACAAAGGGAAAAAGGAACGAAGAGTGAAGGGAATGGAAACAGGATTTCGCTTAATTAAAACCACATTATGCTAGAATCTATTATTTTCTACATCCAGTTGTTTCTGTAGTTAATAATCTTTGGTAATAAATTAGTTGTTAAAGATCCTTATTAATATTAGGTGATCATATATTTGGAGGAGATTCTTGTATCTTTTAGGCTTACATTTTCTCCTATAATCCATTATTACCGAGATCAACTATCTTATCTCCTTCTCATTTAGCCTAAGGAAATCTCATTCTAATTCCCCTTTCTCACATCCAGGCGTTCATCTTGGCAGTTGATGATTCCTGTACTAGATCATGAAGAGAATAATGTGCTGTAATAAAGGAAAAGAAACAAAAGAAATGCGTGTTCTTTTCCCTTTATTTCGGCACATTATGAACGAAATTGGGCTCTTTTTCGACCGCTTCTATTCCCTTTGTTTGTTTCGTTGGCTTGCGTGCTTCCTTTCACTTCTTTCACTCCATTACCAAGCCAACGAACCAAAAGATAGGAAAGTTATTCCTGATCCAATAGATGACAGGGAATTCCAGGAATTAAAAGAATCTGGAAAGGATGGGATTCTTCTTGGCATAACATTAAATCCTAAGAAATGCATTGGGGAAAAGGTAAGAAGAATACCAATAAATATTAAATGTAGATGAAAAAGAGAAAGTGTACTAGAGGATGAAAATAATAAATTCTTAGTACCAACAATCTTTTCTCCATTAAAAATTATTCCAGAGAAGATAGAAATTATAGCTCCTAAAGAAAGAACAAAATGAAAATGTGCTACAACATAATATGTATCATGTAATCCTAGATCTACTGCAGCATTTCCAAGAATTATTCCTGTAGAACCACCTATAGTAAACATTAATAAAAAGAGATGTGAGAAGAAGACAGAACTAATTCTAAGGTGTAATAATGGTGGATTTCCAAGATATGTAAAAAGCCAATTAAAGATTTTTGTACCAGTTGGTAAGGATATTAAGATTGTAACTCCTGTAAAATAAGCTCTTGTATCACTTTCTAAACCTACAGTATACATATGATGCCCCCAAACAAGACTTCCAAGAAGAGAAATAGATGACATGGCAAAGATCATTGATTGGTTACCAAAGATTATTAATTGTAAAATCCCAGAAATTATTATGGAAATGATCCCAAATGCAGGAATTATTAAGATGTAAACTTCTGGATGTCCAAAAAACCAAAATAAATGTTGATAGAATATAGGATCTCCTCCAAATATAGGATCAAAGAAAAGTGTATTAGAATGAAGATCACCCAATATTAAAAGAAGTGTACCAGATAAGATTGGTAATGTTAATAAAAGCATGAAAGCTGTAATCAAGAAAGCCCAAGGAAATAATGGGATAGTCTTTAATGTCAGATAATAAGATCTCAGAGTTAGAATTGTTGTCCAAAAGTTAAGAGATGTAAGACATGAAGATATACCAGAGATTAATAATCCAAATATAAGATTTCCTGTACTTGAAGGTGATAAAGTCATAAAAGAAGTGGATAATGGTGGAAAAAATGTTCATCCTGTACCACCTCCAAATTCTGAGATTATAGAAAGGATTAGGAAAAGATATGAAAGTAAAAGAATTAAGATAGAAAAATTATTGACTCTAGGATATACCACTTCTGGAGACCCTTGAAAGATAGGTACAAAATAATTTCCAAATCCACCAAACAAGCCAGGCATTACTAAAAAGAAGATCATAAGAAAGCCATGCAATGTAATGCTTATATTATAGAAGTTCTGGTTTTCTGGAGATATAATCCTATTTCCTGATGAATATAATTCTATTCTTATAAGGACTGATATTAATGTTCCGGAGATTCCAAAGATGAATCCAGATAATAAATAATAAATTCCTAAGCCTTTATGATTACAATTTTTAACTAGTGATAATAGATTCTAGCGTGTTGAAATTAAAGGAACGGAAATAAGCACGCATTCATTTCATTTCTTTGTGTTCTTTCTTTTTAATTGAAACAAACCAGCATTCCCCACCAACATCAGGATCAGGATTAACCACACGAATGAGAGGAAAGGATTGGATAGGAGGATTTGGTAAGAAGATAATGACTTGAAGATAGTCATAAACCCAGACATTCCTCATCCCAGGTCATCCTATACAACTAGAATCCTGTACTATGATGATAACCTAGAATTGGTAATAAGATTGTGACCTAGATCCAGGAATAACTCCAATCATTAGGAAATTCTCCTGTAATATTCTGGTCTAGCTCCTGATTTCGTTCCTCTTTTGTTTCCTGCTTCACTTCACTTCGCTTGTTCATTATAAACAAAGAGAACGAAATCATGAGCCGCATGAACCAGACGGACGGCCACTCAAGGAAATCCAAATGGTGTGCTGAATTAAAGAGGAATGAAATAAGCACGCATTCACTTCATGCTTCCGTTTCTTTGTCTTATTTCATTCCCTTTAATCTCAGCACCACACCATCGGGATTATTAGGATGAAGTGAGTAAGGTGAGAGACGAATGGAAAGAGGAACGAAACCACGAGCCAGGATTCCAGCTACAACAACTAACCGCGGTATCAGGGGTCAACGGGTAACGGGAAAGAGGATTAGTTGTGAGGTTGTTCCTGGTGCGTGCCTTTCGTTCTTTCTTTGTGTCTTTTGCTTCATTCGTTTGTAATGCAATGAAATGAAGCACGAAACGAATGAGAAAAACACACAAGGAAACACGAAATCAGCACCCAGGATTCTACCTCTCGTTCATTCTTGGCAGTCAACGGTCAACAGGTTCGTTCGTTGTTGGGTCATTTGTGTTGTGCTTTAATTAATTTCAATGAAACGGAGTTGAAGCGAGAATTAAGAAAGCAAAACACAAATCCCAACCACGAACCCCAAAAAGACCAAATTAAATTGAAGCGAAAAGAACAAAAGCACGCATCTGTTTCACTCCTTTGTCTTTTGTGTCTTTCGATTCATTTAATTTAGGTCCTTTTGTTCCTCTACCCTTCGTTCCCCGACCACCAGCAGACAATGAACAAGGATGAACAAGGAACGCAAAAGGTAAAATGAAAAGAAACAAAACAATGAGCGGTGAGTGAAGCGTGTTTGTTTCCCTTTCATTTTTCTCTTTTGTGCGTTCTTTTGGTTCTTTGTGGTGTGCTGTGGGTAATTTAATAAAGAGAAACACGCGTCTCTTCGTTCCTTGTTTTCTCTCATTAAATTAACCACACCACAGATGATGTATGAGTTTATTAGAAGAAAAAAGAACTAATTTTTATTACCAGAACTTATATCATTAGGAATTAGTTGTATCCTATAAACACCTAGATGCAGTAATAATTCTTACAAGGTGATTCCGTTCCGCTCTTGTTTTGTTTTATTTTGCTTTATTTCAACGCAATGAAGAGGGTGGTGTAGGTGGACGGGGAATGAAATCTCAAGGTCTTACACAAAGGAGAAACGGTAACAGCTTGAATGACTTAGAGATAGAACTGGAGATACAAGGAGATTCTGGTAAGGTTTCTACAACTAAGAAGCGGTAATAATCCTCAAACAAGGAACCAGATTACGTTCCCCTTTTGCTTCCAGTTCTTTCTTGCTTGACTTCGCTTCACTGCATTCATTAAAAAGAAGGAAGCAAAAGACTCACTTTACACTCACCACTCATGCCTGGCGGAACGGTAACAACCAACACTAAGAACCCAAAACAAAGGATAAAATAGGACCTAAAAAGAAGAAAATCTCCTGTAAAGTTAGTTCTGGTCTTTTAGCATGACATGGTGGTAGAATGAGTGGCGGTTTTCTGGGTTGGGTCATTAAGCTTGGAGATCCTGTACTAACCTCACAAATGTACGAACCTGTTGACTTGGCCGCGGAATCATGCGTGGGGCTTGGGGAATGAGAGAAGCGAATGGGAATGAAGAAGCACGCATTATAATGAAGCAAAAGGAACCAGACCATGAGGTAGAAACTGCCGCTGGACGCTATTAACCCATCTCACGGATCGCTTCTAAGGGTGAACTCTCCTTCCCATGGAATCTTCTCCCAAAAAGACCTAATTTCATGAATGATCTTCTTCTTAGTAATTCCAGGTGTTTTAGATTATTAACAACCTCTCCTATATCCCAATCATTAGTGTTATTAGTTGGAGAAGATTCCTGTGGTGTGTTACGTGTTGTGTCTTTGTTTCGTTTAATTACAATGAAATAAAACAGAGTGGAATGTAAGCGTGAATTAAGCGAAACAAGCACACAACACGCACACAACACACACGAAATAAACGGGCGTCTGTTTCTCTCTTTTGTTACGTGGCGTGCCTTAATTCCTCTCCGCTTCTTTCCCGTTACCCACGAAACAAAAGCAAGAAACGCCCTTGACATTCGAGTGCCGGTGGTGTAGGTTGGGTGTTGTGCTTAAAGGAGAAAAGATAATGGAACAAAGTGGAAGCATGCTTTTCGCTTTAACACAACACACAACACACTGCCGACCCAGACTCGAGCCATTGGGATTTGTTTATGTTGAATTGAGCACGCATTCACTTCGCTTCTTTGTCTCAATTTAACACAACAAAGCACAATGGAGTGACTTGAGACCGGTGTTAGTTGGGGTAGTTCGTGAGTTAGTTCCTGGTAACCTTAATGATTCCTGGTAATCCCGAACCCTACTTCCAGTTCCTCCTAAAATATCCTGTTACACCTGGTTCCTTGGCTGTTGTGGCGGTCTGGTGTGGAATTAAAGGGAAATGAACACGCATCTCTCACTCTGTTCTTTCTTTGTTTCATTTCATTTAATTCCCACCAACTCCACACACCAGTAATAACCATTAATATGAAGAGAATAACGTGTTGTGAATTTAATGAAAGAAAACAAACGTAAGCATGAAGTGCGTGTTTCTTTTATTTAATTCGCACCACGTATGAACGAAATAAGCTTGGAAATCAAGGAGCGGTTAACCTTTACATTTTGCCTTATATTTTTATTAGTAGTTTTAGGCTTACATCTTATTATTAGTCATTTTAGGTCATATCCTAACATTACTAACCTTCCTCTATATCTTGGTAATGTTCTTTTAGTTGTAAATATTTATTACCAAATCCTCCTTTATCTAGATGACCTATATTCTAGTAATGATATCTTATGACCTATTTTGCTAAGGAAATCATATATTCTATCACATTCTATTTCCAAGTCATTCCACTTACTTTCATGCTTCTCCTTCTCCAACCTACCTCCGTTCCTCTGTCTCACCGTTCATTCTACCGCCAAGTGATTCCAGTTCCAACATTCGTATCCTTCTTATCTCACTTTACAGGGATGTGTGTACTGTGTTTAATTGTAATGAACGAACCAAAGTGAGAGAAGCACGAATTAAACACGAAACACACAACCCAATGACCTAGATTATTATTAAGGATTTAACAACTAGATCCATGCATAATTCTTCTCCTATAAATCCTACCTCCTAATCATTCCTCATTCTAGGTCATGGTGGTACAGGATGTGAGAAGCGTAGTGTGAGCGAAATAAAGGGAAGAAAAACAAGCAGAGCGCGTGTTTTCTTTCTTTTATTTAGCTACACCACAAGCGCCCGAACGGAAACACCAGTCATTAAATGAAACAAAAGAAAGAGGAAAAACACGCATCTCTTTGTTCTTTGTTTTTTCTTCTTCTTTTGTGTCCTTTAATGCGGTAACTTGTCAATGGTTCGTGTTCGGGCGTTCTTGTGGTTGTAATTAAACGAAAATAAACACGCTTCCGCTCCTTTCATCCGCTTCATTGTTTTATTTTGTTCAATTAAACCACAATTCACTTCTCACATTATTTTCTTCTTATTTTCTTTACGAGCTCCACTCATCACTCATTCCATTCGTTCTTCCATTCGTAATTTTATGAAGAAAGGAAAGTGAAGGGAATGTAGTGGAAAAAGAGCTCGTGAATCTGTTGACTTACACACGTAACCTTCATGCACACCACCGTTCACCTTTGTTCGGCCGTTCCGTTCGTTCTTCATTTGCTCTCTTTGGTTCGTGCTTTCATTCCGTTCCACTCCTTTCACTACATTACATTACAACCTAAAGAGAACAAATGAACGGAACGAACGGGAACAAAGGAGCCATCGGGATTTATTGTGTTGAATTGAAATAAACACGCACTTCTCTTCGTTTGTTTGTTTTATTTAAATTCACACAACAATATCCCTATGAGAAAGACCTGGAGAATGAGAAGTAAGGATCCTAGTAAAGATTGATTTCATTACCAAGATTAGGTGATAGAGGATAAGAAGATTCTATAATGTTGGAATTTATTAGTAATTTCTCTTGTTAATCATCAACTAAATCCTATAAAGAATCCTGTGTACTAATTTCTGGTTCATATTTTCGTGTTAATTTCATGCTTCCACTACGTTCACTCCGTTACATTATAAATGAACAGAAAATATGCACGAAATTAGTTGTAAGTCTACATTCCTCATCTCTCCACATTCCGCTCATTCCGTTCATTGTTCCCAAAAGAGCTAAATAAAAGAGAAAGAAAACGCATTTCGCTTCCCTTCACTTCGCTTCATTTGTTTCTTTCCTTTTATTTAACACTTTTGAGTGAACAGAACGAGAGGAATGAGAGTGAGGAATGTTGTAACTTACCAATCTTTAGTTGTAAATTACCCTACAGACGCTCCTTGTTCTATCCTCTTTATGTTCCCTCTGTTTCATTCTGGCGGTTACGTGGTCATTCATGAAGGTTTCAATCTTTGTTTCGGTCCTTTGGCTTGTTTCCTGCTTTTGTGCTCTAATTAAAACAAAGTAGTTAAACAGATGCGTGTTTAATTAGAGCAAAAGAGGGAAACAAAACAAAGGGGCGGCGGTGGTTGGGTTTAATTAAATAAAAGAAACACGCTTCCTTCTCATTCCATTCGTTCCCATTGTTTTCTTTCATTTAATTAAATCCCAACGAAACCGCCACCAAGACACACCATTAACTCCTGGTTCCTTGGTTCGCTTCATGTGGTTTATTTTAATAGGAAGAAGAGAAAGCAAAATAAACCACATGGCTCTCTTCAAGGATTTATTATTTATTATCTGGAGTGAGCCTTTCGTGCTGGTTTTGTTGGAATTAAACACAAAGAAGAGAAGCGTATGCGTGGTTTAATTGCAACAAACACGAACGAAAGGGGAACGCAAACACCAGGATTTAA